>VMDO01000694.1:0-265883 GCA_007922755.1 Pedetes capensis
TTTCGGACATGTAGTCAGGAGAGAACAATCCCTGGAGAAGGACATCATGTTTGGAAGAGTGGCAGGTCAACGGAAAAGAGGAAAACCCTCCACCAGATGGATTAACACAGTGTCTGCAACAATGGGCTTAAACATAAATAAGATGGTTTGCCTGGCACAGAATCGGCAAGTGTTTTGATCTGCTGTACATAGGGTCGCTGTGAGTCGGACTCGACTCGACGGCACCTAACAACAACAACAACATATTTGACAGGAGGGGCTAGGATTTAGCTCAGTTGGTAGAGTGCTGCTCTTCAGTCTCTGAAGTCCCAGGTTCGATTCCCAGCACTGCAAAAATGGGAGAAGGATGTGTCAATCTACTCCCAAGGCAATCCCAAAACAATCAGCCATTGAAAACCCTATGAGAGTTGCTATGAGTCGGGCATGACTCAACAGCACCTAACAACAACAATAACAACAACAACAGCAACAATATTTGACAGTGCTTCTCTGCTTTCATAGGGTTTTCAGTGGCTAATTGCTTTGGGAGTGGGGTGCCGGGTCCTTCTCCCTAGTCTGTCTGAGTGTGGAAGCTCAGCTGAAACCTCTCCACCATGGGTGGCTCTGCTGATATCTGACTAGTGACAGAGTTTTCCGCATCACAGCATCACACAAGCCCCCGCAACATGACAAGCTGACAGACATGCGGGGGCTGGGTATGTTATTGTCTTAATATTACATTATTATTGTTATTATTATGACTTAAACAGTCATTTCTCTTTTAAAGATACTTAATTTTAAAACCTTGTACATTTATCCTTGGAGTTACTGTTTCTAGTGTTCTTCATTCCTTTTTATAGACATAAATTTCCATCTGGCATCATTTGCCTTCCTTCTGAGAGATGGCCTTTACCATTTCTTGCAGTGCATGTCTGCTGTTCATGAAATTTTTAAGCTTTTGAATGTCTGAAAATGTTTTTATTTTTCCTTCGTGTTAGAGAAATATTTTCCTCAGTCCCTTAAAGATGTATTCCAGTGTTTTTTTCACTTGTATTTTTATTTCAACAAGAAGCTTGGTATCATGCTTCTTTAGTTCCTCTCTATATAGCCATCTTTTTTTTTCTGACCACTTTTCAGACTTTCTTTTTATCATGATTTTTGAACAGTTTGATCGTGATGAGCCTTGGTGTAGTCATCTTCATGTCTGCTGGGTGTGGGGTTCATTGAGCTTCTTGCATCTGTGGTTTATAATTTTTCCTTAAACTTGGGGAAAATGGTTCATTATTTCTTCTATCAGGTTTTTGCCTACTACTCTTTTTTGATGGCTCCACTTGCATATTTAGTAGGCTGCTTGGGAATGTCCTTCAACTGACTGATGTAATTTTCACAGTGTTTAATTCTCGTTTCCTCTTTGTGTTCTATTTCAGGGAGTTTTTATTCCTAGTCTTTGAATACACTAATCTCTTTTCTGCCATTTGCTGTTACCCCCATGCAGTAATTTTCCATCTCAAATCTCGTGATTTTCATCTATATAGTTTGATTTGACTCTTCTATGTTTCTGCTCAACATATTGAGTATTTCCTATAGCTTTTTTTCCTTATTCTGTCTTCTTACCATATAGAATGTATGATAAATACAGTTTTAACACCCTTTTTTCATAATTCTAACATTTATGTTCATCCTGGGTTGGTTACAATTGAGTAAATGACCTCCTCATTGTGGTCTAGGTTTTCCCTCTTCCATGTATGCCTGATAATTTTTTTTACTGGAAGCCAGACATTCTTAGTTTTACCTTGGTGAGTGCTGGATATTTTTGTATCCTATAAATATTATTTTGTTGTTGTTTTTTGTTTCCTTGAGATAAGCTTATGCTCTGTAGCCAAGGCTAGCCTTGAATTTGCCATCCTCCTGCCTCAGCCTCCCGAGTGTTAGTTAGATTTATAGGTGTGTACTGTCACACCTGGCCCTATAAATAGTTTCGATACTTCTTCCTGAGATATAGTTATGTGGCTACAGATAAATACTTTCTGATTATGTTTTTAGATTCATTGGATGTAGCTGGGCATGGTGGTGGTTGTTGTTAGGTACAGTTGAGTCAGTGCCAGACTCACAGAGACCCTATGTACAACAGATGAAACACTACTGCCAGTGCTTCTCTGCTATTCGTAGGGTTTTCAATGGCTGATTGGTTTTTGGGAGTGGGTTGCTGGGTCCTTCTCCCAAGCCTACAGCACCTGGTGTTCCCAGGCAGTCTCCCATCCAAGTACTAACCAGGTCCAACCCTGGTTAGCTTCTGAGATCTGACAGGATCGGATGCCACAGTGTATGGCCGCAGGCTGGGCATGGTAGAGCACTCCTAAAATCCCAGCAGCTTGGAAAGTGGAGTCAAGAGGATTCTAAGTTCAAGGCCAGAGGCAGCCTGCATAACTTAATGACACCCTGACTCAAAGAAAACATAAACAAGGTGACTGTGGAGCAGCTTAATGGTAGAGTGCTTGCAAAGTATGCACAAGGCCCTGGGGCCAGATCTATGTGTGTGTGTGTGTGTGTGTGTGTGTGTGTGTGTGTGTGTGTGTGTAAACCACAGTAGCATTTAATTTAAAGACACTTATTCCCACTACCGAAGCAAGATTCTCTGAATATTTAGCCCAATGCCCCAGGACTTGTAAGATTTTCCAGTTTTCCAGTCTGGCTGGCTAGAAAGGGTGCTATCCTGAGACCCAGATGAATATCATGTGCTGTTTCTCCTAATTCTTTGTGGTGATCTTTTGATTCTTTCCTCACATGCACATACTGATCCACTGAATTCTTGAGGAGGAGCCTTTATAGACCTCCTGAGTTCTCTCTTTGTGGGGCTCATTCCTCTCCTGCACTCTGCCCTATGAACTCTGGTCACCTTTTCCTCCCTAGGCACCCAGATTTATCTTAAATCAGGCTGGAATTCTCTGCCTGGATCTCTGTGCTGTGGCTTGGAAATTCCAGCAAGGCGGTAAACTGGGGCTTACTTCAGGCTTGGCTTAATTCCCATCTCTCAAGGATGACTGCACCTTGTTGCCTGATGTTAAATATCCTGGAAATCACTTGTTTCCTATTATCGTCTCTTATTTTTACTTGTTTCATGCAAGAAGGTAAATCCAATCCATGGGACTTTATCTTGGTTGGCCGTGTTAGTCTCTGTGCTCCACTTTAGAGAAGAAAACATATTCTAGTCAATTTAAATGAAACAATATGCAGTTGGATAGATGAAATATGGCATGTTGGAGGATCTTATGGCAGTTAAAGGAAATGAAAGGCATTGACTTGTATAAGTCTGAAACACTAATGAGAAAAAACTCAGGTTGTGGCATAACATTTGCATTGTTATTCCATACAGGTAAAATTTTATACCACAAAAAGCAATGGTATTCATTATTATGAATATAAATACATCTTAGGCAAGCATGACAGGTAAAACAAAGACTTACGTCAGGGGAATTGTGCTGGTTGTCCAGGGGGATGTAACTGGAATGGCCAACAAAGGGGACTTTTCTTCAATAACAAAGAGACTTTAAGCAAATACAATATAATATTCCCACCTCCCTTTGGAAGTTCCACACACAGTCCCAGGAATCGGGCCACCTAAATGACTCAAGCGGTACGCAGGTAAGGAGTCTATTTGTGATGCAGGAGTGGACTTTGCTTAGGGGCTGAAAATCTGGTTGGAAATGGGTCAGAGGTTTAATTTTGCAGGAACAGTTACATACAGCCCTGTTTTTCTTTGTTTTATGGTATCTGTGTCTGCAGTCATAGCACCCTGACATCCATTCCCGGAAGCTAAGCAGGGTCAGCTTGGTTAGTTCTTAGATGGGAGACTGCCAGTGAACACCAGGTGCTGCAGGCTAGGGAGAAGGACATGGAAGCCCACTCCCAAACCAATCTTGAAACATTCAGCCATCAAAAAACCTATGACTAGCAAAGAAGCACTGACATAGTGCCAGGCATGGTACAGTGTCCGGGAGAGTTTCCTTCTGTTGCACATAGGGTCGCTGTGAATCAGACCCGACTCAACAGCACCTAACTACAACAACATGGTGTCTGTAGCAGATCAATAAAAAGACTATCATTTAATTAGGATGCTATTTGTATCTCAATGACAAAATATCTATTGTCCTTGCCCAATAATAGCTTTTTCTAAAATTTGCAGTGGGTTTGAGGAGGCTGACGGAGATGTGGCCAAAGGCCACCTAACTATCCTTTGGTATTGCTGCTGACTGCAAATGGGGTCAAAGGTTCTGGGAGCACAGAGGGTTCTGGGAGCACAGAGGCATATATGAAGATGAGGCTTCAGTAGGAAATGGGAAGGCAAGAGGATCAGCAGCTATTTTAGGACCAGTGACTGGCAACCTCATCCTTGGCTCCTTACCCTTCAGGTCATAGGGAGACAGACTTGAAGTAACACATTCAGTTCAGAGTAGACCCAAAATGCCTCTTCCTAAAGGGAGAGGGAACCTGGAGAAACCAGGGCTGTATTAACCTCATCAGAGATTGTTTGAGTTGTGGGCGTTCCAGAAGGGAGGCAGAGAGAAAGCCTCTCCAACTGAAGCTAACTCTTCTTCTTCGTCCTTGTTTTCTAACCATGTTGTTGTTGTTGTTGTTGTTGTTAGGTGCCATCGAGTCGGTATCCAACTCATAGCAACCCTGCATACAACAGGCGGAAACACTATTGTCAGTGCTTCTCTGCTGTTCATAGGGTTTTCAATGCAGATTGATTTTTGGGAGTGGGTTGCTGGGTCTATCTCCCAATTTCTAACCATAGTGCAAAGTTTTAAACTGAAGCCAGTGGTGTCTAATTAGACAATGTGAGCCTGAGACAACATTTACCCAGGTTCCCTGACAACAGGCATCATCCTTGTGATGTATAGAAACCACTAGCTAGTGAATATAAATAGCTAGCGAGAAGAGCTTTATTTGTAAAAGCTACTCCACACTTTCAGGAACTGAGGTCATTGAAACTGTAATGAGTTAACTAATTCTGTATGTATTGATTGAGTACTTACTACCCAGCCACTGCTCCTTTTCTGAGCATTATTAGGACTTCATGGTAAATAAAATGGTTGTCCATTGGGTAACACATGTGCTACAAGCTGACTTTTCTCAATATTTTGCTAAGAAGGTATCATAGAGGAATTGGGAGCTGGCGAGCTTTGGGTGACACTTTTGAGTAAAGGGAAAACATGCTCTTTTATTCCCCCCTTAGACGGTTTGCCTTGAATTTTCCAACAGTTTTCTTGGAAAAATCGCCCTTGTATAAAAATGGTGTAATACATAGAAGATTCAGCAAAGCCCAAGAGCCCTTCTGAAGCCAAATGAGTAACTTGCCAAGCCCCATCAGCATGGGGCAGAACTAGAGACACAACGCCCGTCACCTGCCAGAATCTCTCCTGCCTCTGCACCTTCTCACCCTTGGGGAATTCCAGCCTCCTGCTCTTGCCTCCCAAATAGGCCCAAATAGGCATCCACAGAGAGTGTCTCCACACGTCTCACAAGGATTTCACAGTGTGGACCTCTTGGTTCCTCTTGCAGAGAGTCAGAAGTGTTCATCAGCTGCTGCTGCTGGAGTCCACCTGTGCCTACTCAGACTCGAGGTCACTGCTGGAGGGGCTACTGACCCAAGGCTGGGCAGCCCTCTCTGCCATGCTCTAGAAACTCGCTTTGGGTGTTTCCAGTGCTTCTCTCAGCCCTGTGAAGATATTCAGGGTGCGTGTTGTAGCCGTTTCATCATCTTGACTTCGTCTTTCCCAGTGGTCTCCATACCTCAGAGCTTGGGCATGGATTCCCGTGGGCAGATGTGGGCTTACTCTCAGAGTCACATCATCCTTCTGATTCCAAAAGGTCATCTCAACTTGACTCTCCTTTCTTTAAGGTTTTTCCCAAGAGCCTCTCTGTTCCTCATACGCAGACCCCGTGGTGTCCAGCTGTGCTCGCCTACCGAGCTGACTGTAATTTAGATTGGCTATGGTTTGAATATATCCCCCAAACTCCATGTGTTCATGTGAAACTTCATCTCCAGTGTGATAGTATTAAGAGATAGGAACTTTTAAGAGGTGATTATTATATCTTGAGGGCTTTGCCCTCAGGAGTTGATTAATATCATTACTCTCTGAGTGGGTTTGTGATGAAAGTGAGATCTGCCCCCACCTTCTCCCTCTCTTGCATGCTTTTACGCCATGTGAAGCCTTCCACCATGCTACAGTGTAGCCCAAAGGCACTGGACAGATGTGGCCCCTTGATCTTGGGCTTCCCAGCCCCCAGCACCATGGACCACATAAACTATTGTTTATAAACTACCCAACCTATGATATTGCTATAGCTGCCCAAATGGACTAAGATAAATGTTACATGAAATTGTTAAATTATTAAAATCTTTTAACAAGAAAGGATGCACACTGGGGAGAGAGATGGGATGTTCTTGAGACTGGAGAAGAGAATGGTGGTTAGAGCTGGTGGGAAAGTGCTGAGGTTGGAGGGAAGGGTGGGGCTGGGCTGGGAAAAGGAAGAATCACCCAGTGAGGGAGATGGTGAGGGTGATCCTACAAGGTGAGTGTGGAGTGTGGAAAACAGGATTTCAGTGCCTGGGTCCCTGCCTTTTCCCTCCTCATATGTCAAAACCTTTCCTCTCTGTGCCCATGGAGCCAGTTCCCACACATGGCCACTTTCTCCTTCAGATCCCTGCCCACCCAAACTCTTATGGATTCCGGGCCTCCCAAGGGCTTGCCATCGTGGACAAAATCTAGTTGAACAATGATCTCTGTAGTGTTAATGTTTCAAGGAGCCCTGAAATATTTCTCTGGGAGGTGGGAGTTTGGGGACAGGAGGTGGATTTCAGTCTAGCAGTAGCTGACAGGAAGCCAGTACTGGCCAGTGGTGTGTCTGGAAATATTCCTGTGTAGATGCTCAGGTGCTCAGATCTGCCTGCCACAGCCTTCTTCCTCCAGCAGGACTTGCCTCAGGATCCCCTGGTGGCCTGTTCCCTGGTGTGGGCATCCATGACAAGCCCAGGTATAGGAAATTATGCAAAGCATTGCGCTCTCCAGGAAAAGCCTCTAAATATTGTTATTTATTCCCTTAAATAACACCTCTTATACATCCTAAGTGCTTTGGAAATATGTAAAAACAGCACAGCAGGTTCCAAGAGACCAAGCGATTCTTTATCATCTTAAATTTTTTTTCATCATAGCTGCTTATAATAATCCCTTGAAAAACCAAAATTGCAATCAGCTTCCTTGCTGAAGTAGCTGCATTACCTGCACAGTGTGGAATGCTTTGTTCAGAGCTGGGCCTGCTTGATTTAAAAGTTTGATCCAGGGCTTGGGCAGAGTTTAGGAGTTTGGGGAAAACCCACCTCACACTAGCCCTGAAGCCTTTGTTCAAAGAGAGAGAATGGCCTTTCTTCTCTAGGTGCCCTCCCCCAGGCTCTGCTCTGGATGATTGGCACAGGATGAACGTCCTGCACTATTCTCTTAGAAGATGTGTAGAGATTATGGTGGAGTTTTTGTTGTTGTTGTTTTGATTGGTTGTTTTTTGAGACTGAGTCTCACAATATAGCTCAGGCTGGCCTCAAACCTCCAATCCTGCCTCAGCCTTCCAAATGCTGGGATTACAGGCATGAGGATTTTTTTAAAAAACTTTTCTGAAAGTATGAGAGCCCTAGAAGGAAGTGGTTACACTAGAAAGCCTCTGTTGACCCTTTGGATGGAGCTAAAGTGGGCATGATGTGGTCTCCCTCCTAGGGTTGTCTCTTAAGGATGACAATGGATGTAAATAGCCACAGTATTTGACTCAAAGTAAGTGGTCAAAAATGTTGGTTTACATTTCCCCACATCCCTTCGGAGACTGCCCATTCTATCACAGATGTACCACTGTGGCATCAGATCTCAGAAGCTAAGCAGGGTTGGACCTGGTTAGTACTTAGACGAGAGACCGCCTGGGAACACCAGATGCTGTAGGCTTGGGAGAAGGACCTGGCAACTCACTCCCAAAAGCCAATCAGCCATTGAAAACTCTATGAATAGCAGAGAAGTACAATAGTGTTTTGCTGTTTTACGTAAGGTTGCTGTGAGTTGGACACCAACTCAATGGCACCTAACAACAACAAATTAAATGAAGTGCAGCATCACCAAGCCTCTCCTGACATTTCTTTTTAACTACCACTGGATATTTACATTCCACATTCACCAGGGAATGTGAGCTATCAGGATCTGGGTCTCTGAAGAACTATTGCCAAGGTTTCTATGCAAAAGAACTCACAGATTTCAGGTGCAGAGATGAATGGAAGATGATGTACCCCCTCGGCAGCTGCAGGGCAAACACTCAGGAGGGCATGCACAGTCGACCCACATGGGAAGGTCTATCAACTGGCCAGTTGCTGATGTTGTTGCCAAGAAGATCACATTTCCAATGGTCGACGATAATTGATGTTGTTAGGGAACATGTGAGTACCAGAGGGGTGCAGGTGGGTCTCGTAGAAAGTATGAGTCCATGGAAGGGGAATAGGAAATGGATACAATTTGAAGGAGAAGGCAGAGGAGAAGAGCAGAAGAAGAAAGAGAACGAAGAGGAAAATGAGAAGAACAACTGATGTGCCTTAGTCCCTATGTTTATCAGGCTTCATGGTAACTCTTCCAAACACTTGATCACACTTGAACCTCATGAGATAGGTACTGACCACCAGCAAATTATAGATAAGGAAGCAGAGCATGAAGCAAGTTGCTTAAAGTCACATGGTGTTGAAGTGTGGGGTGGTTAGAACTTAAATCCAGATCTGTTTACTCTCAGAGCCTATGATCTTACCCATTATATATATTTAAGGCCAGATAGGAAGGTAGCAGGAGCCCCTTTCAAGATTGACCTTAAGAGGTGGCTAAGATTTCAGCAGGTGGAGGGAGCAGGGACATTTCCGGTAGAGGCAACATTAGCGTCAAAGACAGGCAGACAAGCACAGGGTATGCTTGGCATGTGGTAGAAAGACCTATTTAGCTGGGATGCAGGAATAGCTTCTTGGCAATAATATGACCTTTGATATTTTAGGTTTATGGAGTAGAAATAACACCAAAAAAGGCTATTCTGGGGATTAAATGAGATAAAGGATCTGGAAGAGACTCTGGCACTCAATAAATGTTAGTTCATTCATCTATTCGATGAACATCTCCTAAATGTCTGCCGTATATCAGGCAAGGAGAGAGATCTGTCTAAACCAAACTAACCCAGCCCTTGCCCTTGTGAGGTTTATGTTATAGGAGGGAAGAGTGACATTAGATCATGTATCATGCGGTTTCATAACAATAGTTTCAAAAGATAAGTATGAAGTATTATAACCTTTCAGAAAGAGGAGGCTGAGCTGAGCACCAATCCAGCTGGGGAGTGAATATACGGAACGAGCATGCAGTTTGTAGGCCTGAAGCAAAATAAAACTATGGAGCTCCTTGTTCAAAGATTGTGACATGTAGAACTTCACCCACGCTGTTCAAAAAGCAGGAAAGAGTCTTGTTAAAGGTTGTGACATGTAGAACTTCACCCATGCTTTTGTGGTCTCTCTCTCAACCTGTCCTGGTGATTTCTAACCCGTTACTTAATGTTGCGCTCTCAGACATGAGGGTCGTCCAGGAAAGCATGGACTGTCACAGGTGCCTGGGGTCCTCCCCCGGAGGGACTTGCTGTAAGAGAATGTGTTCGGCTCACCAGCTGTTGGACCACCATCCAGGACCCCAGCTGGGGTCCAAGTCATCCAGGCATCTCTTCTGCCTGACTCGCGATGGGTTGGTGACTCTAGAAAGCCTGGAACCTCTGTATGGGACAGGCTTGGTGTCTGGATCACAGGTGGGCCGGTGACCCCTGTCTCCCCAGTGCACCGGGGAGCTGCCAGTTCAGGGCAAAGGTGGTTGTCTCCATGCCTGACCTCAAGAAGTTGCAAGGCCTGTTCACCCAAACCTAACCTGCCTGTACCTGCACTGCCACCTGCCAGGTGTGGATGGTGGCATTAATGCTGGGGGTGAGGAAGGCTGGGCAGGACCCAGGTGCCAAGCATTGGGAGTGCAGAAGGGAGAGAAACCTCAGTTCATGCTACAAGGTCCTGTCAGACTTCGCTTGCTGTTAGGTGCTGATGAGTCAGATCAGCCTCATAGCGACCCTATCTACAACAGAAGGAAACACTCCCCGACTCTGTGCCAGGCACATATCATTTTATGTTTAAGCCCATTGTTGTAGCCACTGCATCAATCCATCTAGTTGAGGGTCTTCCTTTTTTTTTTTTTTTCTTTTTTGTTGTTGTTGACCCATCACTCTCCCAAACATCATGTCCTTCTCCAGGGATTGGTCCCTGCTGACTACATGTCCAAAATACGTAAGACGGAGTCTAGCCATCCTTGCTTCCAAGGAGTACCCTGGTTGCACTTCTTATAGGACAGATCTGTTGTTTCTTTTATCATCCCATGGTATATTCAATATTTGTCTCCAGAATTATAATTTAAAAGTATCAATTCTTCTGTCTCCCTTATTCAACGTCTAGCTTTCATAACCATATGGTGTGACTGAAAATACCATGGCATGAGTCAGGCGCACTTTCATCTTCAATGTGGCATCATTACTTTTACTTTTAAAGAGGTCTTTTGCAACAACTTCTCCCAACGCAATGCATCTTTTGATTTCTTGACTGCTGCCTCTGTGGGTGTTGATTGTAGAACCAAGTGCAGCAAAATCTTGGACAGCGTCAATCTTTTCTCCATTTATTGTGAAGTTAGACTTCACTTATAAATTGTTGTTGTTGTCATTAGGTGTCATCGAGTCGGTATCCAATTCATAGCGACCCTCATAGGGTTTTCAATGGCTGAGTGCTTCAGGATTGCCTTGGGAGTGGATTGCCAGGCCCTTCTCCCATCACTTATAAAATAGAAATTCAAAGATGAAACTCTAAGGAATTTCAAGATAGCAATAGTCAAGCATTAAACTGCAAGCATGGGGCCTGGGTGACCACACTGGTCACCAGCCATGAGACTGGTCCCTAGTGAGAGGCCACCTTCAGAGGCGCAGTCACTGAGGAGGTATTTGGGAACCTTTCTCTCTGCCTGCTCTCTGCCCTCTCTTATGTCTGCCTCTCCAGGGGTCCATGTGAACGTCCCTATCCCCAGCACAAGGTGACCAGTGGGCTCTGAGGTTATGCAAGGAAGTAGACTGTCTTCCGCCATCCCTCCTTGTTCTCTCTCTTCCTCATGTAGGGCTCAGGCAGTCCTTATTAGGTTTCATTTTCCAGTAATGACAGCCAAGCCCCTTAGGAAAAAGAGGAAATCACCATTGATTCTTAACCGGCCAGGGCTGAGGGAGGCAGACAGGAGCGCAGAGCTGATGGCCAGGCCCCTGAGCCCACTTCAGTGACCATCCTGTGTGCCCTGGGAGCTGCCCCTGGGAGCAGCGGGTTCCCTGGAGTTAGGGAGAAGCTTTCTGAGAGTCTGGGATCTTAGGACCCCTTGCCTGGAAGAGCAGAGGGGCATCCTATGCTGGTGCTCCAGCCGCCCTCCCCAACCTGCCCTCAGGGCATCTTTTCCCATAACTCATCTCTCCAGAGACACTGCCTGACCATGACCATGGGGTTTGACCGAGCGTGAGAGCAGGGTAGGCTGTGGTCGGTTCTCTGCCTGGGACCCTCCTCCCCTGCACATTTATTGGCCTCCTAGAAGGAGTTCCCATCAGAGTCTTCCAGGGTCAGGGAGGTGTTGAGGGTCCAGACGTCCATGAGGACCCGAATCACAATGACCTGGTTGGCCACTCAGTTCTTGAGATGGTGGCTTTAGAAGTCCTGGCCTTAACAGGATCACACGTAGGACCATCTTTTCTCTAATCCTGTAGGCTTCCCCTGGTCTCCTGGTCCTGACGGACATTTTCCTACCTACTTTCACCAGTCAGCATCATGAGGCTGAGTTAAGCCTCCAGTTCTACATGTAAGCTGGAAGCAATGAGTTTCCTAAGAGGCTAGAAAAAGAAAATATCAGGAAAGAACATAGAGGCATAGTTAGACCTTCAGGGCGTTATAGGGCATAGGTGTGTGGCCGTGGAAAGCTGTCATGTGCCTCTTGTGGAATGTCCCCAGTCTTCAAGCAGAATGGACCTCAGCCCTACTTGAGAGAAAATTTTAAGCGAGGCAAGCCTCAAAGAACAGAGCAGAGTTTGGGGTTATGAGCTGCAAATGCGTTGGAAGATAATCCAAACCTAGACGCAACCTGTGGGTGGTGATCACGCCAGGCTGGCGCATGCTCAGTGTGCTTCCGAGGGCTCTGAGGAGCAGGGCTTTTTTGCCTTCAGTGAGTGTGCAGGACAGCTGGCAGCCAGGCGCCAGGGTAGCTGTGCACTGCAGGAGGGGTGTACCAAGGTGCAGTCATCATGCAAGGGAGAAGAGTGGGATGACGGGAACCAAGACAGGGTTGGCTGGAGTGGGTGGCAGGGTGGAGGGAATCAGAGAGGAACACTGGTGGTAGAGTTCAAATCCCACCTCTACCACTTCCTGGCCAGGAAGGTTACTCCACCTCTCTGTGCCTCCTTTTCCTCATCCGTAAGACGAGTATAACAATTATACCCACATGCTTGGTTTGTTGTAAGGATAAAATGGGCTAATAGTTACTAAGTACTTCGAGCCTTGCCTGTTGTCTCATAGGAACCATATTTTATATGGTTTGTTGAACACCGGAACTGGTTTCAGATTCAATCATACATCACATTGGAAGGAAGGTGGCCCAGATAGCCAAAAATCATAAAAAAAGAAACTCTTTAAAGATACTGTGTTGTTTTTGTGAGGTGCCGTCAAGTCAGTGTCTGACTCATAGCGACCCCACACGCAACAGGCAAAACACTACTATCAATGCTTCTCTGCTATTCATAGGGTTTTCAATGGCTGATTGTTTTTTGGGAGTGGGTTGCCGTGTCCTTCTCCCAAGCCTACAGCACCTGGTGTTCCCAGGCGGTCTCCCATCCAAATACTGACCAGGCCCGACCCTGCTTAGCTTCTGAGATTAATGGGATTGGATGCCACACTGGTACGGCTGCAGGCCAAAAAGCCTATAATTTCTAATAATCTGTCTATTCCAGGTCCTCCTGCCATATACTGCTCTAGTCTTCATTTACAACCCTCTCCACCAATTCTTGTCTCAGCCTCTGCCCACAGCTTTGGCTCTCACCTTCTGTGGTGGCCACAAGAATATGGCACCTATTATCAACAGCACCTTAGAAACTAAGAGGGCCCCAGCTACTTTGAAATCCATGGCAGCCTTTGGGCAGCCCATGCTTCCATGGTCTATTTCACAGTCACTAAGTGTAGCTGTGAGGCAGAGGCAGACCTCCTAAAAGAACCAACTGAGGCTCAAGGACCCTCAAAGCCTGCTGAACCTTTCTCAGACTCCCTGAGGAAGCCCAGGCTAGGATGCTTCCACCCCATCGTCTTTCTCTCTCCTCCGTTTGGGAGACCTGTGTTGTGGTCTGGCAGCTCTCTAGGCCTTTCTCAGCTGTCTCCTTAGTTCCTTCCCTACAGCATTTCGTTAATGAAATCCAAGCACATTCCATCCCATCTTGGTGTCTGCTTCCCAGAGCATCTGACTCCCTCCCTCTCCCCTCATCGGATCACTTCAGCCTCTCTGGCTAAGTTCTCCCTTGGTCCCCTCATACCAACTCAGCACCACCAAAGTGTGGAGCCAGTGTGGGGAATAGAGGGAGGTGACCTCAGAGCGCTGTGGTAGGAGAAGCTGAGCAGAGATGGCACCCTCTTACTCGGGGAGTGGGGAGAGACTCTTCAGGACATTTTCTCCTAGAACTTTTAGGGTTTTTTTCTGTGTATAAGGCACTGGGCTAAGATCCTCAGCTGCATTATTCCCTGAATCCTCACCAACAGTCCCGAGAGGTAGATATTACTATTCACATTTTGCAGGTGAAGGAAGGAAGGGAGTCAATTATTGACCAAAGTCCTATAACTAACATAGAAGTGGTAGAGCCAGCCTTGACCCCACCTGTCTGCTCCCAGTGCCCATGACCTCGGTGAGCATGATCTGGTCTGCATGAGAGGCAGTGACAGTGTCTGAGGCCAGGCAACTGAGTGGCACACAGGGGGAGAGACAGCCAGACTGCAGTCTAGGGGCATCCAGCCCACCGTGTGGAGCTGATTCCTCCCAAGCACAGAGGAGAAGCTAGGCTCAGGACATGGGCCTTGCTGCCCACCAGGAAAGAAGTGGCACAGAGGCCAAGAGGTACCAAGAGGGAGGTGGGCGCAAGGAATGGGGAGCTGGCCTAGAGGGGGTAGAGGCATGTGCTGGGGCATATTCAATGTCATCCTAAATTAGATCATAAAAAGTAAGTGCTTTTTAAAAGCAGTTTTGCTCGGCAAGGGATGAGCTGTCAAGTTGCCTGGTGATTCAGAGGCTCTGCGCCTCGCAGCTGGCTTGGGAGGTAGACTGCTGGGGTGGGGGGGCCAATATTGTCTGCCGCAGATCGAATGACCCAGCCGTGGCTGAATCCCAGCCCAGCACAGAGGTCCTTAGCTCTTCAGCCTAGGATGTTCAGCTTTAGTGATTGGCTGTAGGTGGGCTCAGGTCCCAGCAGGACCACCCACCCACAGGCTGTGTGAACCAAAGAGGGGTCACTGAGCATCTCTCAGCCTTGCCAGTTCTTTCCTTGGAATAGAAAGAATGCCAACACCTTGGTCTTTGTGAGGATGAGATAAAATAATTCCCGCACAGGGTCTGGCATGTAATGAACACTAAAAAGTGTTAGGTCTTTTTATTATTATTATTATTATTTATTGTTTTCATTAGTAACCCATATGTGAGAGATTATGGGTGGTATTTCTAAGAGAAAGCAGAGAAGGAAGGGAAATGCCTCCTTCCAGAAAGCAGCAGAGCTTGCTACAGCTCCCCTGTATCGGATGGCTCTTCTGCTCCTCGGGCCTCCCGTGTAGGTGTGTGTGGCTATGTGATGAATTCTGGTCAATGAGATACACGCAGGAGTAACAGACCCAACTTGGGGGTCTGGCACATAAAAACCTCCTGGGTGTGGCCCTCCACCCTCTCATTCCATCCTGTGGTGACCTTGTTGGAGGCAGCAATGCTGAAGAGCCTGGGTCCCTGCATGGCTGTGTGGAGCAGAGCCCGGCCATCCACTACTGCTGATGCCCTGCGGACTGCCTTATTGTGTCAAGCCACAGAGAATTTGAGGCAGTCTGTCACACCATGTAGCCCACCCTGACTTTTACATTCAACCAAACCACGACGATTCTGGATTGGTCTGTGGCTTTAGACTATTTGGAAGTTACATGAAATGAGGGCGTGACAGGAGGGAGTCCCTGAAGCCCTTCTTAGCTCAGAAATGTAAAGCAGCTCACAGCAACCTGATAGGCAGTTAAGAAATGCCTCCCTCCCATCCCTACCTTCTCCACGGAACCTAGGAGACCTGTGTGCCAGCAGACCAAGAGAAGATGTCAGAGGGTCCTGGCGACATTGCTGGCCCCTCCTCCTGGGGCCTCAAGCCCTGGGCCAGCCTGCAGTGATCCTCTGTTCTACACTGGGTTGGCACTCAGGGGGAGAGAGCATGAGAGTAGCAGAGGCTCCAGATCCTGTGAGTTCCCAGAGAGACAGCGAGTCTGTGTCCCAGTGCGGGGGCCATGCCTAAGTTGCTTTGCAAATATTTATTTGGAGATGTTTTCCCCCTACCAGCTGTTGGAAGGAATGCAGTCAGGGAAAGCTACCACGGATCTCTGCATTTCCAGGAGTCAGAAGCCAGTATTCTGATGGCTGAGTTCTCTGGCTTCTCCTCTTCTACCCCGGGGGCATCTTCACATGTGCAGACTCGGGAATGTGCTTGCTGCACGCCCATCCCATTGCAGACTGTCAGAGATAGGCCCAGCCTACCCAGGGCAGGGGCTCCCTCCAGGAAGTGCAGAAAGGGAGAGGGGAAGAAGGGAGAAAGCAAAGTGGGGAGGGGAAGTAGAGAAGAGGAAGGTAGACAGGACACAGGGATGGATGAGCAGAAGTTAATGTGAACTAAGTCTTGCCCTCTTTGTTACTTGCCAGACAGTATTCAAAGCCAGACCCTGGGTTCAAATTCTGTGTAAGCCAACTCCTGAGTGACTCTGGAAAAATTACTCAACCTTTAAAGCTTTAGTTACACATCTTAGAATGGGGATAATACTGGCAACCTCCTAGTACTGAGAGCAGTAGCTGAGATAAGTAAAGCCCATCCCTGGCCTATAGCAAGTGCTTTACAAAGGGCAGGGTTCCCTTTGGCCTTGTCCCATCCATACTGGAGTTGGGAGAAGCCTCTGGACACCCCCTTCCCAGATTCTCTCTCTCCCATGTGCATAGTTGCCTGAGATGGCTCTGAGATGTAGCAGGCTGACTGGGATGTTGGATTGCTGTTGTTAGGTGCTGTCGAGTCGGTATCCGACTCATAGAGACTCTCATAGGGTTTTCAATGGCTGTTTTGGGATTGCCTTGGGAGTGGATTGCCATGTCCTTCTCCCATTTTTGCAGTGCTGGGAATCGAACTTGGGATCTCAGAGACTGTAGCGCAGCACTCTACCAACTGAGCTAAGTCCTAGCCCCAGAGATGTTGGATAGGTAGGGAATATGTGAGTGGAGAGGGTGCTTTCTGTGCCTCTGTTGAGTCTGAGCTGACCCGATGTGAGCCCACAGGAGGGTGGTCAGGTCACAGCCGTGGGGCCAGGCTGGCTGGGTTAAAACCCTCCTGCTACCACTGCTTGTAACGTGCTCCTGGGCTAGCCCCTTAAGCTCTCTGTGCCCTTGGATCCTTATTTGCCAATTGGAAATAATGACATCCTGGCTGTTCTTTTCTGTAGCTCAGGAAGAAGCCAAAAGCAAAAGCAGCTGCTCTTATTAGGGGCTGTGTGTAGACAATAAAGTCTGTATTCACCCTGTGCTCTTATCCCGTTCTGGACCACATTCAAGTATTTGGAACTCAGGACCTGAAAAGACCTGAACTTCCTTTTAAGGTTTCAGGACCTCTTTCCTAGGTTCACGCATCCCTGTGTAGATGCCACCATTGGTGGGCCTGATGGTTGGTTATGGGGTGGCTGGGGGCAAGGACGAATGGAGCTTGAATTCAGGGCTGGGGACTCCACCCCTCTGTGCAGGAGACCCTGGTGGTGTGGGAAAGGCCTAGGGATGTAAACAGAAGGGGACTGGGTGGGGAGCCCCTGCACCTTTGCTCAGGGACTGCACAAGACAGGGTTGGGCATCATGTCCAGATACACATCATCTCCCAGTATGCTGGGCTGATGACAGTCGTGAGCCAAACCAGGAAAAAGGCCCTGGCCTGGGTGGCCCTAGTGAACTCGCACAGATGGGCAAGGGCCACACACACAGCCCCCACCATTGGCCTGTGTGGCCTCCCTGGCCTTCCCAGAGGGGAGGACTCCATGCAGCCCAGGCAACAGATCCTGCAGGTGTTCAAGGCCAGCTCCTCCCCACCGCAGGGCTGACCTCCCCGCCTGGCTTTGCTAGACACCCGAGGAGCCCGCCAGGGATGCTGGGCACTGAGACTCCAGCCCCAAGATCCCCAAGGCAGGCTGTTAATTTAGATTTATGGATCGCCAGAAGCAGACATTCAATCAGGGCTCCTCAGGCAGGCAGGGTTTGTGGTGAGGATGCAGAGGGAATAAGAAAACGAGAGTGTTGGCCACAAAGCCAGGCTGCCAGGAGGCTCTGGAAAAGAAGAGAAGACTCTAGACGGAACAGGGCCAAGTGAGCCAGCCCTGAGGGACACTAGGAGCAAAAGCCCCTTCATACCCAAGAGGTGCTGGGACCCAAAAGTGGCCGTTAGTCCCCAGCCATCTTATCACATCTCAGCTCCTCTCCAGGCATTTGCCTGGCTCCATACCTGACCACTTCTGCTACCACCTGGCTTCCTGGCTCCATGCCCTATCTAACTTCTTTGTCTCATGGCTTCTGCTCGCTCACAACTTTGGCCCATCCACGGTCCCCTGGCTCCCCTACCCAGCCTCTTTTTACCTCATGGCCCTTTAGCTTCTGTGTTCACTGCTAAGTGCCCTATTCTTTCCATATTGTTCCAAGTCATTAATCTCTGGGAGAAATTATAATGCCAGGCCAACTCCTTTGCCATTGGCTGATAGGTAGATTATTATTGTTGTTAGCTACCATCTAGTTGGGTCTGACTCATAGCTACACAATGTACAACAGAAAGGAAGACTCTGACAGTGTGCCATGCTGGGCACTATGTCGGTGCTTTTCTGCTATTCATAGAGTTATCAATGGATGATTGTTTTGGGAGTGGACTGCTGTATCCTTCTCCCAATCCTACAGCACCTGATATTCCCAGGTGGTCTCCCATCCAAGTACTCACCGGGCCTGACCCTGCTTAGCTTCTGAGATCAGATGAGATGGGGTGCATTCAGGGTGCTATGGCTGTAGACAATCTATAGATTGGCAACCTGCAAAAGCATCCCCCCAAATTCATGTGCTGGGAAATTTAATCCCCAGTGCAACTGTGTTGTGAGGTGAGACATTTAAGAGGTGATTAGGTCGAGAGGGCTCTGTCCTCATGAATGGGTAATATCATTATTTTAGGAGTGGGTTTGCTGTAAAAGTGTGCGTTTGGCCCCTTTATGCTGTCTGTGTGCTCTCCTTGCCCTTCTGCCTTCCACCATGGGATCATGTGACAAGACAGCTCTCACCAGATGTAGCCTCTTAATCTCAGACTCCCCAACTTCTGGAGCTATAGAAAATAAATCTTCTTTATACATTACCCACTCTCAGGCACTCTGGTGTAGTAGCATAAAACAGACTGAGACAATGCCCATGGGTTAGGTGTCTATCACTCAATTGTACTCAGTTGAGAGGAGGTTATATGATTTAGAATGTGGCCACGGAGGGCCCATGAGAAAGATAGGCTTCCTGCAATAGGGATAGCAGGCACAGCAAATGCCATAACTGATCTTTCTAGAACAGTGACAGAGGGAGGCTAGAGGCCAAGAACGCTTCTCTGGGCCCTCCCTCCTGCCTCCTCGATCTGCTTTCCTGCAGACTTTCCCTAGGTTAGCCAACAGGGCACAGAAGCAGGGCTGTCAAAGAAAAGAAATCTGAAGAACTGCCAGTCCACGCAGAGTCCCAGTCTCTAACCTTATACACACCCCGTCTCCTCTGATTCTTCCCATTTGTCTCTGAATAGAAGCAACTGAGTTTACTTAACTTTTTTTTTTTTTTTTTAAACAAAATCAACAATGCTTCAGCAAATATTTGATGAGTGCTTCTATAATAAAGTCCCTCTACTCGGTTCTGGAATTTCGTATGAAGCCAGTAGAAAACCAAAGCACGTGAATATCTGTTACAAATTATGCTTTGCTATTTACTTTCATTGCATCATCTTATTTGATCCAATTCACATCACAATACAGTTGTTTGGGAAGATATTGCCATCGTATTTATTTTGTGGATGAAGAAACTGAAGTTCAGGGAGAACCAATGACCTGCCCACAGCCCCACAGGGAGTAGAATAGGACTCAGTACTAGAGTTTGGGTTATAGCACCTCCTTCAATGGACTCTATAGCATCCCTGGTCCTATGGGACAAAAGCCGCTTTGTGGTTAGGACCTTTTACTGTGTTGCCTGTATCATTGCACACATGGGTTTCACTGCCATTTCTGTTTGGAACCCAGGACCCAAACAGACCGAAGCTTCCTTTCAAGGTTTACAGGAGCCCACATTCCCACAGCTTCCATCTTTTCCTGGATGAGTGTGGTGCCTAAGGTTTCTTCTACCAGAGCTAACTTCCCAGGCTGGGCCATAACTTCTTCCCAATACTCAAAGAATGTCCTTGTTTCTTGTCCATGTGCTCCTGGGGTCTGCCTTCTCCTGTCCATGGCCTGGGACTGAGAGTCTATCACTTTGAGTTCCTAGGGAATTGCCACCATTTACTGAGGTCTCTGCTTGCCAGGAGCCTCATTCCTAAAATCCAGGGCCACTGGGCCAGGCTGGCCTTGCACTTCCAAGCCACAGGTGGGGCAGCATCCTATCAGAGCTTGCACCAGGGGTCCAGGTTGGAGCCTCCTGCCTACAGCTGGTCAGTTGAATTATGAGATTTCCTGAGCTAGAAAGAGAAACTGTGGATCAGGAACAAGACAAAATCTGTGCCAGTTTCTAGGAGAGATGACAGGAAAGGCAGAGCCCACAGATAATTTGTAATTGCTTTGTATGATCAGGCAGAGAATATTAAAGGAGGAAGCTGGCCCTCAGCCTGCCTTTGGGTGGGGAAGGTGGGCGAGAACTCAGAGCCTGGTGGCTCTCATTCAGCCTGGTGGGAAGCCAGAAAAGCAGTGGCTGTAGCTGATTCATGCTCTAGTGGTGACTGGGGTAGGGAGAGCTATGCAGCAAAATTGTATGGAGTGTGTGTGTGTGTGTGTGTGTGTGTGTGTGTGTGTGTGTTACAGTGGTGGTAACCTCTGTGCTTGTGTGTGTGTTGGCAAGCATGTGATTGCCATTGCTTTTTTTGTTTCCTGACCAATAGCCAACATTCTAGGCATCCACCTGCTATTCAGCTTTCAATTTAACTCCTTAAGCCTCTCTTCCATGTCATGTGTGAGGGTAAGTAAGGTAGAGGTTGATGTCTCCCTCATGCAACTGTACAAGATGAATTTCCCAGTTGGCAGAAGGTTCTCCACCCTGCTGTCATTCAGTGATCCAGGTTCCTTCCCTCTTGTTTCTCCAGCATCTTCTAAAGCAGAGATTCTCCAACTTGGCTACCAAGTTGAGAACCACTGTGTTGTTTATATGGTTGAAGCTAGATCCTGAGCAATACACAGGCCTAGAAATTGCACATGTGATTTTCACTGATGTTCCATTGGTGAGTGGTCATGGTATGTACTTATAATTCTGCATGATAAGTGTGAAGATCCTTACCAGTCAGCTCTGAAAATCAGAGTTGCTAAACTGGAGGCCAAGCCCCTTGACAGCTATGTATGACTTTGGGCTAGCTTGGCTTGTTTGTCTGGCTAACTTCCAGCCTTGTCTATTCACCCTCAAAAATGGAGCTAATAACTAAAACTGTCTCAGAGAATTATTGTCTGGCTTATGCAGGATAAGTGTTACAGTACTTAGTATCTACCCATAGTTAGCACTGAATAAATACAAGCTGTTCTCTTACTTTTACATTCAGGAGTAGGTGAGGAGCGTGGAGATTGGAAGCCTTTATAGGGTCAAGACACAGCCAGGTGTTGGGCTGGATTTTAGTTTCTTCCCTTTGGCTAGTGAGCATGATAAGCAGCCTGACAGAGCTGCCTGGCACAATGTGCTATTGCTGGTGCGGCTGGTGTGTGTACACATGTGCAGGTAGGGATGGCAGGAGCCAGCCACTCAGGAAGGAAGGACTCACAGTGTTGCCCAGAATTCTGGCTTGCCCACACTCTGATGGCAGATGATTTGCTTGGGATTGTCTATGGCCTCTCTGCCTGCCTGGCTTTAAGGCAATGTGTCCCCTCATAGGTAGGCAGGGCAAGAGGGCATCCTGGGCCCATATTGCCCTCATGTCTGCATCAGGCACAGCTAATGTCTGCTAACATTGTCCAACTCTGTCTTCATGGTCAGTAAGAGCTAGTGCCAAGCTTCCATCAAGCTCCATCCCCCTGCTTTCCCCAGAAGAGTGCGCCTATGTGTTTCCTCAGTCATGCCTGCGCTGTTTTCTGCAGCTTGCCTCCCTCCCTGCAGAGCCCCAGCATCCAGCAGTGCAGCGCCATTCAACCCTGACACTCTCAGTTGTAGCACTTCTTCCTCTTTGCTCACAGAAAGAAGGTAAAACAAACAATAACAGCAGCAAACAGCAAAACAAGACTGTACATGAAGAGGAAGGATCAGGTACACTGAGGCAGCACTCAGCTGTCATTTTCCATCCCCTGAGCTTTTAGGGGAGAAATAGAGCTTCTTGGAGCTCCTAGTACCTGGGATGGGGCACAGAGGACACCTACCTGCTGAGCAGCTAGAAATTCCCACTGGAGGGACTGCAGAGTCAATTCCAGGGGCATCAACCACAACTGTGGGGTGCACCTCCGCTCATACCTAAGCCAATATGCTGTCCTCCAGTTTCAGATGGAGCTGATCTGGGCTTTTGTTGTTGTTGTTGTTGTTGTTTTGTTTGGAAAGACAGTTGAAGGCAGTGAGAGGCTCCAGCATCCTCAGCCCCATTGGCTGTGGCATCTAAGATGGTAGTTTGATTTCTCCACCCTCTGCTCTCTCCTTCTTCCCCAACGGGCCCGAATAGCTGCACTTGTCATGGGGCTGGTGATGGCCACAATGCATTAACGGCTCTCCCTTTAGGCAAAGCACCTCCTCCTCAGCTGCTCCCACCCTCAAACACCTGCCTGTCAGCCCCTTTCAGATAGTTGTCTTCAGAGATTCAAAGACCAAAGGAGCAGGAGATTGGGGGTGGGGCAAGGAGAGAAAGAATTTATCTCTGTCTGTCACAGCATTCTCCACACCAAATAAAGAAATATAAATTCTATTTTCTCTCGCCATCTGTGGTCACAGCAGTCAGCTCTGTGAGGAAGGAAAGGGAAGGACAGGAGGGGCAGAAAGGGAGGCTGGGTAGGCCAGGGGCTGTCTGCACACCTGCTGCGGTCTTCCTGTGTATCCACTTGAGATCAGAAACAAATCTCCCCAAATCTGCCAGCTGAGGGATCACACCTCTCCTAAAAGTGACCCTTGTTAGAAATTTCCATTTGATGGGGAGGGACTTGTATATAAAGAGGTGAGCAAGGAGGACACAGCGCCTACCCTTGTGGAGGTCAGAGTGTGGCAGGGGAGGCGAGCACATGTCCTAGGGTGTGACACTGCAACACCTTCTTATAGCACCTTTTTACAGATGGTGGAGGCACCTGAGCCAAGGAGAGTGTCAGAGAAGTTTTCCCAAAGGACATGGCAACTGAGCTGAGGCTTGGGGGTGAAGTGAGAAGAGAGTGAGGCAGGACGACATCTTTGGAAAGCCCCCAAGGTGGGCTGGTGGGCCGACAGGAAGTGGAAGAACAGTCAGGGATTGTTGGAACTGACCAGGCAGGAGATGATGGAGGCCTGGACCAGGTGAATGGCACTGGGAATGGAGAGACCAGAAAAAAAGTAACAGGTCCTGTTGTTGTTGTTGTTAGGTGCCGTCAATTCGGTGTCCGACTCATAGCGACCCTCATAGGGTTTTCAATGGCTGACTGTTTCGGGATTGCCTTGGGAGTGGATTGCCAGGCCCTTCTCCCATTTTTGTGGTGTTGGGAATTGAACTCGGGACCTCGGAGACTGCAGCGCAGCACTCTACCAACTGAGCTAAATCCCAGCCCCTAACAGGTCCAAGGAAAGCCAAATGAATCTGACTTGGAGGTCAGGGACAAGAGAGAAAGGCACACATTTGTAGCTTGACAGCTATGCCAGTGGCTTGTTCTTTAAGTCAGGGGACACAGCGTAGGGCAGGATTGGGCAGGACATGGTTGAAGGTCAAAGGCAGTGCTTTCATTTTAGCCACAGTAAGACCCAGTTACCTGTGGCCAGCTGGATGCCATTGGTCATTGGGCAGGTGGATGAATAAACACCAAGACCAATTGGCTATTTCAGGAGGCAGACATGGGGTGAGTTCCCTGGGCCTTGTACATACTTTGCAAGCGCTCTACCACTGAGATGCACATGGAGCTCATTTATTTATTTATTTATTTATTTATTTATTTATTTATTTATTTCTGAGCCAGGTCTCATTAAGTTGTGCAGGCTGCCTCTAGCCTCAAGCTTGTGATCCTCCTGCCTCTGCCTCCAGAGTCGCTGGAATTACAGGCGTGTGTCACTGTGCCTGGCTCTATCTGGGAACTTGTAATGCTGGGTTGGGCTCTATTCTGACCTTGACTGTCCCTGACATCGAAAGACAGGGGCAGGTGCCTCTCCTGCTGTTCTCATCCCCTGTGACTTCCCCACTGTAGGCTCTATCTCACATGGACGGAAGGCTATAGGTTTGGGTGCCTGGACTATGAGCTCCACAGAGGCAAAGATGATGTATGTCTTCTTTGGTGTCATAGCCTAAAAGATTTACTCACAATTTCTGAACGAGAGAATGTGTGAATGGATGAGTGAGTGAGTGGTCTTGCCAATGTGGTGGACATCTCAGAGGGACAGAAATTATGCTGAAAGTACCACACCCTCTCTCACACCTGCACTGCACCAGAAGTTTTCTAAACTAGTCTGCATTTCTACTCTTGCTTATCTTCAATCTGTTCCACATAGGAGTCAAAGAGATGTTACACATGTGATGATGTGACTTGCCTACTCATAACTCCTCAAGGCTTTGCACAGGCCTGAGAATAAAAATAAAACTACTTAACAAAGCCTGGCAGGACCCTCAGGCACAGGTCCTGCCTACCTCTCCAGGCTTAGATCAGGCCACACCTCCCTGGTTCATTTTGCCCCTACCAGCCTGGCTGTCTTCCTCATCTCCCAGAATTTGGGAGCAAATGTGTACAACTGTGTGTGTGTGTAGGTGTAAGTGTGTTTGTGGACAAATCTATATACATTTATCTTTAAAGAGCAGCATGCACACTGTCCTTTCTGCCTATAAAACGTTCTCCCTCTCTCTTGGCCAGGCTCATCTTTCAGGTCTTTGCTGATCCCACCTACTAACCAGGACACCAGCCCCTCTTCCCCTGCTCTCTTCTCACACTCTGTTCTTTTCCTTCGTGAGTCCTTGGGAGATGAAGATAGCATGTGCCTGTTTACTTATTTAAAGCCTATCCATCTCCTATATTGGGGGCTCCATGTCTGCTTCAGGTCTATTACAGTATCTGCCACGTACTCAGAGATCACAGACCCCTCAAGGGACGAGTGGATGAACATGTCAGCTCAGGTAGAGGGAGGGAAAGAGGCCCTGTCAGCCCTGCTGCGTTAGGAAGACAGAGGCCCTGGCAGATCCAGTGTATTAAGGCGAGGAAGACCTTCCAGTCATCTGCTCAGTCCCGCAGATGTTCGTGAAGGCACCTAAGTGTCTATCAGGGGCCTGCTCTGCAGCTGTATCACTCTGGCTTCCAATACCATCAGATCTCGGAAGCTAAGCAGGGTCGGGCCTGATTAGTCCTTGGATGGGAGGCCGCCTGGGAACACCAGGTGCTGTAGGCTTCCAAGAAGAACCTAGCAGCCCACTCCTGAAACAATCAGCCATCAAAACCCATATAAATAGCAGAACAACATCAACACAGTGCTGGGCATGGTACGGTGTCAGTGGGTGTTTTGTCTGTTGTACATAGAGTCGCTATGAGTTGGACCCAACTTGACAGCACTTAACAACATCTCTGTGTTAGGGACTGTGCTAGACAATGATGACTCGACCATGCTAAAGATGGATAAGGTCCCTGGCTCTTTGCAGTCTATGTTCTAATATCAGTGGGAAGAATTTAGACTAGCAGACATGAGAACAGAATTATTAATGGCCCCTGTTAACACAGGAAGGAAACAAACTGAGTGCTGTGCAGAAGAATGTTAGCTCAGAAGTGTCATGGGAGGGTCCGTGCTGGCTGGGATATGGTGGGGCCTGTGTGGAAGACACAGACCTTGGGGACAGCTGAGTCTCTCTCCTGCTCTCAGCTGACAGTCCATCTCTTAGGGAAGACTGTGGACAGAAAGGACAAAAGCCACTGACCTCAACCAAGGGGTCCAGAATCTGTTTCTAGATTCTTCTTTCCCTAATTTTTCTATCTGGAACAGAGGCTGGGGCTGGGAATAAGTTATGAGAGAAGGTGACAAGCTCACATCTCAATCCCTTGACTCTTTCCCCCTATCACTTCTTTGGTGACATTTGAAGAATGGGTACTCTTAGGTCCCCATAAGGCAAGATGTTCTTCAGACGCAGAGGCTGGTGTTTTTGTGAATTTGGACAAAAGAAGCAGAACTGACAGATCTGCTAGGCACACTGAAAGCATCCTGCATCTGCTCTCCATGCCCCCCACACCCCCAGCGTCCCCCTACCCTCTCTCTGGGATAACTGCCTCCATGCAGAGGTGGGTGGCAGGCAGGTGTGAGGAGAGAGCAGTGCACTGGCCCCATGAGCAGACAGCCACTCCATGGCCACCATGGAGGTGAGGACCCCTTGGTCGCATGAGCCTTCCTGGGCCTCACTTTCCTTCCTGGAAACCTGGCTGCTGATGCCCATTGTGATGTTCACGGAGTCCTCCTAGGTTCTGGTATCACTCTGAGGACTCGCCCTGGATAGTCACACATGGCCCTCACAACAGTCTAGGGGCAGGCCAGCCCCCTCTATGGCAGATGAGGGGACTGGGATTCACAGAGTGTAAAAGGCATGTGCCTCGGGCGCCAATAAGCAGGTGGAAGAATTGGAGTCTAGGCAGTTTGACTCCATAGCCTACACTCTTGACATGAAACTCTTGACACCTTTCCTTGGTGCTGGTGAAGGAAAGTTGAAATAACTCAGTGCCAGTAACAGGACTGCAAGGAGAGTGCCGCCTCCTTGCGTTGCCCTGGTCCAAAGTATTTCCCCTCTGCCCTCCAATTCTGCTCCAGTTTCCTTCATTCCAGGTTCAGTCCTTGGATTTGGCTAGTCCTGTCTTCAGAATTTTGGCTCACGGAAGTGAGAAATGAGAAACGTCCTTGAGTATTTTAAGTTGACTTCTAAATTTGCTTTATCACAAGTTTAAAATAGTTTCATAAGGTGTTATTTCATTGTTATAAATACTGCCATTTTATAATAAAATTACTACAGCACTTTAGATGTGTCACAAAGAAATTCAGTGCTATAGCACTTTGATACTTACCCTGATGTATTTGAGAATAGCCACCACAGCCAAGCAGCGACAAAACAAACAAAAAACAAGCTCCTCAGTGCTAGAGAATTTTACTTTTTTCCTTCTCCTCCTTGAATTCCAATTTAGTTTTGCTCAGAAATTACCGCACTATCATGTATAACAACATTGTGTATAATTGTGTATTCTTGTGATTTTTGCTTGTTTTTTTTTTTGTTGTTGTTGTTTCTTTATTTGTTTGTTTTTGGCTGTATTGGAAGGCTGAACCCAGTGCCTTGTGCATACTTTGCAAGCACACTGCCACTGAGCTTCTCCCCACAGCTCCTTTTTAAATTTTTTCTCTTGAGACAGGCTCTCACTGGCCTTGAACTCATGATCCTCTTGCCTCTGCCTCCTGAGTCTCTGGGATTACAGGCATGTGCCACCACACCAGGCTGATGCATAGTCTTTTATTGACGATCCCGTTACATATACATTAAGAAAATGCCTGTGACTTTAAGGTTCTAAATGATGAAGTACTTTATTCTTTGAAACATTTTTTCAATAATTAGTATTTCATAATTTTTAAGTGTTTTTCTTTGGCAGTCCTGGGGTAGGGGGTTGAACTCAGGACCTTGATGCATGCTAGACAAATTCTCTACAACTGAACTGCACCCCCAGCCTCTTTTTAATTTTTTACTTTGAGACAGGGTCTTGCTAAGTTGTGCAGGCTGCCTCTGGCCTTGAAATTGCAATCCTCCTGCCTCAACCTCCCAAGTTGCTGGGATTGCAAGTGTGCACCCATGTGCCCAGCTGAGCAGTATTATATAATTGATCATGAACATATATATATATATATATTTATGTGTGTGTGTGTGTGTGTGTGTATGTATATATATAGTTTTGGTGAAAATATTAAATATGTAAAGCGAAATGCCTTGGGAAAGTATATGTTAATGAGGAATTTGAGGCACCTTTTTACAATTCATTTATATGCCCATGAATGAATATTACTAATTACAACATTCATACCAAAACATAGAAAGTACGTGGAGTCACTAGTAGATGGGAGGCTTCCTATGGCATATTTATTAATGATTGTGGTTAAGAGCATTCTTTCTGCTAGAATTCGCAATGTGTTTTCATTAGACGAATGTAAATCTTCTAAGCTCACAGGAATGAATGAAGGAGCAGATACATGGCCAGCAGCAGGGGGAAGTGAGAAATGAATATGGATGCACCTCTCATACGTGTTTCTGTCACTTGAGGGGATGATGCTGAGCAGCTGGAGGAAAATGGGGAAGTTTTTCCCCCTTGAAATCATGCAAAATATATATCTGAGACCTGAGTGAGGCTCGGGTGAGCAAGTATCACCTGCCTAGTTCCTTCCACTTATTGAGAATGGTAAAAATGCAATGTCTGTGCTTTGTGGGAGATTGCCAGTTCCGAGCAAGCTTTAACAAGTGAGTCGGATACCGACTCGACGGCATCTAACAACAACAACAACAACCATCCTAATTCTAAGCCAGGATAGCCTTGCCAGTCATTGGTTCCCCGGATGAAATTAGAACAGTACAATCGTATTTCTTACCGATGCTCTCATTGCTTTTTGCGCGTGGGCTCCTCCCTTAGGAGCTGGGGAAGGAAAAGGTAGGGAATTCCTTATCAAAACTCCTCATTGCCATCAGTGCATGAATCCAGAACATCACAACATAACATACACAATTATGAATAGAAATTTGCATAAGACAAAGAAAGATGGGAGCATTGCACAGGTTTACAGTGCCTAGAAATTAAGGGGGTTCATGGACACTCCTGGAGGCAGGTTCGGGGTGCTCTTCAGCCTCTATTTCACTCTCCGGTTTGGAGATGATGAAAGGTGGTGACCACACATGTAGTGCTGCCTTGCACATAGGACTCGGGGTAGGGCCCGTTTCTACCATCCCATGCTCTTAACGTGAGATTCCGAATGCAGCACTGAGACAGAAGTGTCCTTCCCGAGGCTTCTCGTCGCCTCCCTGGAAGGAAGGTGGGGATTTTCCTGCAGCAATTCCAGCGTTTATTCTCCAAGTTTCTCTGTGTTGAGAAACATGGCCTTGGCACCTTGTTGATGTCACGCCCTAATGCCTGGATCGAGGTTCTGGGTCTCATGTTCAGGTTCCTGGGATGCCAGGGCTGTTCAGCAATGATAGTGACGTTCACCTTTAGTGAGCATTGGCTCAGCTTTCTGCCACTCTAGAAATCATCCCAAGGACCCCACCAAGAACCTACACTCACACTTAGCAATTTTGTAAATATCTGGTTTCTTGCAAGAAATCCCTTCTTGCTTAAAATACCTAAAAAGATTTCTGCTCCAGGCAGGAAACCCTGGCTAATATGTTGATATTTTGAATTGTCTCTTTTGACGCTGAGAAGGTTTGTTACCTTTGTGCAAATCATGTGTCATAGTAAGATGTAGAACAGGCAAGAGACCTGCTTTTTGTTTTGTAAAATAGGGGAAAGGTACCAATGAAAGGAGAGGCTGGGGAGGTGGGAGTAGCGAAAGAAAGTGCATATGGGTATTGCAGATGTGGAAATGGATTCCCTTCCATGTACCTATCCCCACCATCCCTCTGGAAAATCTTCAGGTACCTACAAATATACCCTAGCTTGGAGACTTGATGCTCTTTTAAAAACTTTTTAGAAACTTTTTTCTTTTTTTTGCATGGTACTGGGGGCAGGGGGTTAATCCAGGGCCTCTCACGTGCTTTGCAAGCACTCTATCACTGAGCTGCACCCTCTGCCAATTTTTCACTTTTTATTTTTAGGCAGTGTCTCACTAAATTACACAGGCTGCCTCTGGCCTCCAACTTGTGATCCTCTTGCCTCAGCCTCCTGAGTTGCTGGGATGATAGGCATGCACCAGCATGCCTGGCTTTTCTGGAAACTCTTACAAGGACACATGTCTATGATTTCGATGCAGGGGTGGAGGAGGGCAGGATGTGAGGTAGATTTTGACTATGCAGAGGGAACATAGAGAAATGTGAGAGTGACCAATGGGTGGTTGGGAAGCTCCATTGCAGCTTTTATGAAAACTAATTAGTCAGTGAACCACAATGATTAATGCCCAACTACTGCTTTGAACACAGGAGTACTCAGTATTTGAACAGGTCCAGAGATTGGAGAAAGCACAGACAGGCCAACACTTGTGTTGTTGTTGTTAGGTGCTGTCAAGTCGAGTCCAACTCATAGCGGCCCTACATACAGCAGATCGAAACACTTGCCGATTCTGTGCCAGGCAAACGATCTTATTTATGTTTAAGCCCATTGTTGCAGACACTGTGTCAACCCATCTGGTGGAGGGTTTTCCTCTTTGGCGTTGACCTGCCACTCTCCCAAACATGATGTCCTTCTCCAGGGATTGATCTCTCCTGACTACATGTCCGGAAATATGTAAGACGCAGTTTGGCCATTCTTGCTTCCAAGGAGCACTCTGGTTGTACTTCTTCTAGGACAGATTTGTTGGTTCTTTTGGCAGTCCATGGTATATTCAATAGACATCTCCAGCACCATACTAGTTATTTCAAAATTCTTTAGAAAACAACCCAGCGTAGTGAAAATGCAGGCTTTGGTACCCTGAGATCCTGTCCCAGGCTGGTTACACACGGTGCGAGACTGGGAAGAACTTTTCTTTCAACAGAGAAAAGGAAATGGCAAAGGTGTCTGAATGACCAGATTGTTGTGAAGGACAAATGAAACCATGTAAATGGGAGAAAGAGTACATTGGGAGGAATGATATCTGCAATGTAATCTTATTCAAAATTGTGCCTATTGGCAGGTTTATTTTATAACATTCAGTGTTAATAGATGTTGATGTAGAACTATTTAAATGGTGATTTATATGTACAACAAGAGCAAAATGGAATAAACAAGCAATTCTGTGTCTCCACTGAGGGTAGAACAAGTTAGCTGAAGCTAGAGCAAGGAGGATTGAGGTTAGACAGCAAGAAGTAATTCTCAGCATGAAGACTATACAGCCCAGGGTGGGCTGCTGCTTCTCTCACTGCCCAAAATCCCCCCAGGGATTGATCTCCCCAGTGGTCTTTTACCCTCGGGCTTCTCATTGGAAAAGTTTGGTTGTGACAGCTACTCATTCATCCCTCAATTCTTGCTTGTCTCTCTCATCTTGCCACCGTTCTAACAGGTTGGGCCCACCTGCTCCCCAACAATCAGTGCCACTAACTTATTTAATACTGGAGGCAGGTAGACACCTGAGCTCTTGACTCTCTCTGGAGCCATTTACAAATGTGTGATTGCTCTAAAAGTTTATGTCATCTTTGAGTCACTCTCCCTTTTTGAGCCAGGGAGTGGCTTATGCTCAGCCTGGCCAGATGTCAGAGATCAGAGGCAGAGCGGCAGCCTCTAAATTCCGCACATCTCCTGGCCACCCAGTGGAAGAGAGAGAGACAGATGTGGGCAGGCAGGCACCTGTGGTTTCAGCTGATTTCCATCTTTAAACAAGCCACTGAGAGTAATGTTAAAATTGTTGTTGTTAAAATTAGACTGCACTAAAGGCCGTTGAGTTGAGGAAATTATCTGAATGCTTCCTTGGTAACTGTCAGTGAGGATGCGAACGGTGTGCCGAACCTGAGAGAAGCTGGTGATAAACAACTTGGAAAGCCAGAAATAAACAACTGGCTCTTCTCTTTCCTCTGTCTCCACAACAGTCCTTTGCGTGCCTGTTAATGGTTTTCTGTCTGTCTCCTTTTCGTGTTTTCTGAGGACAAACATGAAGATCACCACTGATATCCACTAGCCCATGACATAGGGAAGTTCCTGACTGGGAAGAGATTCTGTGATATTTATTGATCGGCTGAGGTCTGTGGGGCTCTGAAGTCAGCTGAAGGGGCCGGATGTGGCCCCTGTCCTTTTGAGCATGTGGGAGGCGTGGTGGGAGATGCACATAAGTAACTATATTTAAGGTAAGAACTGGTCCAAGAGGTAGAACCAGAATGCTGTGGGAGTGGACAGGAAAAGCCCATCAAAGCGCCTTCCTGCCAGAGGTGTGCTCTCATCTGGGTCTGAAACTGGAGGGAGAGTCTGGGCATTACAGCGATGGACATAACAGAGTATGAGGCAATCAGTGACGTAGTTCGGGTGGATTCTGGGTTGCACAAAGTGGAAAATAAGGCAAGAACAAAAGAGGACAACAAGGCACAGCAGGGCTTGAATGCCAGGCTGAGTTACCATAAGGAATTTCTGGCCGGCAATGGGCAACTATTGAAAGATCCCAAGAACAGGAGACAACTTTAGAACTGGGGTCTGGACAGGATGATAGAGCAGCAGGGTCTGCCAGCGCTTGGAGCAGAGGAGATACAAAGGAAAAACAGAGGTGATTAGAGCCCAGAAGTTGGCAGTGGCCTAGAGCTGGAGACAGGGACATCCTTGCTAGAGACTAAGCAGACCATCTCAGGTGCCTGGTATGGTTCAAATGTAACCCCCAAAGTTCATGCCTTAGAAACTCAATGCCCAAAGCAAGTCATGAGAGGTGTGACCTTTGGGAGGTAATTAGGATATGAAGGCTCTGACTTTGTGAATAAATTAATGCCCTTATTGAGGGATTGGGTACCTGATAAGATGGCCCTGCCCCCATATACCACCCTCTTCCATGAGATGATACAGCATGAAGACCCTCACCAGATGTTGCCCCTTGATCTTAGAATTCCCCATCTCTAGAACAGTGAGCCTCGTAAATTTTGGTTCTTTATGAATCACCAGTCTCAGGTGTTGTGTTATAGCAGCACCAAGCGGACTGAGACATAGCTACCAGAAGGTTAGGCTCCCCGCTGCAACCAGAGAACCCCAGCTGTGCACACAGAAAAGGGCACTGCACAATGACCTCCAGCCTCCCTTCCACCTCCGCCCTCGGGGTGCACTTCAGCAACACAGCTCCCCCGGCACCCTCACTCCCAGCACACATCATCATCTCGCCTCCATGGTCTGAAGCTACCTGCGTTCCCAGCCTTCTCAGCTGCCCCAGCTTTCGTCACCAATGTCCACCCGGCTTCACGAGTCCCTCTCTAAATGCCAAGACAGCTGAGTTGAGATGGCTGACAATCCTGGAGGGGGAGGCCTGCTTCTGGAATTCTCTGTGTGTGGAGTAAGAAAGAGCGGTTTAGACAGCAAAGCTCAGTCAATTGAGACAGACCCAGGGGCAGGGCAGTGTTTGTTTTACCAGCTCCATTCTCCTCCAGCCTACTGTGGGTAGATTGTTCTAGTGTAGTGCTGACAGGAACTGCCGCTCGCTGCTGCTGGGTTCCTGAAGATGAAAAAGTGACAGGAAGATTGTACCACGTTCTCCAAAAAGGTCCCCTGGGGAGGCTGTTGAGCGAGGGAGTGATTTGGTTCGACTGTGATACGTTATTTAGGGAGAAGACAGGAGCCAGGAGCATGCACGGAAAGGGAAAGGAAAGAAGGTAGCAGACAGAAAAGTACTCCCCCTCCCATGTGGACGAGGGCTCTGGTGCGCTAGCCTGGGTTTCATCTCCCATGACTGAAAGAGAAGGCATAGACTTGGTCATCCAGGAGCCCTCAGAGGCCTTGGAGAGGCAGGGAACACCTGTGTGGCAGGAATTTTTCTGGAGGTTGCCATGGAAGGAGCTCTATGCCGTCACAACAGGGTTCATGCACTCCACCTAAGCAACCAGGGGACAAAGAAAAGGACAAAAAAAGAAAAGCAAATCACTCTGCAAAGATAATGCATGGGGGAGGCCCTGGGAATATATCCCTGGAGACTTCCAGAACCCCCAGCCATGCCTGACTATAGGTCCAAGTTGGAGAGATGGCAGAGGACAGGACGAAATTGTCTTCTGCTATAGTAGTGAAGTTTCTTCTTGTGTCTTTTCTAAGTTCTTTGTGTGTGTGTGTGTGTGTGTGTGTGTGTGTGTGTGTGTGTGTGTGGTTCTGTGGGTTGAACCCAGGGCCTCACGCTTGCATGCTCTGCAAGTGCTGGACCACTGAACTGCACCCCCAGCCCATTTTTTACTTTTTGAGACAGGGTTTTGCTAAATTATGCAGACTGCCTCTGGTCTCTAACTTGCAATCCTCCTGCCTCCGCCTCCCGAGCCTCTGGGATTACAGGCGTACAGCACTGTGCCTGGCTGTCTTTTCTAAGTTCTTAAATCATCTTCTTAACAATTTAGCCCTTGAGGCTCTCTGGTGGGAAAGAAAGAATGTCATTTTGTAGAAGTCGTTATTTTGCAGACTTGCCCCATGGTAACGGGGGCAATAGAGAAAAGGCTAAAGTTAAACTTATGATCCGGGGAGGATATGGACCATTCTTCAAAGAAAAGATCTAGGGGTGGGAGGATGCATGGAGAGAGATGATGGAGACAAAGCAGAAGATCCAGCATAGCTCAGAAATTGGTTTGAGAAAGAGTTGGAAAATTGGGACTAGAGAAAAGGCCATAACCCTCTGCCACTACCCAAAACAGCATTATGCAAGTGGAAAAAGCCTTCCTTTTCCAAGACATTTTAGTAGCAGCTTTCAGAGGTTTTCTATAATAAACATATATCTAGTATGGCCATAATGTGACTAGTGCCCCCTAGAGTTGCTTAGTACACAACCCACACAGCTGTACACTGCTGCTCTGCTGCTGGATCTTGCAGGACTTAGTGGAGACAGATTCGTAAACAGGGAGTTTAGAATGCTTTTCTCTGTGTGATGTGATATATGTTCCCCTTTGCCATCTCTTCAAGAACCTTGAAGGGGAAAAATTACATTGCCTTTTCTTCAAAGCTTTGGGAATTAGATTTGTTTCTCCTTTTAATGTGTCACCGTATGAAGCCAGGCCTTAGGGCTGGGGAAGTATGGCTGAGATTTATCTGGTTGATACTCATTTGCCTGCACAGACAACAGGCAGCTTAGGGTTTGCACTCCAAGACTAATGACAAATTGGCCTCAATGTCACAGGCATCATTCTTTAAAGTCCAAGGTCCAGCAGACAAGGGGGGGTTTTGGGTCTGTCCTGCAGTATTTCCTCACCATGGTTCAATGTCAGAAGCTAAATTGCAGAGCACAGAAGTCACAACCAGCTGAGGTCCTAAGATCAGCTGGGATAGCCGCTCCCAAAGGCTGTCTCTTTAAGGATGTTGTTGTTGTTGTTAGGTGTCATCGAGTCGGTATCTGACTCATAGCGACCCTGCGTACAACAGGCGAAACACTTTGTCAGTGCTTCTCTGCTGCTCATAGGGTTTTCAATGGCGGATTGATTTTTGGGAGTGGGTTGCCGGGTCCTTCTCCCAACTCTACAAGGATATTGTTGTTGTTAGTTGCCAGTCGAGTCGGTATCTGACTCATAGCGACCCTCATAGGGTTTTCAATGGCTGACTGTTTCGGGATTGCCAGGCTCTTCTCCCCATTTTTGCAGTGCTGGGAATTGAACTTGGGACCTCAGAGACTGCAGCGCAGTGCTCTACCAACTGAGCTAAATCCCAGCCCTCTACAAGGATAGAGAACCTAAATTATAGATCCAAAATGCATGTGGGGGGCCTACAGGACCAGAAAACCTGCCAGTAGGAGTGGCCAAGCAGGTGGGCAGGCAGTGGCCTGATGGAAGTGTGGAGCCGTCTGCCCGATCCTCGAAGCAATCCCAGCCTGGGGGGGTGTAGGCTGGCTTCCTTTATGGAGACCCTGTGGGAACCACAGCAGAGGAGCACAGCAGGGCTGTTCATGGCTCCCTCACTCCCACCCGCCGGGACCCACTTCTCTGCTGCAGATCTCTGAGGTTTGCTGGGAGCAGGTTGGCTGGAATCACTGTGGGAGCAGATGCAATGGGGACGCAGGCCACACTTCTCAAAGTGGGCCCAAAGCATCAGCTGCCGGAGGTCGGCCTAAGTCATCAGCCCTAAGGCTCTGCAACCCTTGCACCCTGGGCTCCCAGTTCTTCTGCACAAGCCAAGGAAAAAGAAGGGAGCTAGGGGAGGGGTCAGGGCTACGCCTCTCACCAGCTGGCTAAGGAGGATTATGAGCGCATAATAAATCCGGGCCAGGCGTGTTTATGAGGCTCTCGGAAGCTACAGGAACAGTACCATTTAGAAAACATCTATGCTCACAAGATGAAGGCAATCCCTTCCCCCACCTTTATTTAGGAGGCATGCTGGGTAATTAAGTGAGAGCTGGGACGGAAGGTGGTTGGGAGAAGATCACCCCTAAATAATCCTGCCTGGTGAAGCCACCATCTGGTGTGATGTACAGCAAGGACGTCCCTCATGAGGTTGTGTGGTTTATGAGCAATGAAGAAATCCGGGGATGGAGGAGGAATCCCCTAAGAAGTTCCCATGGGCTTGCACAGATGTGGGCTGAGTGCCTGGATGGCGGGGACCATGGCTTAGTCCTGGAACGCAGCACTGTGCCTGATGGATGGAAGTTGCTTAATGCATGTTATTCACTCAATTCATCCATCCATTGGTTCAAACACAATTTGATGTGCCAGCTTCTGTGCTTGATACCTGCCGCTTTGTAAGAATGAATGGGATGACGATGCTGCTGCCTTCATGGAGCTTATAGTCTAGCAAGGGAGCCCTGCAGCTTAGTTTCAGCAGGCAAATGGTGGCCAAACTAGTGCCTTCCTATTACTCTAGTGTTAGTGCATAATCAAGGGCTGGGATTTAGCTCAGTTGGTAGAGCACTGCACTGCAGTCTCTGAGGTCCTGAGTTCAATTCCCAGCCCTGCAAAAGTGGGAGAAGGACCTGGCAATCCACTCCCAAGGCAATCCCGAAATAGTCAGCCATTGAAAACCCTACGAGGGTCTCTATGAGTCCGATACCGACTCGATGGCACCTAACAACAACAAGTGCACAATCAGAGAAGTGATGTCTCTGCTGGTTATCTCACTGTAGTGGATTTGCCTTTTCCCATCTACCACAATCAAAGAAAACTGGAGGGGGAAATTGGACTTAGAGCTGCAAGGCCAAGCTATGATAAGGAAGCTTGATGACTAAGCCAAAGACAGAAGAAAGGCTGATCGTTTCTCAGCATAAAAAGTTTCAAAAGTTGTATTGGCAGGAAGGCTGTCACTCATGGGAAGACCTGGAGAAGGCCTATAGGTGGTTAGCTTAACATCTGATTTGTTCAGGTTTTTTAAAAAAGTAATATTTCACTGTGACCAAGAAAAGGGTGACTAGAAAGAGGAGGTACAGTTGGAAGCAAGCTGCCAGCCACAGATATGAATGGCTGTCCTAATTCCTCCCCAAGTTCCCAAACCATCCAATCTGAGCTGAATAAAACAGCTACTTTAACTCACTATGTCTTAGTCTTTGGCAGCAGAAAGAGATGCAGAAAGCCACAGGCCATTCTGCTGGCCTCTGGAGTCCTGTGAGTGCCCAGCAGGCGCTGAGCAGACTCAGTCTGCCTGAGGCTCCTCGGTTGAGAAGAAGGATTTCAACAGAACCACTCCCGATTCCACAAGAACGGGGATCCACCCCTCCAGCTCCTGCCCTCCTGGTACTGACTATTGATCCCTGTGAGCCTAGTGCAGTCCCCCCACCTAATCTCAGTAAGAGGTCAGCTCAAGAGCCCCAGGCCTGGCATGCAGGGGCCTCCAGCCTTTGCAGCACTCCCAAGGGGAGGCTAAGGGTCCCAGGAGGACAGGACTCCTGGCTCAGTGCTAGCTCCTGAGAGCTGGCTGGGGAGGCAGAAAGCAGTGAAGGGATGATGAGGGCCCATTCATAGGGCAGGGGCCAGGCATGGGCCGGTAGGAGGACAGAAACCATCCTGCAGAGATGGCTCCAGAGAAGAGAGTTTTACTAAGTAATCCTAAATTGGGCTGTATGAGTGAGGTAGAGCCTACGTTTAAGAGTTAAAAAGACATTTGCCACCAATTTCTGCTTAGTGCTTTGCTTATGCTATTGCGCTTCCATTTCGTGCACCAATGAATTATGGCAGGGAACACCGCAGCTTAGTTTCAGCAGGCAAACAGTGGCCGAGCTAGTGCCTTCCTATTACTGTAGTGTTAGTGCACAAAAGGATGTTGGATGCAGCGCTGGCAGATTAACAAATTAGCTCTGCCGCTATTACTTAACGTGTTGCCAAACTGTCAGGGAGATTCTGAAACTCCAGGATTGAGAGGTGGCTGGGGGTGGCTGGCAGCTCTCTGAGCCAACTAGGCAACACTGACCCTACCATTAGTTCACAGGGAAGGCTTTGTTTTGGGGGTGCAGAAGAGGACCATCTGAAAGTTAGGGGACCCTCCTTTGGGAGCAGCCCCCAGTCACGGTCTTCCATTTCACAATATCCAAGTAAACCAGCCCATTGCCTTTTTGGTGGGTGGGCAGGTCCCACGAGAACCTCTGATGTCTTACCTGCTTTGAGCAAAGCCCCTGGTACCCAGGGACCTGTGCTTTCCATTCTGTGTGATTAGGGACACTCAGAAGTACAGACCTACACTTTCTCATTTGTTCATGACTCCTTTGTTCTTTGTAATCTCAGCTTTCAGGTAACAGTACAAGGTTAAAATGCTGTAAGACATACTTGCCATGTCTTCTGAAATTCCGCCACTTGAGAATTAGACCTCTGAGAGGAGGTAGCGCATCTTCAGAAATCCTCTGTTAAATTTCAAATAACCCCAACTCTGTACTCTGCGTATCCTCCCTAACCATTAACGTTCCAGTCCTTCTCATGCCCACCGCTCTGCAAACACGCATCACTCAGGTGTTTCTCAGAAGCACAGCACTCATGCTGCTCCCCATCCCTTCCCCAGCTTTGCCCTCTGCTTCCCAAACTGTACTGAATATTTTTGGCTTGATCTCCCGCCGCCATTTCCCTACTGCTGACTTTACCCCACGGGTCTGATTGACCCTATGCATTCCTTCTTGAGCACAGTTCAGAAAGTCTTCCCTCAGCTGCTCTTCTCTACCCTCTCCTGGGTAGACCTTGGCTGGTTGCCTGAGGTTGAACACTCTTCTTTGTTTCCCTTTGATACCCTGGGCTGATAGGCAGGGCTGTGAGGGAAGAACAAAGTACACCAAGAAAGACCCTGCTGAGCCACAAGCTCTCCCAACCAAGGCATTGGGGTCTATGCTATGGTTTGCATATGATTTGAATTTTTCCCCCACAGGTTCATACATTGGAAGCTTGGCCACTAGGGTGGCAATGTGGACCTTTAAGAGGCGGGGCCTAGTGGGAGGGCAGTAGGTCTTTGGAGTGCTATCTTCAGAAGGAATTAAGTTAGTTCTCATGAGACCCCACATTAGTTCCCATGACAGGAGTTGTTATGAAAGAGTGAGCTCAGCACCTCTCCTCCCTCTGGCTTCCTGCCTCGCCATATGATCTCTTCCTTTTACAATATGCTCCTTGCATAATGCCATGTAGTTTACTCTGATGTGGCCAGGGGAACCCTTGTGAGATCCAAGACAATGGTGGCACCATGTCATTGAACCTCTAGAACTTTTAGCTAAATGAACATCCTTTCCTTATGCAATATCTAGCCTCAGGTATTTTGGTGTAGCAATGGAAAACAGACTGATACAGACTATTTCATGGCTTTGAGCAGGAGGATGGATTGGCAGAGGAGGAAGCAAAGGCAGAGCAATCCAAGGAAATCTCTGGCTCTCAACTTCCCACATAATCTTGACTCATAGTCCTTGGCTGGTATTTGTTTATGATACTAGGATACTCCTTGAATTATAAAAAATTACTATTGGAAGAGACTTTTCTCTTGAAAGGCCAAAGAGGTACAAGGTTTTGATCAATATCACAAAGTCAATGTGTGGTCAAGCTGGACTCAGCCATCAGTGCCCCTCCCTTCTGTTTGTCCTCAGGCTGCTGGCCTTTAGAGCAGCATCGTTTCCAGGGAATCATTCATGTGCACACAGTGGCTCTGAGACACAACAATGACTGTACAGAAAGAGTAACCTAGGCAGCATATGCACAGGACACTCAGATGGTAAAGGGGGCAGGTCTCTGCCAACTTGTAGAGATCAGTTTATCTAATGGTGGGAATGGGGACAGTGTATGATTAATCAATTCCCTTATTCTCTATGTGGCTATTGTCTTGCTCAGGGAAGTCTATGAAGCATTTCCTGCTAGGCAACCCCTTGGAAACTGAGTTGGATCGTGGGCATTGATCCATATATCTAATAAACATTTGGGGAATCAACTGTGTGCCCAGTTCAGGATGAGGCATTGAGGATCAAACAGTGAATAAGATAGACAGATGCCTGCAATCAGAGGCCTTTCAATCTAATGAAGGGTTACACAGAGATAAATCCATGACTATGCAGAGCAATGAGTACTACGATATGGAGAAATGCAGAGGGTTATGATAGGATGACCATATGTGGTGTTGGCCAGACCAAGATATTTAGGAAAATGAAAGGAAGCACGATTAATGATCAAATCAGGATAACAGGTGCAAATGAGGGCCATCCTTAGCAAACTGGGACATCTGATCGCACTAGTTTTGAAAATAAAGATGAGCAGAAATATAAGAGAGGAGAAGAAGGGTAAGGGAAGCCTTCCTAGATGAGAACACCTACAAGTTAACTTGCAATAACTTCCTGACAACGAGGGTTCCTAGAATTGATACTGATAAGAAAATTGTAAGCATATATAAGAGATTCAGAATCTAGCTTCGTTCATCTTACTCACTGGGTATGCAGCTGATTTTAGTTTATACAATGTCGCTTCTTCTTGCCAGGCATCCCCATGTCCACAATCAGATGATCACTCAATGGGCTTTCCCCACCTCCATCTTTCAAGAAGAAAAGCCATTCCCATTAAGTACCAGGGAGAAGCTCTAATTGCAAAAGCTGCTTCTGTCCCTCCAGGGTGATTAGGATTTTCCCTCTTTATCCAAGACAAGAGTGGTCAGAACAAAACCTCCTTTCCAAGTTCCCGATACAGTTTTCCTAGCGGCTCCATGAGGTTTTTGGCCTTGGTTGAATCCATGCTTTTCTGTAGTTTTTCCTCATATGACTTCTTGTGTCTTCTGCCTTCTCATTTCTTGTCTGGATTTTATGGTTCTTTTCCCCAAGTCATGTCCCAGATGTTTTCTCTACTGTTGTCATAACCTCTGTCACCATGTTATGACCCATTACCATATTGTTGTCGTCGTTGTTAGGTGCTGTTGAGTTGGTATCCAACTCATAGCAACTCTCTGTACAACAGGTGAAACACTTTGTCAGTACTTCTCTGCTGTTCATAGGGCTTTCAATGGTGGATGGATTTTTTAGGGAGTGGGTTGCCAGGTCCTTCTCTCAAGCCTACAGTACCTGGTGTTCCCAGGAAGTCTCCCATCCAAGTACTAACCAGGCCCGACCCTGCTTAGCTTCTGAGATCTAACAGGATCGGATGCCACAGGGCTATGGCTGCAGGCTATTACCACATTAGCATTCTCTAATACCACACTTCATCCATGAGACAGCCTCATTCATAGCATGAAAAGAAAATAATTAAAATAAAGATACAGGTGAATAGAAAGGGTCTATTCACTCTGAAGCCCTGCTAGGTTTTAAATAGTATTTTTGATCAATAGAGCTCCTCAAGAGGCCACACTGGCTCTGCAGCGGTGGTCACAGCTCCAAGGTTATAAAGAATTGAGATGAGAGTCCTCTCAGGTGCTACAAAGAGATGGATTCAAGTGGAGAAAGCCAGTGGCAATTGATATGGTGTGAGAAAATCCACAACAGCCAATACCTCATTGCCTTGTGTAAACTCAGCCTGGGCCACCATGCTTTCTCTCCCCAGACTTCTTTGATCTAGGGACGTCTAGGAGTTTTCTGAGAGCACTAAGGTGAAAGGAAGGCCGGAATAAGCAACTTTAACTTGCATTACTGTTTAACTCAAACCAAGCAAATTTAGAATTCCCTATGTATAGATAATCTTAGCCTGCAGGCATACCACTGTGACATCTGATCCCATCAGATCTCGGGAGCTAAGCAGGGCTGGGCCTGGTTTGTACTTGGATGGGAATGTTCTTGGATGAAACCTGGGAACACCAGGTGCTTGGGAGAAGGCTTGGGAGAAGGACCTGGCAACTCACTCCCAAAAAGTAATCAGCATTTGAAAACGCTATGAATAGCAGAGAAACACTGACAGTAGTATTTTGTCTGTTGTACGTAGGGTCACTATGAGTCAGACACTGATTCAGTGGCACCTAACAATAACAACAACAGATAATCTTACCTCAATGATTGGCTTTAGGTATAAAAGACATAAGGTCCCACTACAGTTCACTATAGGCAATGTGAAATTTGCTGACTTTTCTTTTTTCTTTATTTTCTATCTTTTTCTTTCTTTCTTTCTTTTTCCTTTTTGGCATTGCTGGTGCTCCAACCCAGGGCCTTGCACATGTAAGACAAGTGCTCTTCCACTGAGCTGTATCCACAGTCTTTGAAATTTGCTTTTAAATTCAGCCATTTTAAGTACGGAGTTTGTGTCTGATATGGGGGAGCTGAGATAGGAGAGAGAGAAGTCAGAGATGGGGCAACTTATTCAAAGGAGATAACGAAAGCATCTTTGTGGGAAAAGCCTGCAGCTGTAGCCCTGTGGCATCCAATCCTGTTAGATCTCGGAAGCTAAGCAGGATCGGGCCTGGTTAGTACTTGGATGGGAGACCATTTGGGAACACCAGATACTATAGACTTAGGAGAAGGACCTGGTAACCCACTCCCAAACATCAATCCGCCATTGAAAACCCTATGAATGGCAGAGAATCCCTGACAATAGTATTTTGCCTATTGTACAGAGGGTTGCTATGAGTTGGGTATCTACTCAATAGCACCTAACAACAGCATATAGGAAAAGGCTCTTGAATAAAAAGAAAGTTTTTCATGTACATCATCAAACCCAGAAGATAGCATCCTAACCATGACTTGGAGATCATCAAAGCTCTCCTCCCACCGATGAAAACATGCTAAGCAAAAAGGATTTTGCAGAGGCTTTTCCACTAGGGAGCTGTCTCTTCTGAGGAGTGAAAGTGGAAGATGAAAGAGGACAGGGGCACGGTCGATGGACCCTATTTTTTCAGAGTACCTACCTTGCATGCATTCCATGTGGAGCAGCTGCAGAGGAGCATGAGCAAGCTCCCGGGGCTTTTCTGCTGGGGGCCAGACCAGGGTGCAACAGATACACAATCAGAATCAGTGAAGAGAAAGGGGCCAGGTCAGGCTACATCAGGGAGAGCCTGTCCTCTTCTCCTGCCTCCCAGCCACCCAGCCCTGTAGAGCCATTATATCTGAATGGTCTCTCTCATGGGCTGCATTGCAGCTTGGCGTCTGTGTTGATCCTCAGATGTGAGGTTGGTTCTTTGTAAAATAAAATACCATTTAAAAATGTTAAAGAAATGGCACTGCAATGGAATAAGCCAGGTTCTTACTCCACTTGCAAGGTGGCACCCGAGCCAAAACTCCTACAAAAAGTTGCTGCTCCTTATCAACCCCCTTCACATATTTACGGCACATACAATTCACTTTTGGTTTTCTGAATAAAGCTCTGACGCTTTTTAAATGGCCACAATGAAATAGGATTAAGATGAGGGAGAACTGGCAGTGGCCTGACACCCACAGGGTGGGAGGGTCAGCATGGGCCTGAGCCTCTGAGGCCGGGTGTCCCCAGCTGGCAAAGAGACTCTGTGGGAACAGGCTGCCAACATCCACATCAAATTCTGAGGTCAAACAGGGTGATTGTGGCCTGAAATATGAAGGATTTAAAACAATTCATACCATCATTTCTGGTTTATTACAGGCTTGCCTTTTCTTCAGAAGGGTTGATGGCTTTGTTTTATGAGAACAAATTAATGCATGACAGGATCCTGGAATCCTCTCTTATTCTTGTGCTTTCTCTTCCCCACCATCTATCCATCCATCCATCCATCCATCCATCCAGATTCTCTCTCTGTGTGTGCACACACACACACATGAACCCCCTACAGATATTCTTTCCATAACAACTGGAGCAGTATGGACCAGAAAGCAAGTGTTTAAAGCAGACACATAGCAGAAGTGAGGGACGGGAGTCCACAGGCTCCGTAAGCCATCTGTAGCATGTTACAGCTAAGGAAACCTCGGAAACCTTCTAGGTGGGTGGTCTTCTTTGACAGCTGAGGAGACTGAGGCCTGCAGATTGTCAGTGAGTAACACAGGTAGTCTATGACCTTCTTGGCAAAACCAAAGCAAAGCTAATTGTGCCCACAGCCCACCTACGCCTTCCAGCTCCACCTGCAACTGCAGTCGGATGATGTATGTCCTCTGTCCTTGTGCTCTGCCCACTCCTGAAGGAGGCCACCTCGTCCCCTGCTGCACTCATCCTAGGTCAAGGTTTCCCTCACAGGATGAGGAGTGGAGGAGTGGAGGCCCACAGATTGGGGGGCCTCACTTTCCAAGGGGCCTCATTAAGATCATTAGAAGGCCTGTCATCTCAAGTGAAAAGAACCCCACAACCAGCTGCAGCGAGCTCAGCCAAACCTCCTTCTCAAGCCCTAGGTCCTTCCACTCCAGCCTCGCAGCTCCACCCCCACGCCCATTTTGCTCTGTGGCAATGACCTAGAGCCTCAACTCCAGACCACAGTGACCATCAAGGGAGAAAGGCAGGGGACACAGTATGTGATCAGGCGGTCCTGAAAGCCCAGACATGGAGCCCCAGGCCCCAAATCTCCCTCCTCGCTGCTTAACACAAACCCAAGCCAGCAGAGAAAAGCACGGTGAGGTCACCGCATTCCTGGTGGATACAGAGTGCCTTTGTTGCAAGGCAGCCAGGCCTCTGGCTCTAGCTGACTCAGCCTGGCAGGCTCAAGCTGAACATTCTTTCCCTGCTGAAAAACAAGCATTCTCAGAATCTCGGGATCCAGTCATGGAAGAGTAAGTACACCCCCCCACAGAGGCGCGCGCATGTACACTCACCATGACCACGAGAAAACGTGCAAGGCAAAGTGTGCCTGACATATAGGCCAACTTGATTTCCAAAAGGAAAAGATTCCAAAAGTGCTTCAATCTACCAACACCGGTGTCCTGGAATTTGATCATTTCTAACTTCCTCAGTTTTCTTCTCTCTAGAAAGAGAATGCCTGCAGCCGTAGCCTTGTGGCATCCGATCCCGTCAGATCTCGGAAGCTAAGCAGGGTCAGGCCTGGTTAGTACCTGGATGGGAGACCGCCTGGGAACACCAGGTACTGTAGGCTTGGGAGAAGGACCTGGCAACCCCCTCCCAAAAATCAATCTGCCATTGAAAACCCTATGAACAGCAGAGAAGTACTGACAATAGTGTTTCCCCTGTTGTACAGAGGGTCTCTATGAGTCAGATACCGACTCGATGGCACCTAACAACAACAACAACAACAACAGAAAGAGAATAACAATGCCTATCTTCAATGCTCATGAGAACCAGAGAAAACCATAAAATTCATCACGTTGTACCTGGATGATAGCTCATGGACACCTTTTCAGTACACAATCACCCTTCTCTGATAACATCCTTCCTATCCAGACAGGTAGGTGTCATACTCCAGACCCCACTGGCCAACTTGATGGGAAAAGAGATGTCAGGACTAAAAAGAGACAGTTGAAGGCAAGGGAGAAATGCATCTTGCTAGGTGGCTGAGATTATAATTTGTAAACTCAGTGTTGTGCAGTATACACTGGGAAGAACAACAACAACAACAAAAAACCATCAAAAGACCCCAGAGGAGACTTAGGGCAATAAGTAGAGAGACACAAAGAGAAAGACAGAGCATGTTGGCAGCACTTAGCCCCTTCCTGAGGCCCAGCTACATTCTTTTCTATGGCTGTTGTAAGACAACCCTGAACCCTTGAAATTTATCTCTCCTGTTTTCCTACTCTGGTTTGAGATGGTTTCTGTTACTTGCAACGAATGTGTTCCCTTAGAAATTGATAATGGTGGTGGTGGATGACCCCAGAGCAAATGGCAAATCTTTGCCTAAGCCACTGTCATTAAATATAAAGAAGAAAGTTGATCATGTGTGAGGACAAAATACCCATCTGCTTCTCCTCTCTACCTGAAGTCTGCTTTGGAATCAATCTGTATTTTAGCAAAGCTGCATGATCCTTTAGAGCTCTGTCATTTACTTTGGGCAAATAGCCTTTCTGAGCTTCAGAAATGTTTAAATAGTACTATCATTGGGAATAGTTGCATGTAAAACATCAGACACAAATTTGAGTGCTCAGTGGGTGGCAGCTATTAGTTTTAACCTTTCCTTCTTTGTGATAGACATCCACAGAACTTCCCATACATATTACCAGAGTTCTTTTCACACCTACTATGCCCAAATATAAGAGAAAAGGCCCTCACAAGGCAGAAGAGCATGGAAATTTCTTTCTTCATGGCTGATGTAATGCAATCCTAGAATATGAGTGCCAGTAGAGACACTGCTGCCTTCAGAATTCCTGGTGTGGCTCTGTCTAACCTACCCTTTGTCAGTACTTCTTTTTTCCTACCTTTGGGCAATGACATTTGCTGGTACTCAACATTTAACTAGGTATTCTGGAAAGATAAAAGAACAAATCAAAACTAAGACCAAGAATCCCTCCTACCCTCAAGAATTTATAATGAATGATATTTTTAGAAAGCAACACAAATACCAGTTAACATGGCGCAAATGAAGTGACTGCATGCTGTGAAGGTTCTGAAGAGAGAGCTAAACTGATTAACCCAAGTTCTGAATCAAAATTCAGAGGGATAAAGACGCTGATCATGCTAATAAGGAAATTGAGAAGGAAGAAACAAGAGTTCACAACATGCAGTGTACTTCCCCTGTCAACCAGTTGTCCATGCTAGGGCACACTTGAGCCAGAGAGGGGATGGGAGTGTAGGGCTGGTGGTGATATACTTTCCGGAGGTACCTAAGGGTGTTTGGAGTCATGTGAATGAATGAACACCTTACTATAGAAGATGTACACTAGAAACACCCAGGTTGCTTTAAAAAATATTGATGGATACTTGGTCTTATCCACAGAGAATCTGATCTCTTTGGTCTGGCCTGGGATGCTGCCCAGGAATCAGGAGTGTTCACAGTACTGATCCTAATGTGCAGCCAAGGCTGAGTACCACTGCCCTGCACAATGAAGGTAATGAGATAGGAACACCTGATTTTTTTCTGTGTTTATGTGAACGAGCTGGGGGTGGAAAGCTGGATGTTTGGGGACAAAGGTGAAGAAGATGGTCTCATAAATGACCTATACTCACCCTTCCCTAGAGTCTGATTTCCTCCCTAAGACTGAACTAAGTTTAGGCATTTTTCCAGCATCTTCTCTGTTGCTGCACTGCTCAGACCCCCCAGGCTGACACCCACACAGTCAGTGCCCAAAGGAAAACTTCCAGTGCCTGTGGCTTCATAGACCAATCTTTGTGAGAAAGGACAGGTCAAGCCCTGCCGAGTGGGCGAACCAGCCCCTGCTGGCTATCTGGACAAAGAGACTGTTGATAACTGTGTGTGTCCAAAGCTCTGGTCATAATCTGAGCTTCTCGATGCTGTTCTCACTGACCAGTATCTTGGCACATGGCAGGGCTGAGGAGAGGGATGCAAGGCGAAGCAAGAGTTTCCTCTCATTGCTTTTGGCCCAAGGGAGCTCTGGAAACCTCTCTGACTCTAATTCATTCCAAACTTCAACTAGCAGAGCCTGTGAGCTGCAATCTTCATATTTTTGAACTCACAACTCAGCTTTGGCACATCTATAATGAGCACCTGCAATGTGACACACTGCATGCTTCATGTGAGCTGCTGCAAGGGAAGTATAGACAGCCCCCTCTGCACTTTACTTGGAAGTGATAGGCTCAATTCTCTCAGTGACCACTGCCTACAGCCATACAAACTTGCCCATGCTTAACTCTGCAGCCATTCTGTACAATACAGCCCTGCCGCACCCCCTTAGACAGAGTTGATTGGATGGATGTTGAGTCCCTGATCCAAACTGGGCCAATCAGAGACTTTGCCCAGGAATTAGTAAGGGAGATTCACTATTTCCACACAGCTGGCCTAAGCTACCAGGGAGGTTTTCTGCCAGAGGACCAAGAAGCAGAGGAAGGAGGAGGACCTCCATGGAACAACCAGGAACAAATCTTTTATCTGGCATCAGTTCCAACCTGGGCCCCAAAACATCCTTGCCTTGGGCAAGGTTAAACATTTGTATAACCTTCAAAATGATAATAAACTATCCTTTAAAAATGTGAGCTGTCTTGAATTTATTTCTGTTATTTAGAACTAGTAAATACAATTTATATTTATGTAGTGTTTACTTATGTGCCCAACACTGTTGTAAGTTCTTTCTACATATTAACTCATTTAATTTTTCATCCCCCTTCCGAGTTAGGTACTGTTACAATCTCCAATTTATGCATGAGAAAATTGAGGCACAGAAAATCTAAGTGAGTTGCTTAAGAGTATATAGATCAAGTAGCCTAAAATATGATGGCCCATGTTGATCCATATTCAGATTCAACTTATAGGTTTCTTACGCAAACTCTGTCAAGAGACAAGTGGAACCATAACTGGAACCAGTTTGCAGTTCATAGCAACATAAGACATGGGACAGCCTCTTTTCAGGAGTGCATCTGGGAGACAGCTTTTCAGACACTATCTTTTCACAACATGGGGCCTTAGACAGGAGGGGTCTGGCCTTCTCCCTCTGTGCCCTGATGGAATTTCTTTTGTCCTAGAGAAAAGGTAGAGGCTTCTTTTTACTGCCACTTACCTCTTTAACAATTAAGGCCTCCTGGTCCATTGGAGCCCCATCTGTAGTAACCTTAGACAAGCCACAGCTTTTTCCCTCTTTCAGCTGCATGTTTTGAAGATATTTTTTCCTGTGCCCTTTGTTGCTTATTTTCCTCATAAGTCTGGCTAAAAGCAGTAAGTAATAATGATGCCACACTGCCTGTATCTTTTGATATTTCTTCTGTCAAGTCAATTAGTTCATTACTTTCAAATTCAGCCTCACTCAAGTGTTTAGGACATGAACAGAATGCAGACAGTCTCTGCTAGAATATAACATGAATTGCCTCCAGTCCAATGCCCAATAGAGTCCTCATTTTCCTCTGAAACTCTGTGAGCCCTATCTGCATTTCTATCAGTAGTAAGCTTTCCTTACTCTCACTGGAACTACCCCTCAAGTCCTTCAGGGCCTCTCTTGCCTGCATCTCTAAACTTGTCTAGACTTCTCCCACAAACAAGTTCCAAAAATGGCCTAAGAACCACTTGGTTAGTTTTCTGTGCATCAACAACCCCATCTTTAGTACCGATTTTCTGTATTCATCAGCTGTTGTCTCTGTAGCAGAAAAGCCAATCAAAGCAATCTTATGGAGGAAAAGGTTTATTGAAAGTTTATGGTTAGAGGACTCCATCCATAATGGCAGTAGGGCAACATGGTGGGGCAGCAGGGCCTGTGGCAGATGATCTTACATCTTTGAGAATGGGAATCAGACAGAGAAGAGCCACAGGTCTAGGATAAACACTTCCAAAGGCCTGCCCAGAGTGATTGACTTCTACAAAGCTAGACCCACCTCCCAAGGTGTCACAGCCCCCCAGGGTAGCACCAACAGCTGGGGACTGAATGTTAAAGCACATGACCTATGGAAGACAATTGATATTTAAACCATGACAATGACCATGACATTTAGGAGCACCTTTCTCTGCTTGGAGAGTGGGTGGAGGCAGAACCCAGTGGGAGGTTCTGGCAGCCTCCCATGTTAGAGACACCAAGGGTCAAAGACAGCAGAAAATGGAGGTAGCTCTGGTTCCAGTTTTGGTTCCACTTCCAGACACACTCTGGTTTGCCTCAGAGGTTCAAAGACTATATTTTTGTTTCTTATCCCTTTCTACTTACAGGACCTGCAGTTCAAGGTGAAAATCTAGTCTGCCTGCCAGCCATCAGGTGGTCACATGAATGGTGCCCACTGTGAGCACAGGCCTGGACTGAGTTCCCTGGAGAGTTACGACAACAGAGGAGAATACCTCCACCCCAGGCCAACAAACCTGCCTGTGTATCCTGAAATACAGTCCAGGTTGTGTGGCTGCAGCACCAGCCTGGTTTCAGAAAAGTAAATACTCATTGCTGAGAAATGCAGACAGGAATGAAAGCCCCATGATGCTTCAAAAACCCTTTTCTGTGACATTTGCATAATGTGGAACCTCCACGTGCTCAGGAGGCAAACTCCAGGGGAAAGGGGGGAAGATCCATGACTGATCCTCAAGCATTAAGGTAAAAAATAGATTTCAATAAACCGTGATATAAAAACAAGAAATAACTGTAAATGGAATTGAAAGCAAATGACATAAAACTCCAGCACACGGCTGCTCATTGCAATTCTGGAAACCTTACTTCTCGCAGCTGCACAGCCATCAGTATTCAGGGCTCTTTTTCTTTCCAGCCCTGTGAATTTGTCACTTGTGGTGACGTATGGAAGCTCTCTGGTTTCATGTAGCTTCTGCTGTCCCTCTAAATCTTAGGTGACTGAGGCTGGGCACGTGTGCAACCTTCCCCAGGAAGAGGGACGTGATCTAGTTACAGTCAAAGGGGGGATCGGGGTCAGGTTTGGAAGGGCCCCTCCTGCTCTTTTGTCCTCAACCTCTCACCCTTACCAGAGACACAACACTTCTGAATTCTCTCCAAGGAGCTTCTTTACCCATCAGCAAAACAGAAGCCATGGTCCTAGCTCAGAGAAGGCTCTTGAGAGAGAGAGAGCAGATGAGAGAGTTCCCAGGAGACACCAACTCCACAGTCACCAGGTTGTAAGGGAGCCCAAGCAGGGTGGGGACAGGCTGGGCTATGTCTCTATATGGCAGGAACCCCAGAGAATCACTGCAGATGCACCACGGGCCTCTCCAGCCAGAATGAATTTTGCAATGGGAATACAAAAGCTGGAAGCCCTGGCACCAGGTCTCCATAAATTATCCTAATACAATCCTGAAGTCCCAGTTGGACATCTTCGTCTTCTGGAACATTCTGTTCTTCCCTCTCTGGGAAGTCAGCCAGACCATGCCAGGCCTGCCAGCTGCCTCCCTTCTGACTATCAGAGTTGAAGGAGGTCATAGTCAATGACCTGTGAATTCTCCTTCCACTCCCAGCCTCTATGACTCTGCACCTTGAAACTGCTAATATGAAATGCTGCTTCCAGAAGTGATCGTAATAGAAAGAGTCCTACTTGTTCGCAGTCATACATGTGTTATCTTCTTTACTTCTCACCTTTTTTATTTGTAATGTTTTAGTGTACAACATAATGGCTTTCATTAGACACTTCCATACATGCATATATTTATACATTGCTCATGTACAATTATTCCAGTTACCCTGTAATTATGCCCTCCTTCCATCTCCTTTCTCCCTACCAATGGTGCGCCTTCTACTTGCATGTCTTGTGTGTGTGTGAATATGTATGTATATCTTTAGAGGTTGCCTTAATGGAAGAACATGTTATTTCTCTTCCTTTCCCTCATTACCCTTTCTTAGTGTGCCTCCCCTTTCTTTTTAGTCCCTTTTCTCCCCATACATAGGCCCCCTTCTTTCATGACTTGTATATTTTGATATTGAACATATATTGAAATCTAATATCCACAGATGCAAAAAAACATGCAATGTTTTTCTGGGTCTGCTCTATTTTGCTTAAAATAATGATGTCTAGTTCCCTATATTTTCCAAAAAAGGCAATAATTTCACCCTTCCTTATGGCTGAATAAAATTCCAAAGTGTATATTTACCACATTTTCCTTATCCACTTACCTGTTGATGGACACCCAGGTTGATTTGATACCTTGGTTATTGTGTATAACGCCATAATAAAGAGGGATGTGTAGGTATCTTTATGGTATGTTGACCTATATTCATTGGGATATATACCCAGGAGTGGTGTAGCCAGGTCATGTGGTTGTTCTGCTTTTAGTTTTTTGAGGAATCTCCTTACTGATTTCCATAATAGTGGCATCAATCTACATTCTCACCAGCAGTGAACTAGCATTCTCCCCACATCCTTCACAGTATTTGTTGTTGTTTGTTTCATCGATGCTAGCCATTCTGACCAAGGTGACAGGTTTCTCAATGTAGTTTTGATTTGTATTTCCCTGATGGCTAGCACTATTAAATGTTTTTTGTGTGATTATTGGCCTTCTGGGCTGGGATGTAGCTCAGTTGGTAGAGCACTGCGCTGCAGTCTGTGAGGTCCCTAGTTCGATTCCCAGCACCACAAAAATGGGAGAAGGACCTGGCAATCCACTCCCAAGGCAATCCCGAAACAGTCAGCCATTGAAAACCCTATGAGGGTCACTATGAGCCGGATACTGACTGGACGGCACCTAATAACAACAACAATTAGACTTCTTTCTTCTTGGTAGTCTTCTTCTTTTCTTCTTTTGAGAAGTCTCTGTTCATTTGCTCATTTTTTGACTGGATACTTTTCTTTTCTTTTTTTTTTTTTGGTGTTTCATTTTTTGAATTCTTTATATATTCTAGATATTAATTCCCTGTCTGATGTACAGATGGAAAGGATTTTTTCTCATTCTAGAGGCTGTCTCTTCACTCTGACAATTGTTTCCTTTGCTGTACAAAAGCTTTTTAATTTCATGCCATCCCATTTGTCAGTTCTTGCTATTATTTCCTGCACTATTGGAGTCTTTTTCATAAAGTTCTCACCTATGCCTATGTCTTGAAATGTTTCCCCTATGTATTCCTCTAGCACTCTCAGAGTTTCAGGTGTTACATTAAGGTCTTTGATAAATTTTGAGTTGATTTTCATACAAGGTGAGGCAAAAGGATCTAGTTTCAGTCTTCTATAGGAAGATAGCCAGTTCTCCCAGCATCATTTGTTAAAGAGGTTGTCTTTTCTCCAACTTACATTTTTGGCATCTTTGTTGAATATCGGGTGGATATAACTGTGTAAGTTTATTTCTGGATCTGTCCCATTGGTTTATATGTCTGGTTTTATGCCAGTACCACACAATTTTTGTTACTATGGCTTTGTAGTATAATTTGAAATCAGGTATTGTGATGTTCTCTGCATTGCTCTTTCTGCTCAATATTTTTTTTAGCAATTCAGGGTCTTGTTTCCATATGAATTTTAGGATTGTTTTCTCTATTTCTGTGAAGAATGTCATTGGGATTTTGATGGGGATTGCATTGATTCTGTGTATTGCTTTCAGTAATATAGCCACTTTCATAATATTAGTTTTTATAATCCATGAGCATAGGAGATCTTTCCACCTTCGAGTGCCTTTTTCAATTTTTTTCTTTAGTGTTTTGGAATTTTCATTGCAGAGACCTTTCACCTTGTTAGGTTTATTCCTAGGTGTTTTATTTGTTTGGAAGTTATTGTGAATGGCATTGCTTTCCTGATTTCCTTCTCTGCCTTGTCATTATTGGTATGCAGAAAAGCTACTGAATTTTGTGTGTTGATTCCATATCCTGCTACTCTAGGCAGAGAGGGGGCCCACTTCTCCCTGGGAGGACAGCCATCTGCTACCCGGAATGTTTTGCTGAGAATTGATCCCTGCCCTTCTGCTGATACGTGAAAGACAGTGACCACCAAGTGCCCGTCCCTGGAGACCAGTCGTGGAGGCAGAGATGCTCTGAGAAGGCTGTGTGGGATGGCTGAGGCACAGCTCCTCCCAGGACCTCCAAGGCGCCAGGTTTAGCATGGCTGCTGGGCTTGGAAATGAGAAAGTCAGCTCTGCATCAAAAGCAGCGCTTTTGAAGTCTCCGCTTTCATCTCCTGGTGCTCCCCCAACCAGAAGTGACAAGGAAGGATAAAATGCAATTTATTCATCAACCCAGGAGGCTCATTTCCAAACACAAAAGCTTTGCCAGGCAGTGTAGGCCCTTCCTCAGAAGAGACAAAAGCGAAAAAAGAAAAAACCCGAGAAAAAAGAAACCTCTGAGGAGCAGCAGGTCCTTAGAGGTGGGCTTTGTAGGGTGACCGCTGGGCGGGTCCTGAGAACCCATCCACAAAGCAAGCCAGGGGTTCCGTTTGGTGCCTGAGATGTCTCTACCCTGAGCCTGTCCGGGAAAAGAAAATGGCCGCCTTGTGGGGAGGGCTTTGTGTGAGGTTAGAAATAAGGCTACAGGTTAGAAATAGGGCCACAGGCTCTGGGCCTCCAAGGATTTAGAGCTCCAAGGATTTGGACTTCCAAGGAATCAGGCCTCATGCAAGTATTCGGGGCTCTCTCAGCAACCCCTCCTGCCTCATGGCAGGCTCTCCTCTTACCCCAACATCAGTAGCAAGGGAGGGCCGTGGGTGTTTTCAGGTGGTCCCCATGAATCTGGGACAGTCCTCAGGAGCCACACTCAGGGTAGCACACACCAGTCCCTTTCCCTCTCTGAGCCCCTCTGCTTCTCTGGAAAAAGGAGAAAAGAATACCTACTGCAGCCTGTTGGTTTAAGATGAAAGAAAATAACATGTGTGGCAAATACCAATGCCGTGGCTGACATTCAAGAGGCATTCAAGACATTTTGTAACTGTTCCCTCTTCCTAGAATTTACTACACCAGCATGGTCTCCTGAGAAAGCTGGATGCATCCTACTGCTCTTCATTCTGGCTCCTAGATAAAGCCTTCCTTGCATCTCCCACACCCACACTCTTAGGTACAAATGCATCCACGTTCCCATCACCCCCATTGGAGAATCTACCACCAGGACAGGTGGGCACTAGCTGAATTTAATTTGGACAAAACCGCAAGTGTTAGAATGAACATTGGGCCAGAACCAAATATCACCATCATGATACAAACATCTGAAATTCAGGAATAAATCCAAAAGTCACCAGCAATGTTGTTGTTGTTGTTAGGTGCCATCTAGTTGGTATCTGACTCATAGCAACCCTATATACAACAGGGGAAACACTATTGTCAGTGCTTCTCTGCTGTTCATAGGGTTTTCAATGGCAGATTGATTTTTGGGAGTGGGTTGTTGGGTCCGTCTCCCAAGCCCACAGCATCTGGTGTTCCCAGGCGGTCTCCCATGCAAGTACTAACCAGATCCAGACCTACTTAGCTTCTGAGATCTGATGGGATAGGATGCCACAGGGCTACAGCTGCAGGCGGCACCAGCAATAGTCATTATTAAAATTCTATCTCTAACAATTTTCATTGTAAAGTTTCAGAAGTTTGGCTTTGGCTCTCTGATATGGCCATAGTCTCTGAACTTCTGATTGATGCTTATTTTCTACTGGGGTGAATGAAAAAGCAGAATATTTATTTCTTTGTTTGTTTATTGATTGATTGATTGATTATGGTACTTGGGGGTTGAACCCAGGGCTTCCCACATGTTTTACAAGTGCTCTACTCCTGGGGTACACCCCCACCCCATATTTATTTTATATATTTTTTATTTTATTCAGGGTCTCGTTAAGATTACAGGTGTGCGCCACTGCATTTGGCTCAGAATATTTATATTTAGGTTGTGCCTCATTTATATCCAATATATTTTTTCCTTTCATGCTCATTTGTTTTATGGCTCAACAGAATATGGTTAATCATGGATATTGATACATGTGGTTTATTTATTTATTTATTTATTTATTTATTTGGCAATACTGGGGGTTGAATCCAGGGCTTTGCCGTTGCATGCTCTGCAAATGCTGGACCACTGGACCATTAAGCTGCACCCTCAGCCCCCCCCCCCTTTTTTTTTTTTTCTTTTTGAGACAGGGTCTCGGCTAAATTACGCAGACTGCCTCTGGTCTCAAACTTGTGATCCTTCCGCCTCTGCCTCCGCCTCCGCCTCCCAAGCCGCTGGGATTATAGGTGTGCGCCACTGTGCCCGGCATGCATGATTTTTGAGATTGTTTTTCCTTCGTGTGGAATCCTGAGATTGACATAGTACTCTTAATTCAAACTCAAAAATATGAAGAATTTACAAATAAGGATGGACTCAAGGTCTAAGTGGGATTTTAAAATGAAACACTAAATATGAATTTTAAAGGTCATTTTGATGAATGTGATAAATGCTAAAGCCTACAGAATTCTACAAAAGGTAAGAATCATGATATAATCTAATCTCTACATTCAGCTTGTATTGTTATTTAAATTTTTATAAATATTTCTTTACTCAAAAGACGATAGAAGCTTCTTCCTAAAGTTATCTAGCTAACACTTTCTGCTTTGTTTTCCATTTAACTCTTCCTAGGTTCTGAATAATGTTTTTGCTCATAAAAGTAACAGCTTTCACAATAGCAGTGAACTGTTGCACCATTTAATCTTGCCATATAATAAACATATGGTTATTCCTCAACGGATTGATAGAATTTCAACATATAAAGCAACATAGGAGAGCATTCATTTCAGTTTTCATATAGGGTTTCTGGTTACCTCCATAACTGTGTTTCAAAGGGAATGTTTTAATGGAAACAAACCTTAATGGAATCTCTGCATTACTAATGTTGCTTCATAGGTTAGTAACTTAAGTGATCACGGCAGCTCTGCAAAAGCTTCTGAAATGAGGCTGAAGTGGGCATTCAGCACCCATCCTGCTAAAGGCTAACACTTAAATCAGAGCCCCAGGGCAGATTTCGGCCAGAGCTGAAGGTCCTCGCACAGTGCTGCCTGAACTGCCTATTCTGGGCCCACCCACCGTTGCCTCAGCGCCAGTAGCTTCCGGGACTCAGCACTAGCTCATTGTCCTCTTGGCCTCCAAAATCATAACTTGGTTGGGCCAGAGTTTCTTCCAGCTTCTTTTACATGCTTTTTTGACCATATCCTCCTGACAGGCTGCAGTGCCATTTATGATGCTTTTCCTGCTACCCAAGGTCCTCTGTGTTCCCTCCCAGCCTGCTCTCTTTACTCACTTCCTGGAAGGTCCCTTGAGCCAGTAAAGCTCCTACTGTCACCTTCTGTGTTGGAGCTCTTGTTTCTCTGCTGCATGGCCACCAACCCTAAACACCTTTGGTCACCCACTAGCCATCACAGTCGTCTTCAGAGACACAAAATAAAGGGTTAGAAGAACACTAGAACAGAGTAAATAGCTCTCATTGTAGATCATTGGCTGAGGGTGTTTGCAGTCCACAGAGTGGCAAAGGGACACAGAAAGGTCTTTTGAGAAGTTTCCATTGGCTGAGATGTTATGGGAAGTTTGAGAATATGAAAAAATATACATAAATAATTTCTGAGACAGTTACCATCAAATAGGTAATGCATGTGTGGTAATTATCTGTTTGCATGTGTGTTTTTGTCCTCCAGACTAGTAATTCCTTCAGTTAAAGGGTCAAGATTTTTTTTTTGTGGTACTTGGAGGTTGAACCCAGGGCCTTACACATACTTTGCATGTACTCTACCACTGGGCTGCAGTCCCAGCCTGTCACCATCATGATACAAACATGGATACATATGTCATGATACACCCATTTTTTATATATATTTTATCTTGAGACTGGGTCTCCCTAAGTTACACAAGCTGCCCCTGGCCTCAAATCTGTGATCCTCTGGCCTCTGTCTCTAAAGTCACTGGGTTTATAGGCATAGGCCACCATGCCTGACTGGGTCAAATCTTCTTATCTTTCTATGTCCAACCCATAAAGTAGAACCTGCTATATCTCAGGAGCGTCATAAGCATGAGATGAATAAACGTGCAAGGAAATGGTCAAGGGGAACCCCAATTCCTCATCTGCAGATCTCCTCTGGAGATGGAAAATTGGTCCAGAATAGCTCTCGAGGCACCTGCTGCCAATCTGCCCCAGAGCCGCCTTGTTGGTTGCCTGGTCAGTGGAGCAGGAGTAGAAGGATCGTGGCTGGACACGGGAGACGGGAAAACACTGGCTTCCCTCACGCAGCTCAGAGAGGAGAGGGAGCTGTGGCAGCCTGTGCTGAGCTGTTCCCAGTTCTATTCTCAGTGCCTCGGCCTCCGTTTAGAGCCCCACTTGGCATGAGCCACCGCAGTCTCTCCCTGCAGGAGCTCACACCATGCTCTACACTGGGTAGTGCTGGGGTGCATAGCGCTGTGCAGATATCAGACACTATCCTGGGCACTGAGAGGCCGGAGAGGCCAGTAGGACCGTGCCTGCTCCATGAGCTCACAGTGAGTGGGCACAGATGTGTGGCCAGCTCTCTCTTCCTCTCTCCACACTTCCCCACCCCTCCCTGCTTGCGCCCCATCTCTCACAGTTGGCCACTCTCCTGGACTATTCTATATTTAACTCTCTAAGGCTCATTAACTACAAAATCCCTAACTTTACCACCAGACCAATTCAGAGGAGTTATTTTTGTGGCTATAGTTATCCCTCCTTTTGAGTATTAATTTCCTTTAACATTTGCCCTATTAATCACTTTAACAATGAAATTAAGACAATTATTTTAATGAAGTAATAGGTGATAAAGAGCAGACGATACACATTTATTACACAGTAGGCCAGAATGTCTTGATAAAAGTCAGCCTTGTCAATAATATATTAGGTTAGAATGTGCTCCAAGAGGGTCAGGCTGAGGACTGTTCTGTTTCACTGATTTAAATACCCCTGTTCTGCCAGGCTGCTGAGTGCATGCTTTCCAGCCTCATAAAATGGAGTGCCAGTCACTGTGAGTGATGGGTTATTATTTTTCTCTGGCATCCCTGGTCAGCAGCCTGGGGATGCCAGCTTCCTCTTCCCTTTCTCCTGGAAAGTATTCTTCCTTCTCCACTTTCTTCTTTTCTTTGTCTTCTTCTACTTATTTAGCTTCCATCTTTTTTTAACTTCCTCCATCTTCCATCCTTCCTCACTTGATCTTGTTTATTCTTTTCCCCCACTAACAAGAAACAGTAGGGTCCTATGGCAACAGTAGGGTCCCTGGACATAGAGAGCAGGAGCTGCATATGGGGTCACAGAGAATGGAACTGACCTGGGATCCAAGAATGCAAGCGCCATTGGGGTCTTGCAAGTTGTGGTTACTGGTGACCAAACATGGGAGTTTTTCTCACTCCCTTTTTTCATTGAACCCTCCAGTATTCACCTCTTCCACTGGTTTTGAGTCATGCAAAAAGTCTTGTGAAGAGAAGTCCATTCCTCTAGCTCAAAAATCAGAGCAGGTCCAGCAATTCCATTTTTAGGTATATACTCAAAAAAACTGAGGTCAGAGACTTAGACATTTGTACACCCATGTTCATAGCAGCATTATTGACAATAACCAAGAGGTCAGAATAGCACAATATTCATCAATGGGGATAAACAAAATGGAGCACATAGAGTGGAGAGGATATTGTGCTAAGGATACATTGAATGGCACCTGGCCCAGGCTTGAAGTCAGGAAGGCATCCTAAAGGGGGTAATATCTAAACTTTGATCCAAATGGGATGGTGGGAAGAGTAGGGTGGAAGTGTTCTGGACAGAGGGAATAACACAGGCAAGTGCATGGAGGTATCCTCAGGGTACAGTGTAATAGTGAGGACTCAGCATTGGTCTCTACTGCTGACATCTTAGATGCTCAGCAGTGATAGTAGCTAGATCATCCTTGATCGATGAGCCCACAATGAAGGCCACTAGTAACCTGTATCTCTTCTACCATGGCCACTTCATTTATGCTCCCACCAAGCCATCCTGGGTTGGCCAGTGGCAGAATCTGGATAATAGCAGCCAGATAGGTCATTTGTTAACTTGATTTTTTGATATCTTCTGTGATAGATGCTTTTTTGGTGGGTTTTCCCACTACGTGCCCACTCAAAGTTACATCAAGATACCACTACCCAAGAACTCCTTAAACCCAATATTCCAGATTTTTTTTTCCTTTGAAATTCTGACCAACTGGCATGAGAATCTGTCTGTCTGATCTCTCTCTCTCTCTCTCTCTCTCTCTCTCTCTCTCTCTCTCTCTCTCTCTCTCTCTGTGTGTGTGTGTGTGTGTGTGTGTGTGTGTGTGTGTGTGTGTCTCAAGCTGCTTCTCTCTCTACAAAGTGGATAATCAGCTAAACTACCTCAATTGCTCTTCTTAGGCAGGCTGTTTCTGTTTAGGCCTGCAGCCATACCACTGTGGCATCCAATCCTGTCAGATCTTGGAAGCTAAGCATGGTCGGACCTAGTTAGTACTTGGATGGGAGACCACCTGGGAACATTAGGTGCCATAGGCTTGGGAAAAGGACTCATCAGCCCACTCCCAAAAATCAATCTGCCATTGAAAACCCTATGAATAGCAGGGAAGTACTAACAATAGTATTTCACCTGCTGTACTTAGGGTCTCTATGAATCAGATACTGACTGGATGGTACCTAACAACAACAACAACAACAACAACAACAACAACAACAACAACAACCACTACCACCACCACCCAAAGCTGTGCTCATTGGTGGTTTTTCTCTTTCTGTTGTCCTTTTTACTATTAATCTTTTATTTTGAGATAATTATAGATTCATGTGCCTGCAGCTGTACCACTGTGGTGTCCGATCCTGTCAGATCTTGGAAGCTAAGCAGGGTCAGGCTTGGTTAGTCCTTGGATAGGAGACACTCTCGGAATACTGGGTGCCATAGCCTTTGAAGAAGGACCCAGCAGCCCACTCCTGAAGCAATTAGCCATGGAAAACCCTATGAATAGCAGAGAAGCATTGACAATGGTGCCAGGCATGGCGCAGCATTGGGGAGTGTTTCATCTGTTATACAGTAAGGTCACTGTGAGTTGGACCTGACTCCATGCCACTTAAACACAACGTAGATTCACATGCAGTTTTTAAAAATATGGAGAAATCATGTATTCCCTTTACTCAATTTCATCTACTGGCTACATACTGTGAAATTACAGAGCAATATCAGAGCTAGGATAGTATCATTTGACATGGTCAAAATGTGGAACAACACCATCAACCCAAGAATTCTTCATGTTGACCTTTTGTTTCTACATTTACTTTCCTTCCACTCCCAACCTCACCTTCATCCTTAACTCCATGCAACTGCTAATGGATTCCCCATTCCTTTGCCATTTCAAGAATATTATACGGCTGGAATCCTACAGTAGGTAATCTTTGATACTGGCTTTTTTCACTCACATTAGTGTCTGGAGACTGATCCAGATTATTGCATATATCAATTTTTCGTTCCTGTTATTGATGAGTAATAGTCCATCCCCCACATGTCTGTCAGATTGTCATGCTGCAGGACCTTGTATGTTGCTGTGATACGGAAAGCTATGCCACCAGTATCTGACACCAGCAGGGCCATCCATGGGGGACAAGTTTCAGCTGAGCTTCCAGATTAAAACATTAGAGAGAAAGACCTGGCAGCCCACTCTTAAAACAATTAGCCATTGCAACCCCTATGAATAGCAGAGAAGCACTGTCAAACATAGTGCTGGAAAATGAGCCCCCCAGGCTAGAAGGTATTTAATAAATGACTGGGGAAGAATTGCCTCCTCAAAGTACAGTTGACCTTTAATGGGAAACGGAGTAAAGTCCCTGGGACCTCCAGTTGCTGGTGTGACACAACTCAAAATGGGAGGAAACATAGTGGCTACAACAATTGCCTCAAAAATAAAAAGATCATATGTATGACACAGTGTTGGGTTGTGTTTCATTCTGCTGTACTTAGGGTCACTATGAGTCAGATCTGACTTGAGAGTACCTAAAAACAACATCAGTATTCCATGTATAGATATAGCTTGTTGATTCATTCACCTGTTGAAGGATATTTGGGAGCTTTTACGAATAAAGCTGCTGTAAATGTTTATGTAGACCATTTTGTATGAACATCAGCCTTTTTACTCCAGGATAAATGCCCAAGAGTGCATTACTGAGACCTATAGTTTTTGTAGTAGTTGCATGATTAGTTTTTTCTTAAGAAACCATCAAACTGTTCTTCAGAAGGGCTGACCTGATTTCATATTCCACCAACAATGTATGAGTGGTCCACATTCTCTGCATCCTTGCCAACATTTATTGTTGTCACTATTTCTAATTGTAGCCACTACAGGTATGCAGTGATTTCTCATTTTGGATTTAATTTGCATTTTCCTAATGGCTAATAATTTTGAACATTTTTTCTGTGCTTATTTGCATTTGTATATCTTCAGTGATTTTTTTTTCATGTTTTTTTCTCTTTTAATAGTTGGAGTGCTCTTTTTTTGGTTGAATTTTGAGAGCTCTTTATATAATCCAAATACTAGTCCTTTGTGTAATATGTAGTTTGAAAATATTTTCTCCCAGTCTGTAGCTCATTGTTACATTTTCTAACAGAGCTTTTGATAAAGACTTCTCATTTTATTGAAATCCAATTTATCAATTTTTTAATTTTATGGATTGTGCTTTTGATATGAGATAAAAAACTATCCAATCTTGAAGATTTTTCCCGTTTTATTCCCCTAATAGATATAGTTTTGCGTTTTATATTTAAGCCCACAATCTATTCCAAGTTAATTTTTTATAACCTGCATCAGGGTTTTTATTTCTTTCTTAGGTTTTTGCTTTTTGCCTGTGGGTATCCATTTTCCCCAGCACCATTTATTGAAAGGCTATCCTTCTGTTGAATTGTTTCTGCACATATTCTACAGGCCAGTTGAAGACATGTGTGTACATCTATCCCTGAGTTCTTTATTCTTTTCCATTCATCTGTGTGTCTATCCCTTTACCCTTAGTAAACGCTTTTGATTATTTTAGCTGTATAGTAAGTCTTAGAATCAGGCAGGCTGGTTCCTCCTCTTTATTCTTCTTTTTCAAAATTTTTTTCTCTATTCTAGTTCCTAAATTTTAGTATAATCTTATTTATAGCCACTAGACAGTCTTGCCAGGTTTGAAAGGGATTACATTAAACTTGTGTATCAATTTTGAGAGAATTGATCAATTTTCTTTAGTAAGTTTTCCAGTCTCAACATGATATGGCTCTGCATTTGTTTAGATCTTCTTTTATTTATTTATATCATCAGTGTTTTGTAGATTTCACCATGCTTTAAGTTGAACCTATGCATTTCTTTTCTTTTCTCTTTTTTTTTTTTTTTGAGTGATGGTAGATAGTATTATAATTTAAATTTTAGTGTCCACAAACTCATTGTTAGTTTATGGAAATACAATTAATATTTGTATATTTGCCTTGTATCCTGTGATCTTGCTGCATTAATTTATTAACTCTAGGAGGCTCTTATGGGTTTCTTAAGATGTACTATGTAGACAATCATGCCGTCTACACATATAGACAGTTTTATTTCTTCCTTTCTGATCTAGATTTCTTGTATTTCCATTAAAACCTGGAAATGTTGGCTATTTTGAGCACACTCTGCGTTAACTGGCTTCCTCTGACACTGTTCTGGCAGGGGATGGGTTGGTGCAGCCTCATTGCTGCCTGATGAAGTTGAGTTCAGGTTCCCCACATATTTCTTGATCACCTCATGGGACAGGCACTCCCCACTCCTGCCAGACAGTGGTGGGAGTTCTGGCTCCCACTAGGTGTCCCCAGATGTCACTTTGCCCAACACTGTTACTAACACCATGGAGGGCAGTAGAGTGCTGACTTTCCAGTTGGCCTTCCTGATGCCATCCCAAGGGGAAGATGGGCCTCAGGTCCCACTTCCTATCTGCTGGCCACTGATGCTGCAGCAGTGGGGCTGCACAGGGAGGAAGACAGGAAATCCAAGTCCCTGCCCTCTGCTGGGTCTTCTCTGCTACCACCAGCCAGGGGCTGGAGCACCTCGGACAGCCTAAGGGCAGAAGTCCAGCCTCCGGATCGGCCTTGGCTGCTATGGGTGTGGACGAGGCCACAGGTTGCCCTGTGGTGTTTGGCTAAATAGAGCAGTTAAAAGTTTCCTGTCTTGCTAGGCTGCCTCTCCGCTAGTCCTCTGACTACAGAGAGCAGGCTTTTGTTGCAGATCTTTTGGCTTTGTTTTTACATTTTTGTTGTTGTTGTTGTTGTTGTTGTTGTTGTTGTTGTTGTTGTTGGCACCTATTGGTATCTCTTGAATACCAAATTCTTTAACTGTAAGCCCGGAATATATAAGGCAAATGGAAAACCCGAGAAACTCACCTTTGCTTTGTTGATTGGGTAACCAAGTTCGGTTTCCATTGCCATGACAAATTCAGGATCAATAATTTGTCTTTTACTTTGAAGGAGATGTCTTTCTCTGGACCCTGAAACTGTTATGGACTGGACAGGCCCTGGGGTCTTCCTAGCATTTATCACTCCTGTTCTGTGCCTGTGTGTTATGCCAAGGCCTCCAGTGCTTTCTCAGGAGGGGCACAACTCTGATAGAGCAACTCCCAGCCATACAGAAAGACCCTGGAGGAGTGGCAGATGGAGGCTGGGGGTATTTTCCCCATGGCAGAGCTGCCAGGTCTTTCTTGAAAGGGGAACTGGGTGACCCAGTGCCATGTCTATCACATACGTGTATCTCAATCATCCTCAGGAAACATTCCCTCGCAATGGGATAGTTCCCCCTGAACAGGAGAGGAAAATAAGGCTTCAGAGGTAAAGTATATTTATGCGAGGTTCCACAGCTAGGAAGAAGTAGAGTTGGGCAATCTGAAGGCAGAACCCTCTACATAAACCACACAGGACAGTGTGGCTCACGTAAGCACTGGCTAAATGAGAATGCATTATTATCACCATTTGCTAAATAACTAGATTGCACCATGCTGAAGTATGACTGGCTATTCAAGTCACTGCAGAATCAAAGTAGATCTTAGGTAACTGGGTCATAGTGCTAGTCTGGGATACTTGCTGATATCAGCTGGAGGAAGCACTAATCTCTCCTGGCTTCTTACCCAGGACAGGTCTCCTGGGTTAAGGAGTCCGTCTCTGAAGCAAAAGCATGGGGTTTCAACCCTCCACTCAGGTTTGTCATCCATGCACACCCATGCATGTTAGACTTCCTCAAAAGAATGAGCAAGAAAGCACCTAGCCGGTGCAGCTGTTGACCTAGACTTTCAAAGCTGAGATGGACCGGGCATGTGGCCTCACATTAGCCTCTTCCAGGGCCCTTCTGTGGGTGAGGGAGGTGTCAGCTGAGTCACAGGGATGCTGTCTTTAGGAGCAAGTGCTGGGCAGGGATCCAGGACCCAGCAAACCTCCAGACAGGGTGCCTTGTCTCCAGCCGTGGGAGCCCAGCCATTTCTTTGCTCCTCCCACACTCTCCTTCCTCCTCCTCCTCCCCTGGCCCTGTGCCCACTCCTGCCCGCTCCTCCCCTGTCTGGCACACAGCAGGGATTCAGAGGCGCAGGCATTTTTCTCCCTTGAAGGAAACAGCCCCCTCAGTCTGACGCCTCCCTGGGTCGATAAGACAGAGGACGCTCAGCCAGGCCTGGAGTCTGCTCAAGAGATGGGCTGTGTCTCTCTGCAAAGCCGTCATGATGTAACCGGGCTCAGCCCTCCTCCCCATTAGGAGAGGCGATAGGCAGCCTGTCTCCCTGGGATCGTCGCGCTGTCTGGGCCCTGACCCAGGGGTCCAGGCTGCTTTCATTAGCAACAGCAGCACCAACAGCTGCTTATATTTACTGAGGTTCACTGTCTGCCAGGTATTAGGCAAACACTGTAAGCACTACCTCCCTGATCTTCATAACCCTACGGTCAGTACTACCAAATCTCTACTTTACAGATATGGCTGAGTTAATAATACCAGATACTTAACATTGTGAGCCAGGCACTGTTCTAAGCCCTCCACATCCACAGTTTCTGTGTCTGTGGATTCAGCCATCTGGGGATGAAAAGTATTAGGGAAAAAATTGCATCTGTGCTGAATATGTACAGACTTTTTCTTGTCTTTATTCCCTAAGCAATATGGTAGAACAATTATTTTCATAGCATTTACACTGTCTCAGGTATTATAAGTGATCTAAAGAGGACTTAAAGTATACAAAAGGATGTACGTGGGTTATATACTAATACTATGCCATTTTATATAAGCCGTGGATTTTGGTATCCACAGAGGTCCTGGAACCAATTCCCCATGGATATCAAAGGACGACCATATTCAATACATATGTTTATATATGTTAACATACATTAATCCACTCAAGCTCCATAACAATCATATAAAATAGGTCCTATGATGATTTTCATTTTGTGCATAAGCAAACTGGGACACAGAGATAAATGACATGTCCAAGTCCACATAGCAAGTGCACATTGGGACACCTGACTCTCAAGTCCACCCTTTTAACCACTGTGCTCCTCAGCAGCCAAGATGTCCAGAAATCTGCTTTTGTGGTTTCAGCCTCAAATGTCCCCCAAAGGCTCACAGGTTGAATGTTTGATTCCCCAGGTGGTGACGCTGTTTTGGGAGGTTGTGGACGCTTTAAGAGGTGGGGCCTAGCTGGAGGAAGTAGGTCCCTGGGGGCTGAAACATAGGGGTGGTATGAGTACCTTGTCCCAGGCCCCTCTCTGTTGTCTCGCTGCTGCTTGTCTGCCACAACATGAGTAGCCTCTGCCGCATGCTCCAGCTGCCCTCATGGTCTGCTTTCCCACAAGCCTAGAAATAATGGAGCCAGTCATGATGTGCTGAACCTTCAGAAACTGTGAGCCAAAGCAAGTCCTTTCTCCTTTAAGTTGCTTCTGTCAGGTATATGGCCACAGGGATGAGAAAAGTAACTAATACCCTTGCCCAAGGCCTCCTGCACGGTTGGTACTGGAATCCTGGTTAGTAAAAGCTTAACCAATAGACATGCTGCTGCCCCTTATTTGGATAATAAATGTGAGCTCACAGCCCAGCCACTGAGCCAAGTGGGCCCGAGAAGAAACATCTTCCCTTTGGGGCTTATCTCAGCAGCACCCCCTCCTCCATGTTGAGAACAGACCCAAGCAACAGTGTAAGTCAACCCAAGTTCACCAGCCCGGGGTGGAAAGCAAATCCAGCTAGGGGCAGAATGGATTGGAATTAACATCTGAAATCCTTGCCACAGCCCAGAAATCAACAATCTGGAATCCTGCAGGAAATAAGATTTAATTCTCTTCCAAGCCCTGACAGGCTTCGCAAGAGTGCCTCGGCTGTCTCGCTGCCCTCCCCCTCCTGTCCACGCACTTATCTGCTCTCCCAGAAGACAGCATAGCTTTGAAGGCACGTCTGGATCCGTTCACAGGCACCCAGATAAAGATGGCCAGTTTCCCTGCCCGGAGTGGCGGGGTGACACCGTCAGAAACTCTCAAATATAACCCCAATTACCAAAATAAATGATTAGGGAGCATTCTCTCTGTCCTGCCCTGAGTGCTCCATTAAGCAAATGAAATAGAAGCATTGAGAGACACTCCCTCTCCCCTTTCCCTCTAGTGATTAACTGTATAATGAAAATGATAGTAAGTAAGCATAAATTTCAAAGAAGCCCATCGAAGGGACAAACCATCACAAAGACAACAGTAAACAGCAGCTGTATATCTTTAGGTGTCCTCAGCGTCCTGTCTGATCCACTCTCTGTTCCTGTCGAGACTCCTCTGGGCCTTCTGGGCCACTTTGTCTCCATCCTGTTCCACAGTCTCAATCTTCAGAAGCCTCAGGGGGTTGCGTCTCAGGAAGAGCCAAGTTACCTCCAGACACTGGTCCCTGATCGGTGTCCAAGTGAAGCCCTCGCTGCCACCCTGCAGGAAGTTTGGGTGAGGCGCTGCCAAAGATGCCTTTGTCTTGACAGCACCTTGTCCTGGGACAGCTTGCTAGTCTTCCACCTTGCCCCATCCTCTGATAGCTGCCCAGTGCCCCGCTCTTGCCTAGAGCCCTGACCTCTTACCACGCCTAGCCCTTGGATTGGCCAATTCTTTTACTCTTGCCTTCCCTTCCCAGGTCCTGCCCCCTGCTTGCCCTGCCCTCTGATGGTGGTTTGTACCTACCTGGCCCTTCAGGTCCTTGCCGCCACTTGTGCCCTTCCTGCCATGCGTGAGGTGAGTATGATGTAAAACCATTGCACTTCCAGGTCCCAGGACCCCTAGAGCAAAGGGCCATCCAATAACTCCTCTTTCTATACACATGAACTCCATGCCTGCAGGAAAGAGTTCACGCTCTACTTCCGTTTAATTACAGAGGAAGAGGATGCACATAGAAACACTTAAATGCTTACACTGACCCACACAGACTTATGTGCACGATCATATAAACTTAAACAAATACACATGTACTCACGCATTCACACAGACTTGCATATGTGGATACACACACGAATACCCACAGGCAAACACGGCCACTTACAAAGATCAGTCAAATATGCACAAGCACGCGTGTGGGCATGCACACATGTGCGCATGTTTTCAACATATATATATATACATTGGCAATTAAAACTAAGTGAGGATTTGCCTCTTATTTATAACTTCAGTGTGTGGTATAGTACCTGGAATAAAATAGGTGTTCAATTAATCTGTTTTTAGTGATTGAATAAATGAGGCATGGATCCAACCTCCCAAGAAAGCCACCCCAGTGACCAAAGAGACTGGACTAGGACATCAGAGCCTGGGCCATGGTCCCTGGGTCAGGAAAATCAAGTTTCTGCCTCGTGGAGAGGATGAAATTGCAAATGTATGACAGGCAAGTGTCTTACCTGACCTTTCCCTTATCCTTGGCAAAGTTCCGGTTTGAGTAGAGCCCAGGTGTTCTTCCACATCTGGTTGCTATCCCAGAAGCCCTTCCCCGCCACAGATGTCCCTGATTCTTCATCAAGCCTCTAAGACATATCTCCACATCCCATAGTATGAGAAATCTTATTTTGATATTGCCAGGAGCGTTTCCTGTTTTTCTTTATTTCTCAAACCCTGTGACAGATTTTTTAGGAGCCATCTCGAGCCCACAGGCTGTCCTCCACTCCCACAGTATGGTGACTGTATGGAGCTGGGGGTGGCTTCGCCCCCAGCAGACGGCTGCCTCCCAGCCTCACTAGTCACCAAGCCGTGAGTCACCAGAAAGAGAAGGAGCCCCGCTGCTTCTCAGCTCCCATGGCGCTTGAATACTGCCCTCCGCGGGCTGGCCCTCCACCTCCTGTTGGGGGACCAGTGGCCAACTTATGTCTGCCCTGTGGCATCTTTAGGCAAGGTAGCTTCATATCCAGTCTCTCATCCAGCCCCCACAGCAGCCCTGTGTGATATGAATTTCTATTTCATTATGTAGATGAAAAAATAGACTTCAGCAAGCCCAAGTTCATATGGCTAGTGAGAGACAGCATTTGTTTCTGTCTGGCCTTTTGCAATCAGTCAGGCTGCTCTGTGGTTTATCCTACAGCATGTTGTATTAGAATCTGCCTGACCGTGAGCCATGAGATGTGACTGGTCATCCCAGCTCTGCACCAGCCACAGCCTCGGTCTCCTCATGGGTAAGATCAGGGTCTTACGTTCCTGACTGGCCTCCAAGCTTGTTTTAAGCAGGGCTGTCTTGCTCGGCTGTGCAGTTTGCAGACTGTACAAGGATACCCAGGTGAATTCCAAGGCAGGCTAAACTCCAGCCCAGGCTCCTCTGGCCAAACTCTGCATCAGCCCCATGGGGGGATCTCGTTCTTTCTAATGTACACAAGGGCTCAGTATAGGTAGGGGCAGTCCAGGTTTTAAGAAACAGAGCATTTAAGTGCCTTGGAAAGAAACCTTGCAGGGAAATCATCTTCCTGTAATCAAAGCTTCTGGGGGCTCCAAGTTGTCAACCAGAAACGGAGCGGTTCCATCAGGTTCCTGTTCCACCTTAAAGTTCCTATCCAAATAGAACCCAGAGTGGCAAAGAAGGAGGCACCAGGGGTTGCTTACTTCTGTGAATGTGGGGTACAAGGAAGGAAGAGCTGGCTAACCCAGTATGTTGTTGTTGTTATTAGGTGCTGTCGAGACGTGTCCGACTCATAGCGACCCTTATAGGGTTTTCAATGGCTGATTGTTTCAGGATTGCCTCGGGAGTGGGTTGCCACATCCTTCTCCTGTTTTTGTTTGTTTGTTTTGTGGTGCTGGGAATCGAACTCGGGACCTCAGAGACTGCAGAGCGGCGCTCTACCAACTGAGCTAAATCCCAGCCCACAACCCATTATGGGGAGGCTATATTTCAAGAACTTTTTTTTTAATGGGGTTATCACTGGGAATCTCCTCTCCCAGGAAGAGGGCAAGAGGACTGTCCTGCAGCTCTGTCGTCCCTCTAGGAAACCTCAGGAGCAGAATGAGGATTGAGGACTGGGCATGACAAGGAACAGATTTCTGCTCACCCCTGGGGAAGATCCCGAAAGAGTTTCCTGGGGTAAGATGGATTTCTTTGGGAAGGAGTGATGCCCTGCATCTTTCTCTGGCTTCATCCCCACATCCATGGCCCCCTCTCCCCACTCTCTGTGGTTCAGCCACAACGGCCTTTTGAATATTCTAGCTTCCTTTCCATCCTCTTCCAGCTAACTTCTTCTATTTGTCCTTCATCTTCTTTAACACTAAGTTAAGGCAGACTCCCTCACAGACTCCCTCACCCCATTGCACATGTGCATGAAATCTATACTTTTTCACCACATGGCCATGGTCAATAATGTGTCTGCAGCTGATAGCACTCTGTTCTTAGGTGGAAAGTCCTTTACTTAGGAAAATACCTTGATGACCAATTTTCGGTGGAAGGCAAGGACCTCAGGGATTGGCAGGAGCCTCTACAACTGACAAAATAAATAGCAAAATTCTTAGGAGAAGATGAGAGAACTTCATATTTCTCTACAAGAAGATGAGGGCCCTGGGAGTAGTCGACCAGATTCTGTGAGGCTGGGGCCAAGGTTGAATAAGATTTCAGGGAAGGTGGAGTTTTGGAGTATCCGGAGGATGTTTCAAGAAAAGAGGATGCTTAATGAACGATTCGAAACTGGATTGCTATGGCATGAACCTCTATTCTGATATCTCCTACCCACAAAAATCTACAGGTAGGTCTAACAACCCACAAATTGCCTTAGATAAGCAGAGTAGAAATTGGGGATGGGGCTGATTTTCATATCTGAGTCTTACAATGTGGAACAGCAGTAACACATCCAGAAGAGTTAGGTGGTCCATGAGTGGAAGAAGCCTGGATTTGACTCCAAAGACCATGAGAACCTGAAACAACACCCCCTCAACCCCCCTCCAAATCCTGGGGAGAGAGTGATTTGGGGCTCTCGTCTGAGTTTATTTAGATTGTGGGCATTTCCAACTGTAATTCAGTGGTAATTAAATATTTGTGCTACCATATATTCAATATTTGTCTTTCCCAGATACACTCAAAGGATGAAAACTCTTCATGCCCTAGTCTTACTGGCACATCTTTAGCAGCTGATCACACAGTGAGCCTTGTGATCAATAACTATTCACTGGCTAGAGGATAGGTGGATGGGTAGATGGATGTCGCATCATTAAGAGGGACACATATATACTAGGTCAGGCATTTGAGAAGAGGTTGTAGAAATAGTGAAGGTTCATTAGGGAGGATAAGGTAGATAAAATGAACTCTTTACCTCCAAGGCTTCCTGACATGTGGGGCAGAGTAATATTCCAGCACGTATTCTAGCAGACAGGGGAGGAGAGGGGGCTTAAGGTCTTCCAGGAGCAAGTAGCTGCCACCTTCCTATACCCTTGTCAAGGGAGAGGGGAATGATTTCTTATGTTACAGGAAAGAATTAGATCCTCTGCAATAAAATTGAGCATTTCAAGTCTGTTTCTAAAATTCAAGATCGTTCCTTTTTTTTTTTTTTTTTTTTAATTATCTAATACTAGCTGTGGCATACCACTGTGGCATCCAATCCTGTCAGATCTCAGAAGCTAAGGAGGGTCAAGCCTGGTTAGTACTTGGATGGGAGACCACCTGGGAACACTAGGCTTGGGAGAAGGACCTGGCAACCCACTCCCAAAAAACAATCAGCCATTGAAAACCTGTGAATAGTAGAAAAGCACTGACAATAGTGTTTTGCCTATTGCACATAGAGTTGCTATGAGTTGGACACTGACTTGACAGTACCTAGCAACAATATTAGCGACATTTTTTTTTTTTTGAGTTCTAATTTTGACCCAGGCACAATGCTCAGCATTTTACATTGACTACCTCACTTATGGGCTGGGATTTAGCCCAGTTGCTAGAGCGCTGCTCTACAGTCTCTGAGGTCCCTGGTTGGAGTCCCAGGACGGCAAAAATGGGAGAAGGACGTGGCAATCCACTCCCAAGGCAATCCCAAAACAGCCATTGAAAACCCTGTGAGGGTTGCTGTGAGTCGGACATGACTTGATGGCAACTAACAACAACAACAACAACAACAACAACCTCACTTATGTAGTCTTCACGACAAAATTCCTAAAGGGAGGTAATATTGCTTCTGTTTGATAAGGAAGGATGCTGGTGTCAATCTGGTTAAGTAAATCATCCATAATCATTCAGTGCCAAGACTTGAACATGGGTCTGTCTGGCTTTCAACATTCTCTACCACTAAGTGTGCCCAGGCCAGCATCCCTCCTCCACCTCATCTCAACAAAACAGCACATGCCACCCCTTCCGGCCAGCAAGAGGACCCCTGGCTCAGACCCAGGGTCTGGACACAGTTCTGAGCCTGCCTCATACTTTCACAAGTGGGCCTGGCCCCTTGTGGGATGTTTGGAGCTGGGGGAAATGCCTTGGAACAGTGGAACCGACTGTCCTAGAAGCTCATGTCCCAGGCGGTAGGCTGCAGAACTGTTCTTCTTATGCCTTTTTTTTTTTTTTTTTTTCAGTACTGGGGGGTTGAACCCAGGGCCTCACGCTTGCATGCTTTGCAAGTGCTATACCACTGAGCTGCACCCTCAGCCCATTTATTTACTTTTTGAGATAGGGTCTCGCTAAATTGCGCACGCAGACTTCCTCTGGTCTCAAACTTGTGATCCTCCTGCCTCCACCTCCTGAGCCGCTGGGATTACAGGCGTGTGCCACCGCGCCCGGCTCTGCTTACGCCTTTTCCGACTGGCAGAAAGCCAGGAAGTTGGGGTCAATTCTTAAAGCTCAGTCATTTCTGGAAATCTTCTAGGTTTAAATTGCTGACAGATAAGCTAACCATGTCTCTCCTCTAGTCTTTCCACAGGACTATGCTTGTATGCAACCCGTTCCTGTCTCTTCTTGCTTTGAGCAGAGCTCTCTGGGGTGCAGGAGGGGATGGAAGGATGATCCTGGATTCCAGGGCTGAGACTCTCTGGAAAGTGTCCAAGTCCGCCTGCTGAACTCGTGGAAGGCAGTGCACACACTTGGCCCTGGAGCCCTGCGACCCGGTGGGAGATTGGCGACCCGGTGGGAGATTGGCGGCTGGAGCCAGTTGCCAACCCTGGATGCTCCCTGCAGCTCAGGGTCCAGCCCCACCCCCTGCCCTGGGACCCCTGTTCCAGAAGAGCACTGTGGATTTTACGTGGCACCTGCAGGGGCAGGTCAGTGAGCACCAGCCTGGAGGCAATTGCTCAGTCCATCAGCACACGTGGGTGGGCTCTTGCTGGAGGCCTCATGGCAGGCATCCAAAAGATTTGCCCAGAACCCCAGCTTATGGCCTTTTAGAGCCAGCCAAGGGAGAGGAATGATCTGGGGGTGGCTCGCTTAGGAGATGGAAAGCCTTCTCCTGCTATTGGACGTTGCAAAGTTAGAAAAGGAGGAGGCAAGGGAATTCTTTAGAGAAGGAGGTTGGTGGGTAAGGAGGAAGGAAAGTGGCCTGTGGGAGGAGCTTCTGACTAAAGAGAGCAGTCATTCTCCCTCTGCCCCTGGTGGAGTGTGGATTCATCCTCCTCCTGGGTCTGCACAGAGGAGTTGTGCTGCCTTCCTAGCATGAGGCTTTAGCAAGAACAACCTAAGAGGGTCTCACGATACCATATGGCGCTGCTTCAGCATCATAGTCCCTCAGAAGTCCTGTTTAGTCACACCACGGTGAGCACTGGGCAGTGGCCTCGGGATAGCAGCAGCTGTAGGTCAAGGTCCTCCTGAAGCCAGCAAGAAGCTCTCACTGTGTTGATTTCTCACGTGCGCATGTCCTACCACCTCTGATGCCGGTTGTCTCTGGCTGTGGCATGAGTCCCTGGTCTGATCAGCCGTGGTTTCCTTTCCACATTTATGCAGGAGCCCAGGAGCATCATGGACAAAGAATCCCCTGAGCTGCTCCCCGAGCAGAAGGCTGCAGGGGAAGCAGACACTTCCTGGACTTCCCACCACAGTGTAGACAAGGATCCAAATCCTCTCTGGGGGGAGCTGATCCCACTTTCAGACCCTCCAGGGAAAAAGCAAAGGCATTACCATCTTTACGACTCCAGGTGTCTTTTTGCAGGATCCAGCCATTTCCAAGACAGAAAGTCCAAGATGATTTTCTATTTCTTCCCTGCCACCCACTTGTTTCTATCCACATCCCGGGATAACTGCTTCATAGACTGCATCCAACCTTGGTCTCATCTGTGCAAACTTATTATCATTTGAACAAGGCATCCTTTGAAGAAAAATCCTTCCTGATCCAACAAAAGGCATTTTCAAAGAACATATAGCCCAGTGAGATACTGAGCAGCCTCGTCGCTGCTCCGAAGGAATGTTTTCTAGCTGCAGGCCCATCAACACCTTCTGTAATCTTTGCTTCCAGCCCACGCTTGTGGATACAACCCAGAAAGTTCTCAGTTCGTTTTGGGAGCTCTGAGCCACACTGTACGTGTATTTGTTCATTGCCTGCACCAAGTTAATGGCACTTTCCTGAAGCAGAGACATGACTCAACCCCAGGACGGTAGCCAGAGGTTTTTAGAGCCACAAGGACTCTATTTCACTAGTGGTTTGCTCCAGCTGTGGCCTGGGGTCAGAAACAAAGGCACTCAAGCTCTCCATTTATTTTTTAAGAGAAAGGACATGGGGCTGGGGGACCAAGCCAAGTACAGTCTCAACCCTCCCCTGCAAAGCCCTTCATAGCTGTCAGGTACAAAGAGGGCCACAGGAGGGAACTTCCGGGTAGTGTTTTTCATCCCACCTACAATGTTGCATGCACCCAAGAAACCTAGTAGCGCTGGATACATTGTTCCTAGGGAGATATAGGCTGGCATAGGAGATAAAATGCTAGCAATGGTGACTTTGGAGTCACAAACCAGTTCTGTCACAAGCTTGGTAGCCCCGGGCAAACGTCTCACCTTCTCTGAGCCTCGGCTCCCTGGCTGTCATGTGGAAGCCTTCATCTTTACCTCACAAAGCTGCCATGCAGATTACCCTAGGGTCTCACTGATGGAGCATGACGCGTCTCTAAAGGGCATGGGGTAAGCATGGATAAGGCTCTGCAGGAGCCCACACCCCACAGCTGTATAGAAGCAATACGTGGCTAAGTTTTGTATAAGACAATGTGACTGTCTTTAAGTGAGAAAGAAAGCCTGAGAGGAGAGAGAAGAGAGGGAGAAGTGAGAAGAAAGAGCAGGGTTGGTTAGAGGTTGAAGCATTTGTACCCTTGAAGTGATGAAGTTCATCTGTTGGGTATCAGAGTGTCAGAGCCATTTCCTCCTGCAATTACTGCCCCTTTGGTGGCAGGGAGGGATGAGGAGGACTAGCAGAGGATTGTTGTTAGCTGCTGTGAGTGGGTATCCAACTCATAGCGACCCTATGTACAACAGGCAAAATACCACTGTCAGAGCTTCTCTTCTATTCAGAGGATTTTCAATGGCTGACTGTCTTTTGGGAGTGGGTTGCCAGGTCCATCTCCAAAGCCTACAACACCTGGTGTTCCCAGGAGGTCTCCCATCCAAGTACTAACCACACCCATCCCTGCTTAGCTTCTGAGATCTGATGGGAACGGACACCACAGTGGTTCGGCTACAGGCTAGCAGAGGATGGAGACAGGTAATGCCCAAGCAAGGAATGGGAGAGGGAAGTCCATGTAGATCATTCTAGAAGTTTGTTGTTTCATCTTGGGCCCTAGCAAGGGTGAGTGCACCCTTGAATCCAGAATAGAGGTGCAGTAGGGGAGACCAGCTTTCTCCACCCTAGGAAGCCATCTCCGCTGACTTAAAAGTCCAAAGGAGGCAATAAAAGCCACGAAGCCACCAGGACAGGTGGGTTTCTGGGTCTCCAAACTGAACAAGGAACAGTGAACATAAGGCGTGGTGACCTCAGAAGGGAGACGCAATCAATCCTCAGGCGATGGCTTACAGAAATGGGGGATGTGGTGCAGTACATTGGGACCCAACTCTGGAGTGTCTCGTTTTGAACTGAATTCTCAGCTTTCCTCCAGCCAATTTATCATGCGCTCTCAAGTTGTCTCAGTCTAGCTCCAGGAAATAGAAGACGCTAAGCAAACATCTTTGCCCTCTGAGCCCTGTGGTCCCCCTGCCTGCAGCAGGCACAGTCCTTCCTGCCTGCTCTTCCTGCCTGGGTTACGACAATGTGTAAAGTGCCAGGTATTTCGCATTGGAAGTTCTGGGGCCATTTATGAGCTGCACTCTGAAGCCTGCCCCATGGCCTGCCAAGTAGATTTAGTTTAAAAATAACTCCTTGCAGCTCCGGTTGACAGTAATTTGTGGAATTAAGATGGTGTCAGAGACAATTTTATGAAAGCGAGTGTTGTCCCTGGTGATTGTGTTTCCTGAAAGATGAGCAGATAACTCACCGCAGGACATTCCATTAGCTTGCATTACCCTCCCCCAAGCCAAATAAAATACGCCCCTGTTTTTTTCCAAGATGGGACTTATTTTCCCGAGCTGACAAAACTGTATTCACTGGGCCCAAAGATCAAAACATGTGCTCCACAGGGATGAAGGATAACACAGATAGGGGCTGAGGCTCTCCGTAAACTAAGCTCTCCTGCTCCTAGGAAGCACATCCCAGATCATTAGCCAGAAGGGCTTTTCCAAGAGAGCTGCTACCAAGAATTTCCCTTCAGTCAGTGTCCACCTTCAGCAAACCTCTAAGTTAATAAGGCCTTCTTCTGTACTTTCTGAATCCAGGAAACCCTAACGACCTCAACAAGGGAAGAAAGGGATGGCCTTATATAATCAGAAAGGTCAAAGTTAGGGGTGGCTTCAGGCACAAATAATGTCCTAAGTATCCCACCAGAACTGGTGGGATTAAGAAGTGGGGAATCATCTTTGAGGGCTTATTGGATCATAAAGGTACCATACTTGTAAAAGAGACTGTTGTTGTTTGGTGCCATTGAGTTGGTGTCTGACTCGTAGTGACGCTATGTACAACAGACGAAACATTATTGTCAGTGTTTTTCTGCTATCCACAGGATTTTCAATGGCAGATTGAAAACAGCTGATGTTCCCATCCAAGTTCTAACCAGGTCCAACCCTGCTTAGCTTCTGAGATCTGACGAGTTTGGACACCACAGTGGTATGGGTACAGGTGTAAAGAAGATTAGTGTCCTCATAAAAGAGGATGGAGTGGGCCATTTTCTTCCTTCCATCCTGTGGACATTCAGAGTTTGACCATCTATGAAGAACAGGCCCTCACCAGACAACAAATCTGCTGTCATCTTGATCTTGGATATCTCAGCCCCTAGAACTGTGCACAATTAATTTCTTATCTTTATAACTTACTCCAAACTAAGGTATTTTGTTATAGCAGCCAGAATGGACCCAAACAACTGAAGAAAACAGTGCGCTGATGAGCAGATGAGTGCCCTGATCACGGAATCACAAGGATGGTGGGAAATCCTAGGACTGGGTGTGGAGTCTCTGTCAGGGGTTGCATTCAGGGGCAAGCAGTGAGAGCCTCACCACAGACATTCATTTCTCTCATACAGTAAGATGCCCAGAGGCTATTTAGGAAGTAGCCCAGAAGCTCTGGACCCCTACTCCACCAACTTTGCTTGTGGCTCTCATTCTCATGGCTCCAAGAATGGCTGCTCCACATCCAGGCATTGCAGCCACTTTCCAGGCAAAGAAGAACAGGCCAGGGCCAGCTGAGTCTATGTTTTAATCAGACGAAATAACTTTCCCTGAATTTCGCTTTCTATTTTATCTACCAAAACTGGATCATGCAAGCATTGCTAACTTTGGGACACTCTGGGGAGCAAAGTATTTTAAACCAGGAACATTCAAATCTCAAAGTTGGGATTCTGATCATGAAAAAGAGGAAAATGGCTATGAGATAAGGTACTGACAATGGCAGCCATGGTTACCTGCTACTCAGACACAACTAAGAAATAGTCACTGGAGTGTGTATCACTCTTTGTGGTCCATTTTCCTTGCCCAACCATAATATACTTCTTAGCTCCTGTCCCACGAAGGAGAATCAGCTCCCAGCTATGGCGTGGGGCCAAGTGTCCCATAGTTATCTCTAGAGGTGTCACAAGCCACCTTGCTCAGCATCTACAAAGATGCCATAACCTTCTTGGGAGACGTTTGGTCTTTGACTCAGAAAGGATGATAACTTTTAAATATGTTTTTAAAAATTAAAATGATGGGGCATAGGCTTCCAGAATTACATTTTTTCCCAGAATTATAATTTTTCAGGTTGGTGCTTGAAAATCTGTGTGTACATCCTTCTGTATAAGGAGATCAATTGAGTATCTGTGTAAAGCCTTCGCATCTTCACTCTTTATGCACACTCTCTTGGCCCAGGGGAACCCTGAGGAATTTCACTAGGTCAGCAGAACTGAACAGGGATTATCCTGAGAGAAGAGCCTGGGTGGGTGCCTGAGAACAATCTTGGAACATTCTTGCCTCAGGTTTCCAGAGCCTACCACATGGCAGTAGGTAGGGACAGCCACTTGCCCTGACGTGCATGCTCCTAGGACATAGCAGCAAAGCAGAGAAGAAGGGCTGTTTCCAGTCACTTTAAAGGTCATGAACTATTACAGTATTTTATTTTCTACTCCATAGGATCGGAAGGTCACAGAATCTTGAGCAGGAGAGGAGCTTGGTGATCACCTGGCCAAATCCCTTCGCTTTTCACTGGGCAAATCTCCTCATATGATCTCATCGTGTAAGAAACTTCATGACCAAGAGAAATGCAACTTCCTTTATATTTGGAGGCTTAAATCACAAACCCAACCATGATTTGGAGAGACTGACCCATTTGGAAAGAGGGAAAGAAAGGAACCTGACACATCTCTCCACTGGTATAATCTCTTTTCTTACTAGATTTTTCTCCCTCAGGTTTTTACCTAGTCATCACTTCAGACTTACAGAAAAGATGCATAGTGCAAAGAATTCCCGTATCCCCTTCACCCAGATCCTACACTTGGGATTTTACTGCATTTGCTTTCAACAGATAGACCAATAGATGAGAAAGAGAGATGATAGATGGGAAGATAGAGAGACAGACATGAAGGTAGAGAAGGGTGCACAAAGAGAGGTTTTTCTTTTTTTTGAACAATTTGAGTATTCATTGAAGACATGTCACTTTATCCCTCAATACTTTAATGTGTATTTCCTAAAAATAAGGAATTCTCTTACATTAATATTGTTGTTGTTGCTGTTAGGAGTTACGTTAGAGGTGTTGTTAGGTCGAGTCAGGTATGACTCATAGAAACCCTATGTATAACAGATCAAAACACTCCCAACACTGTGCCAGGCCCAGCGCTATGTCAGTGCTTCTCTGCTATTCATAGGGATTTCGATGGTTGATTGTTTTGGGAGTGGGCTTCCAGGTCCTTCTCTCTACATTAACACAGCACAATAATAAGAAACTAGGAAAGTAACATTATAATAATACTATGAACTAATTTATAGACTTTCTTTGAATTCTGCTATTATTCTAATAGTACTATATATGAGAAAAGAAAGGTCTGGATCACAGGTTATGTTGGGTTGTTGCGATGTCTCTATGTCCTTGAATCTGAAATAGTTCCTGAGTCTTCTCTTATCTTCCTTGACCTTGACAGTTCAACAAACATAGGCAAGCTATTTTGTATAGTTTCTGATTGGATTTTAAGACCATTAATATTCTATCCAGGCTTGGATTTAGCTCAGTTGGCAGAGCACTGCGCTGCAGTCTCTGAGGTCTGGAGTTCAATTCCCAGCACCGCAAAAAATGGGAGAAGGGCCTAGCAATCCACTCCCAAGCCATTTCTGAAACAGTCAGCCATTGAAAACCCTATGAGGGTCACTATGAGTTGGATACCAACTCGATGGCATCCAACAACAGCAACAACAATATTCTATCCACAGCCTATAAGAGAGGATTGCTGTGACTTCTACTTTGTGATTAATGTTAATGAGGATTCCTATCCCATTTCAGTGAACAAGTAGGATACCTAAGAGGTGTAAAGCCTGGGCTACAAATTGGAGCAAAGAGTCTACATCCACCAATGGTTGAGTAGAATCTCAACTCCTTTATAAGACATGATCCATAGGCGAGAAGCCATATTAGCTTCTCTTTAGACATACGATGTTGCTCATTTGCAACAGCCAACAATAAGCCTTTTAGTCACCGCAGTTGATTGTCTCAAATGAAGGATTATTTTGTTTGTTATTCACTAAAGCCTAATTAAAACCAAGGTTAGCAGGGCATCTGCCAGCATCTGACATTTTCCCTCTTGCCTTCCCTACCCCATCATCAGTGGACAAGATTCATTGGCTTTTAGTGCATTAGGCAAATTTGCTATAATTGCAGAGAGGGGAAGGAGCAAGGGGTCCATGGCACCACCCAGGCGCTACACTGTTCCTTTCCTGTAAGTCACACAGACTCCAAGAAAGGGGCTTAAATTGCCTTTATTGATTTGTCAGCCTCTAATAGATCATTTTTCACTGAGCAAAGGACAGGACCCTCAAAGAGAGTCCTTTCCCCTCCTTCAATGCTCACCAGGGGCCTTGTCTCAGTGGGAAGGGTGTCTGTGGGGGTTAATGACATGTTAGAGAGAATTAAAATGCAGGCATCAATTTTCCCAAAGGCCCAGCGTGGAGGGTCCCAGTGGGGCCTGTGTCCACCGCTGATTGCTCCACACCAGGCTTCCTGACCCCAAAGTTGTGCCTAGAGCAGCAACCCTCAGAATTCTGATTTCTTTCCCCATGGGATTCTCTAAGACAAGCTTGCTGTGACTTCACGCCAGTCCTCTGGAGCAGCTCCTTTTCCTATGCACCTTTGAAGAAGAGCAAAGTATAGCAGTAGCCATCCAGTGGAATCCCCTGTGGGAGGGCAGCCAGTCATTAATTCTCTGGTACTGGTTCTTAGCTGACATCCTTCCTTTAATAAACATTGTAAAAAAAGTCCTTTAAAACTGACTGTGTGACAGGTACCACATTAGAAGTTTTGCAAGATGGAGTCTTCAAGCTCAAATCACTCAGACACAGAAATAAAAATGTTGTTCGTTGTGAGGTGCCACCAAGTCAGGTCTGACTCATAGCAACCCTATGTACAACAGAACAAAATACTCCCCGACCCTGTGTCAGGAACATGATCTTTTTTTATGTTTAAGCCCTTTGTTGCAGCAACTGACTCAGTCCATCTAGTTGAAGGTCTTCCTTTTTTCATTGACCTGCCATTCTCCCAAACATGATGTCCTTCTCCAGGGATTGGAGGAATTGGTCCCTCCTGACAGCATGTCCAAAATATGTAAGATGTAACTTGTCTTTGCTTCTAAGGATCACTGGTTGCCCTTCTTCTAGGATAGATCTGTTGGTTCTTTTGGCAGTCCATGATATATTGAATATTCATCTCCAGCACCATAATTCAAAAGCATCCATTCTTCTCCTGTCTCCCTTGTTCAGTGTTCAAGTTTTACAACCATACGATGCAACCATGGCATGAATCAGGCGTAGCTTCATCTTCAATATGACGCCTTTACTTTTCAGCACTTTAAAGAGGTCTTTTCCAAAAGCTTTTCCTAGTGCAATGAGTCTTTTGATTTCTTGACTGCTGCTTCCTTATCGTCAACACAAAACAAAATACAGAAAGGTCCGCATTGGAATTTGTATGGTGTTGACAAAGGACTCTGAGGCACTGGTAGGGAGGGGAAGGCTGGATTTGTCCCCTGTGTCTGGAAATATGAGTCCAGATTACAGAGGCTGAGGGTGGCCATTGTAGCCCACATCATTTAGTGCTTGGCGAGTGCTGCCCTGCTCTTCCATATGGCTGTGTGCACTGGAGGCAGTTCACTCATCTAGACTGTAAACACCATGAGGGCAGGAATCTTGCCCAATATGTGGGCAAATTCTTCACAACACCCAGGCAGGTGATAATCTCACAGAAAGTACTGAAAGGATTCTCAGTGGATGATTTAATCCAACAGTTCACACAGCTCTGTGGAATATCTGGTTAACTATGGAATCCAAGCATCTGAGAGGACTTGGAAGGGGTCTGGAAGGGTGGGCAGGTGAAATTCTCTTGGTGATAGTGGGCACCATGATGTTGGATATGGCTTCAACACAATGCTATGTCAAATGCCCTTTTGTGGTCTCCAAGGTAGCCATGATTCAGTTTTTTCCCCCCAACATTTGCTACAAAAACTTCCAACACAGCAAAATTTAGATAATTTTTTGGAATTCACTATTCATTCTAACCGAATTGAACCTAGAGGTAAAACTCACACAAACATCATTGATTGTTTAGTAAGGGAGGACAGTATTAAACAGGAGAAATGAAGAGGGGCATGAATAGGGGGAATGGATAGAGAGGAAGTAGAAGGAGATGGGGCAAGGAGAGGGAGAGGACAACTCTTTCCAAGGATTCTCTATTCCTTTCTGCTTTTTTCTGTTCTTTTCTCCACGGTACTGGGGGGTTGAACCTAGGGCCTCACGCATGGTAGGCAAGCGCTCTACCACTGAGGTGCACCTCTAAGCCCACCCCTTTTTTGCAGTACTGGAGGTTGAACCCAGGCTCTCATGTATGCCAGGCAAATGCTCAACCACTGAGCTGTCCCCTCAGCCCCATTTTTACTTTTTATTTTGAGACAAGGTCTTGCTAAATTATACAGGCTGTCTCTGGCCTCAAACTTGCAATCCACTTGCCTCAGTCTCCCTAGTTGCTGGGATTACCGGTAGGCACCATGACACCTGGCCCCTTTCACTTTCTGCAAGGCTGGCCCTTGGTGAAGGTAGCTTGTCTGAGCCTTCCGGGTGGGTTCATCTTTCTGCTGCCATGTTTTTTTGTTTTGTTTTGTTTTGTTTTTCCTCAATGGCTCACACAGTAGTGGCTAGAGAATGAAGGCACAAGGCCAGAGGGTTTGGGGGTGAGGGGGTTCCCAGTATGAATCCCTTTGGAAACTGACCATGAAGGAGGTTGAGACTCCATTCCTGTGCATCTGGATACAGCGGTTACATCTGGGTCTTAGAAAACTGTGAGGATCGAGAGTACCAAGAGCCCAGGGCACTGGTTATCACCTCTGCTATCTTTCAGAGGCCAAAGCTGAGCAAGGAAGGCAATGAACATTGAACTGGGACCCTGCCATGTGGAGCAGCTAGCACCCTGTAAGTGTGGACATGTACAAACTACTGGGTACACATTCACACCAGAGAAAATCCTTTAGGATTTTGTCTTCTTTTTACCCCTAACAATGAGTAGGGAGAATCCCAGAGGAAGTGGTTAAGAATAGCTTGCACTCTCCCTCACACCTGTCCGGCTTGAATTTGTGGATGGCTTTGTGGGGGAAGGGGCTGGGATTTAGCTCAGTTGGTAGAGCACTGCTCTGCAGTCTCTGAGGTCCCAAGTTCGACTCCCAGTACCTCAAAAATGGGAGAAGGACATGGCAATCCACTCCTGAGGCAATCCTGAAACAATCAGCCATTGAAAACCCTATAAGGGTCTCTATGAGTCAGACACAACTTGACAGCACCTAGCAACAACAACAATTGGGGGAAGAGTTACATCTGAAAATGGAATTGGTTTTGGTGATGATGGCAGAAGGTTTAGCATTGGGGATTGATGGCAATTTTCCAGGATAAAACCTCTCTTCATTTTTTAAAAAATTGCTTCCCACCACCCCTCCAAAATAAACTGTTTGTTGATACTTTTATTGTAATGATTAACAAAAATAAGTCAGAGCAAAGGCTTTTTTAAGGGCAGCGGGGTCTCCTGAGAGGTTTTGGGGAGGAGAAGGCAAGAGAGGACGGTGAGGCAGCCCCACAAAAAGGTAAGACTGGTCTCAGCCCTGCCACCTAGTGGTAATGGGAAGCTGGCACCGCATGGGGTAAACCATCTAACCTAATGGGCGGTTTCCTCATCTTTAACTCAAGGCTAAACCCGCCTGCTGTGCCAGCCTCAAAGAGCTCTTATGGAGAGAAAACCAGAAAATGTCTCCAAATCTGCTTTGTAAACTGTGAAATCCCTGCTACACGTAAGACGATGGTACGAAGGGACCGAAGCAAGCCTCCCCTCGTAAAGAAAGCTGTCAGTGAGAACTAGAAATATTCTCCCTCCCCGTGACACCACAGGGGTGAGCGGGAAAGAACAGCTGCTCGCATTCTGATCTTGCAGGGAGAAAACACGGTGTCATCAGAATAAACCACATAAATAGAACGCTCTTGGAGTCGTGTGCCGCCTGTTCCCACAGATGCCATCAGCCAGCCTTCTCCTCCTCCCACCTGCTCACGGAGAACTCCGAGGGCAGGAGAGATAACCCTATTGGACAGAGAGGTAAGCCAAGGCCCAGGAGGGAAAAAGCACTTTCTTATGGTCACATCGTCCCCACGGACTAGAAATGTCCTAGCCTCCTCCAGCACAGCATGGCACTCTTCCCCCTCAGGAACCCCTGACACCAGCTGCTAGGCTCCGACCTGACACCAGTCAGCCTCAGTTACAAAAAACATCGTTGGCCTCAGTCTAAAACTAGGCACTGCCCAGCTCACCAGCTGCGAGCCTCCATTCTAAAAGGACAGGGAGATGTCCTTCAGCCCACAGCCTTCTGGCTCCAAGCAGCCGGCCTCTTCTCTTAGGAAGAGGAAGAACTGATCATCAAGGCCTTCGACCCCTTGGCAGGGTGAGAGCCCTTCAGGTGGCATAAGTTTGGCACATCTCTATGCCCTGAATTATAAGCAGGGTCCCAAATCCTCTTCACTCTTGGAGGGTCTCAGAAAACCTCCCCACCCAGAGCTAGTATAAATTTCGGAGTGTTCTGAGTGGATTGTCGTTGTTTATTGTTAGGTGCTGTCGACTCTGGAGTGCATTAGGTATCCCTACATCCTTCCCTCGTCCCCTCTTGGAGAAAGGCCCTGGGTTGTGACTTAATAAATCACAGCTCAGCATGACAAGTGATGCGGCCCTTAGCACATTTCACTTTTCCTGGAGGTGTGACTCTGCAGGACCCCGTGCTGGCCTGAACCTTTCATCTTGCCCTTGGCTGTGTTGACGCGCTGCTGCCCTTGCCGGTACCCCTTCTCTGAGGCAGCTGAGGATACACATCATTCATTCATTCAGATGCAGCTCCTGCCTAGAGTGTGTGGCCATCTCAGACCACCCAACAAGGGTGACCGGAAGGCCAGCCACTGAAGTGCTGCTGGAATTCTGCCACACTTGGGTTACTATTGGCCATGGGTGTATTCAGGACACACAGGCAGAACTGGGCAGTTGTGACAGACTTGGTATTGTCTGTAGAACCTAAAATATTTACTACTCTTTGTAGGAAAAACTTACCATTCCTACACTATTGAGCGGGCTTAGCTAATTCTAACAATTGCCCTGGGAACTGGGTATGATTACCTGGTTGTTGTAGAATCTGAAGACAAGGGCCTTAGTAACTTGCCCCAAAACACACAATTGGCAAATAGCAGAGCTAGTACCAAACCCAGATTTATGAGCTTTCAAAACCCAAATATACAATTGTGCCCATCTGTGGCCCATTCAGTCAACAGAAAGGAAGTTGGCCAGCAGTGTAGTGAAAGTGCTCATCTTCCTCAAGTGGATTGTTTCCAGGCACTGAACTACGTGCTGGGAGAGTTGTTGTTGTGTTGTTAGGTGCCACTGAATTGGTATCCAACTCATACCGACTCTATGTATAACAGGCAAAACATTATTGTCAGTGCTTCTCTGCCATTCATAGGGTTTTCAATGGTTGGGAGTGGGTTGTCAGGTCCTCCTCCCAAGCCTATAGTATCTGGTGTTCCCAGATGGTCTCCCATCGAAGTACTAACCAGGCCCAACACTGCTTAGCTTCCGAGATCTGATGGGATCATATGCCACAGTGGTATGGCTGCAGGTTCAAGTGGATTGTTGTTGTCGTTGTTGTTAGGTGCCGTTGAGTTGGTATCTGACCCATAGCAACCCTATGTACAACAGGAGAAACACTATTGTCAGTGCTTCTCTGCTATTCATAGGTTTTCAATTGTTGTTGTTCTTAGGTGCCGTTGAGTCGGTATCCGACTCATAGTGACCCTCATAGGGTTTTCAATGGCTGATTGTTTCGGGATTGCCTTGGGAGTAGATTGCCAGGTCCTTGTCCCATTTTTGTGGTGCTGGGAATCGAACTCGGGACCTCAGAGACTGCAGTGCAGCGCTCTACCAACTGAGCTAAATCCCAGCCCAGGGTTTTCAATAGCCGATTGACTTTTGGGAGTGGGTTGCTGGGTCCTTCTCCCAAACCTACAATACCTGGTGTTCCCAGGCAGTCTCCTATCCATGTAGTAACCAAGCCCTATTCTGCTTAGCTTCCGAGATCTGACGGGATCAGAGGCCACAGTGGTATGGCTGCAGGCTCAAGTGGATTAGCCAGGTTTAAATAAGGACTAGTTGAGGCCTCTGTTGCCTGGCCTTTCCCCTTAGGTCCCAGTTGATATGAGTTGCTCTTCAGATCTACCAGGCAGGAACTCACAGCCTGGAAATAAACCTGGAACCCTGAGGAGCCAGACAACCAGGAGCAGCCACTGGCCAGGCCCGCCAGGGTTGCCATGACGACAGAGTCATTTCCATTACAAGCCCTGCAACAGGCTTCCAGAAGGTGATTAATGATTGACCCCTGGAGGCTGGGAGCTCTCTGGGGGAATAGTCCCTTTAGGCTGGTATAAAGATGGACCCTTCTATTTCTCCCTAGTTTGGGAGTTTGAGGTGAATGTTCTACCTGGGTATGCTCTCAATCCCCTGTGCCCCAAATCCTAAAGGCCACCCAGGAAGCAGCCATTCCAGCCTGGAGCTGGGCATCCAGACCAAGAAACGCAAAGGAAAACAAGAGAAGCCAAGGAAACAAATGAAAAGCTGTAAAGTGGTTCACTCTTGCTGAGTAAAGAGCACCTACGCACCAAAGGGAAGAGGTACAGACCAGCGGGGGGTAAGAGGCAGGACTGTCTTACCTCCCTTGAGTCCAGGAGAAAAGCCTTTTCTACAGATTCCGGAAGACGAGGTGGAGAAGGACTGGCCACCTGCCAAGGCAGTGACCCATTGGGAGTTTCAACGGCAGTGACTTGAGGAGGCTCACATGTCCCTGTGTCCCCTTGCCCACGGCCAGAGGGTGGGGACTGACTCCCTGCCAAGTGGGGTGACCCAAGTTCTACACCTTTCCCGCTCATTCATTGAGTTTTTCTCTCTGCTGACATTTGGGTGGCTCCGACTGCCTAGTCATTGTTTTTATTTGGCCATTGTCACTGTTGATGAGTCACTCCTCCTGGAGCCCAGCGGGGGGCGGTCAGGCGCTCACTGGGTGGCTGCAAGAATCCCAGCAGCTGGCTTGGATCCCTTTCATCCTTTCTGCTGAGATGGTGTGACCTTGGGGTCAAATGACAAGATTGTGTGGGAAGGGAGTGTGAGCTCACAGCTCTGAAGCACAGCTCCGCAATAGGCTCCTCCTTCCGTCTATCCTCCCGGACCTGTCCTCCACTTTTGGGAATTCAGAACCAGACAGTCAGGAATCCCATCCTCCCTGGAACCACCTCTATGGAATCCCTGAGCCTAGCTATTGTGACTCCTCTGGGCCAGGACCCAAGACGGTCTGAGAAAAATTGTTGTTGCCATGGACAAGAACTTCAGTTCAAAGGCTCATTTGCATAAGATATGTAGCAACATTTTCTATAGTCCAAATGGTTTTCAATTTTGAGATCCCATTCAGTAGCAGCAAATTACTTGCAGTTAATTCTAGGTCTCCCATTTTTTAATTTTATGGGAATTTGCTTCTAATTTAGGGAGGGGCCACCCAGTGTTGTTGCACCGAGTACGGGTGACAATTCCATCCTGAGTGATTCCTAGCTACGTGGGTTTCCACCGGCACATCCTTGTCCTGTCTGGACTGTGGTCCTCAGACCACCTGGGTATCACTGTGTCCTTCTCTCCCCAGCCACAGAGCCTTTCCAGGTTCATGGGCTTTTCTGAGACACAGGCCTGCTGCTCTCAATAGCATGCCATAGATTCTGCCTCCTGGGGACTTTGTCAGGCTGCTCTCCATATGCCTGGATACTCCTCTCTTGGGACACTCACCAGAAACTGCCTTTCCTGCTTCCCTGACTCGCCTTCCTCCTTCAGCGCACCCGGGCATCTCATTGCCCTGGGGTGGGGAGTCCGCTAGCTCTGATTGCTTGAGTCTGTTTCCAGATCTTCTGAGTTTGTCCTGGGTTGTCTCTAACTTGCTTTGAAAGCTGGGTTTTGGGAATCAAAATATAAGAATAGGCTTCTGGATTTATGATTACTCCCTCTGTGCCATGCTACGGACTCTGACAAGGCAGAAATCCATTGCTTCCCTTCTTGAAGTTCTCAGGTGGCTATGTGTTCTCTTGGTCACATCTGCTCAAGGTAGAATTTTCTCAGAATTAATTCATGCTGCAGCTGTCTTGCTGTCTGCTGCAGTCTGGATCTGCAATGGCCCCTAAAGGCCTCCGTGTTAAGGGCTCTGTCCTCTGCTTTGTGCTATTGGAAGGTGATAGAATCTTCAAAAGTCAGGGCCTAGTGGGGGTTCTTAGGTCCACTGGGGGTGTCCCCTCAAAAGAGATGGTGGGATGCTACTTTCTTCCTCTTTTTGCCGCTAGGAGGTCCCCATAAGGTGAACAGCTTGCTCCACCATGTGTACCCTGCCTGATTTACTGTCTCACCACAGGCCCCACAGCAGGGGAGGCAAGGCAACCAAGGGCTGGAACCTCTGAACCCTTGAGCCAAATAAACCTTTCCTCTTTTTAAGTTGATGTACCTCAGGTGTTTGTTACAGTAACAGAACCTTGACTCACACACTGTCCCTACTTACTACCCCTTTGATAACACACCAACCTCCTGTAGAATCAGCTCCTTATAGGCTGTACAAACACAAGCTCTATTCACACTATGTTTTTATGTGTCTGTTGGACTTTATTGAAAGTCTGGTAAAGATGGAGAAGAGTGGTGTTGAGCAACAATCCTGCTCCCAAAGAAAAATATTCAGAAGGCATGTTGTTGTTGTTGTTGTTGTTGTTGTTGTTGTTGTTGTGTGCCATCTAGTTAGGTCCAACTCATAGCGACTCTATGTACAACAGAAGGAAACACTCCTTGGCACTGCCATGCCTGGAACTATGTCTCTATCATTCACAGGGTTTTCAATGGCTGATTGTTCTGGGATTGTTTCTGGAACGGGCTGTCACGTCCTTCTCCCGTTTTTGCAGTGGTGAGGATGGAAGCCAGGGCCTCAGATCATGCAGAGCAAGCACTCTACCAACTGAGCTTGGCTCCCTATTAAAGGCCCCCCCTGGCCTCTTCCAGAGACTGTGAGTGACACTGTTCTTCTTTGCACGAAAAGCTTCTGCCCCTTGCTGAGGCTCCTCACTCCCCTCCCTCATTCTCAACTGTCCTTACTTCCTCCTTCTGGATCATTCCCAAGGACCCAAGCTCTTCTCTGTCATATGCAGTTCCTCTCTTCCCTGCTCCTGAATCTGCCCTTTGCCCACTTTCTTACCTCTGCGTCCAACACTGTCTACAGCAGAGCAAGATAGGCCTTCAGTGTGCAGGGTCTACTTTCCTTAGAAGGAAATTATGGTTGGAGGAAATAATCAGTCCTCTTCTTTGCAGAATAAACAAGCACAAAATTCTTATTTGGCATGGCTATTAGAAACAAGAAGAGAGAAAAACATCTACTGCAGCCCCCATCCGAGATGGACAGGAAAATCAAATTGCCTAAGGCTGCAATCGCTCTATTATCTACGTGGGGGTTCCCCTCTTTGAGGACTACTGGCAGCCTGGTTTTAATCTCAGCCCAGCTCTCCCTGCCATTTAGTGTATGCCTGGTCTTCCTCCCCTCCACTCAGTATGTCTTCAGGGAATATAAATTAATATTAGTATCAGCCTAAGCAGCAAAGGGTTAGGAAGGAAGTAATGTATGGCGAAACTGAATGGAAAGCTTTCCAAATCTCCTCCTATCTACACTAGAGTGGGGTCTCTCTTTACCCATGGATGCCCCTCTCTGAAAACAAGGCCATGTGTGCCAGGGCTTGGGGAAGCAGCCCCACGCAGCCCCGGGGTGGCCAGCTTGGGCTCGCTGCCTCTTTCCTATCTCTGTCCCCTTGGTCTCCTGTGCTCCCAGTGTGGCCCCAGGGTGCTGCACTGTCCAGGATCTGTGTTGGCAGCCTTTCCAGTGCCCTGTGTGGTGTCAGCCTTACCTGTTCTGCCATTTTCCCCTCTCTCCCCAGAGCCCTGTTCTCAGCTGGGAAGCTGATAAACTGCACTTGAGTGATAATGGATGGTAATAAGTTAATGTGTTACCCCTCCTGGTAACGTTTGCATTTTGACAGGGTCTTTCTGAAGAAAAATCGTTCCTTAACAACCAAATGACTGGAATTGGGAGCGTTCCAGCACCTGCGTCTAGCAGGCCTAAGGAAATACATTTGTGACAAGAGGCGTTTTGATTCCTCAGATTTCACACATTCCCTCTCCCCACCCAGACACCATGAAGAAGAGGTTTCTTGGGGGCTGCTGGGCCAAGGCCCTGAGATTCAGGCCCAGGACAGGACACTAACCCCACCTCAGAGAAGAGGAAAAGACACCCTCAGAGACACAAAGTCCCTACAGTAGACAGGAGAGGGGTGGAGGAGACCCCTGCAGACTAGAATCCGTATTTCTGGGCTGTAGACATGTCTGCCTCTGCCTTAGAAACTACTGCTGGGTGATGTCTCATTAGACATGCTGTCTCCACGGGGCTGACTGCCAGTCACGGGTGTGAGTCGGTGAGCAGTGGGCAGGGTGCAGAGACACCCTCTGTTGTGGAATGGCTGGGTTGCCAGAAGCCTGAAGAACCCATGAGACAGCTGGGTCCCCCTCTGGGCCGCACAAGCCTCCTGGTGGTCACAGGTGCTGTCCCTCGGAGCTGACAGGTGTGGCCAGACAGTACCACAGGGTTGTAAGCACTGGCTGTCCTCAGGTCCCCAGGACAGGTTGCACTGCCTTCTGCTTCAGGGCTGGGCTGGCCGGAAGCAGGGCCTTCAGGCCCGAGGCTGCCTGTTGGCCCAGACCCAGCCAGCCTCCTCTTGTTCCTTACAGGCCCCGCCATCTTGCTTCTCAGCAATATTCCCCACTGCACAGGAGCTCTCCCACTTCTCTTTGTGGGTCTGGCTTTCACTCTCAGGGGGAAGCACAGAGACAGCACTGACTCAACCCAGGTCTCCATCCTCACACACCCTTCCTAAGGGACACAGAGTGGGCTGCCCACAGCAAAGTGGATTTTGAAGCCAAGCACTTGGCTGGTGTGCACAGAGCACAGGACAGAGTGCATCTCAAAATAAATGCCACTTCTATAACATAGCCCTGAGAGCTGCCCACTGGCCACATGGGCAGGGACTGCAGGAGCTGGGCCTGCCACAGAGGGGGCAGGACCCAAGAGATGTTGGTCCAAAGGTACAGAATGTCATTGAGATAAGAATTTCATGAGACCTATTTACAACATGGTGACTGTAGTTGATAAGGATGTGTTGTCCACTTGAAAACTGGTAAGACAGTAGACTATTCTAAGTGTTCTCACCATGCTATGGTTTGGATGTGGTTTGTATGTGTCCCCCAAACATTTGTGCGTCAGGATTTTAGTGCTCAGTGTGGTAATGTTGGCAAGTGGTGTGACTTTTAAGAGTTGGGCCCATAGGGAGATCCTTAGGTAATTGAGTACACTGCCCTCTGAAGGGATTAATGTAGTTCTCATGGTACCCTGAGTTAGTTCTCTGGAAAGCAAGCTGTTATAAGAGTCAGATTGACCCCTGGATTGCTCTCTGATTTCCTTTGTAGTGATTCAATCTCTCCTTCTTGTACATGGTCCTGCCGCAAGACCATCTGCCATTAGACCTTCACTAGAGGCTAAACCGGGTTGGGATTTAGCTCAGTGGGTAGAGCGCTGCGCTGCAGTCTCTGAGGCCCCGAGTTCAATTCCCAGCACCACAAAAATGGGAGCAGGGCCTGGCAATCCACTCCCAAGGCAATCCTGAAGCACTTAGCCATTGAAAACCCTATGAGGGTCGCTATGAGTCAGATACTGACTTGACGGCACCTAACAACAACAACAACAACAGAGGCTAAACCAATGGGGTCCCCTCATAATAGACTTTAAGATTCCAAAACAGTGAGCTAAGTAAACCCTTTTTTCTTTATAAAGTAGCCCGCCTCAGATACTTTATTATGGTAATCAAAAATTACCTAAAACACACTGCAAAAATGATAAATATAAAGTAATGGATATGCTAATCAGCTTGATTTAGACATTCCACAGCATAAACGGGGGCTGGGAGTTAGCTCAGTTGGTAGAGCGCTGCGCTGTAGTCTCTGAGGTCCCGAGTTCAATTCCCAGCACCACAAAAATGGGAGAAGGCCCTGGCAATCCACTCCCAAGGCAATCCCGAAACAGTCAGCCATTGAAAACCCTATGAGGGTTGCTATGAGTCGGACACCGACTCAACGGCACCTAACAACAACAACAACAACAGCATAAACGTACATCAAAACATCATGTTGTATACCATAAATATTATTATGCTTTAGATATGAAATGTCTCCCCAAAAGGTTCATATGTTGAAGGCTTGGTCCCCAGGTGGCAGAGCTACCGAGAGGTGATTGGAGCATAAAGGTGCTAATTCCATCAGGGATTAATCCGTTGATGAGTTCATAGCTGAATGGGAAGCGAACTCCAGTTGCAGGAGGTGGATTATGGGGGCATGTGTTTGGAGGGTACATCTTATCCCCAGACGCTTCTTCTGCCCCTCCTTCCTCTTTGCTTCCTGGCCACCATGGGGTGAGCAGCTCTACTCGGCCATGTGGTCCATGCCATGATGATTTTGCCTCCCCACAGGCTGAGAAGCAGAGAAGACAAGAAACCATGAACTGATGATACCTCTGAAATCCTGAGCTGAAATCGTCTTTCCTCCCTTATCTCCAGGCTTTTGTCACAATGACAAAAAGCTAACTAACAGAAATGTATGCAATTTGGTCAATTAAAAATAAAATACATTTTAAGAAAAGAACAGAGTTCAGGTGGTCTTGGAGGTGAAATTGACAAGGATGACAGTTACAGTTAAGTGGTTTTCAGTTCAATCAAAAGAACATTCAAACAAGCAGCACTATCTAAAAATAATAGGCTATCTTGGGAGCTAATGAGATCATGGTCCCTGGAGGTACCCAGGCAGGGGCTCAAAACCACCTAGGAGCAAGAGAGCCGCCTGCAATCAAGCACTAGAAGATGGTTGGCTGAGTTGACTTCTAATGGTTGTTTAAAGATGTTTTGTTTTCAAAAGGCTTCAGATTGGATGGACAAATATTGATTGAACATCATTACCCCACTTAGAACCACTACATCAGGTGGGGAGGGACGGAAAGGTAAATTAACGTTTATTGAAAATCTATTGTATACTGGACGCATTATCTTTAATCTTCACAAGTGTATGACAAAGGGTTTATTATTCCTGTTTTACAGGGAGAAAAACCAATTTCAGGGATGCTATGAACCTTGCCCAAAGTCACATTACATAAGCAGGTAGCAGAACCACAGAGTGGGGATCCAGGTCTGTTGGTGCCCCTCTTCTCTTAAAGATGTTAATGTCACCTCCTCCCTTCACCACACTCCTGGATCCCAGTGGATACAGGCAGTGGCTAGGTTGACCAGTCAGACTCATTAGGCAAAAGGATTTGTGTATGGTTCTACCAGTCACCCACCAGGCAACCTGGCTTCCACTAAGCAATCAAGAAATCATATTTGTCGGCCAAGTGGGACCTGTGGTAGGTTTTTTAGGAGCCTGTCTACTTTTCTGTATTGCTGCTGCAGCAAGAGGTGTGATGTTAGGTGTCGGGAAAGCAGCCACGATGGCAGTTTTTACAAGCAAATTGCTGTAACTGTTTACCATGGCCCTTACATCCCTAGGGGGATCAGATACTCAGCCGTGCGGCAGCTTCCCTAGCAGGGAATCACCAGGTTGGGCAGTGATGTGAGGCGGTGGCTGGTTCTGGGATGAGCCGACAAACACAGTCACAGAGGGAGAGGATGGGAGGAGCAAGGGGCTCACAACGACTGTTCCAGGCAGGGCTCCTTATTGCCTGGAGTCATTGCTGGTGGAGAAACAGGTTTGGACAGGCACCAGCACAGCTGCCTAGTAAGCTAAGTGTTATCTTTGGTGTGACCTTGCTCTCTCTCCACCCACTTCAGCCTCGTGGGGAAGCTGAGGCAAACTAAAGCTGAAAAAGACTCAAGAGAGAGCTCAGAGCTGAACTATTCGGGCACAAGTCCGGTGGAAGCTGGTAGTTATGGACCTCTTTGCACTTCGTTTCATTGCAAGGAAACTTGAGGTGGCAGGAGAGGCTGCCCATTCCCAGAAGGCTCATAGATGTAGCCAGACTTAGCGGAGGAGGGGCAGGGGGAAGATTAGGCCCATCTGCAGCCCCCACCGGCGCTACCCCACTCCAGTGGGAGGCCTGGCTTCTCTGGCCCTGCCTCCTTTTGCTTTCATACCTGGCCTCACCCAGACCCTCCTTTTGACTGGGGAAACTATTCAGAGACTGGGGTTCCCCTCCCGCCTCCCAGCTCTTCCTTGGCCCTTTCCTTGCAGGTTTACCTCTGCAGCCTGCATGCCTCTCCTGCGGGCCTCTCTGGCCTAGGCTCCCTGTGATCTGTCCTCGGGAAGGGTGAAGCAAGCGGACATCCCAAGGAAGTGACCACTGAGCCTGAACCTTGAAGGAGGGATTTACTTTAGCAGGTGCTCAAAAGTCAAATGTTATTTACTTTGATTTATTTACTTCCCAGTACTGGGGGCTAATCCCATACTTTTTGCATGCATTCTACAACTGAGTTACACCCCAGACCTTTTTAATTTAATTAACTAATTAATTAATTAATTTTTATGTATTTACTTTTACCATGAGACAGGGGCTCCCTACATTACACAGGCTGCCTCTGGCCTCGAAGCTGCGACCCTCCTGCTTCAGCCTCCTGAGTAGCTGGGATTACAGGCGTGAGCCACCATGCCCAGCTTTCAGATGTCTTTTTACCATGCTGCGTGTGAGAGGATTAAAACCTACGGACTCTCAGAAGGATCAGGCCTGACAGAGACAAGGGCCTGGCAAGGAAGGGGTTAGGCAGTGGAGGGAAGGTGCTGACAGCAAGTAGCATTTCATTTGCATGACAGCTGTTCCCTCTTCTCCTTTCAAGGGTCCTGACATGGGCCTCAGACCTGATGCACTGACCAAGGCCAGGGACATTTCCAAGTGAAATTCTATCCCGTGGACCGGAAATGCATTCATTCATTGGCTCAAGTTGTCAGCCTGCACTTCTATGTGCATTTCCACCCAGCAGGGACGAGACAGGAGGGGTGAGCAGGCAGGTTAGAAGTAGGAGCACGAATTCATAATCAGGATTTAGCCGATCCTCTTAGAGGGAGTCAGCATTTGTGGGGCAATGAGATTATTTACAGAGCTATGAGCAATAGCAATAGCTGCTGAAAAATAGAGACTTGAGAAGCAAGAGAAGGGAGCAGAGGCAGGAGACAACCCCCAGAGATCTTGCTGTTCTCGGAGCCTGTAGAAAAATGATTTTCAGACCACGGCAGACCTCAGAATATATCCTTCAGTACCTACTAGCATCACATACTCCTTCTGAATCTTAAAGCTTGAGTGGAGGAGATAATGGTTTGTAGATTAAAAGGAAAGGATTTGGTTTTTGTTTGCAGCTAAGGATTTTTCCTTACTTCCTCCCTGTAAAGAGCAGGTGATGGTGCAGAAATTTCAAGCCCCTCAAAAAAGGATCAAGGAGGCTGGGGTGTAGCTCAGCTGCCCAGCACTTCCTGAGGACCCTGATTCAATGCCCAGCACCTCAAAAATGGGAGGAGGATGTAGCAATCCACTCCCTAAGCAATCCTGAAACAATCAGCCATTGAAAACCCTATGAGGGTCACTATGAGTCAGACCCAACTCCATGGCACCTAACAACAACCTGAAGGTAGCCCTGGCCTATCAGAGCAGTGGAAACCAGAGGGTTATGCTCAGCCAGTCTGAGAGAATGATCCTCATCCCAGAGTGGTTCCATCAGGCCAAGAATGGGGTCTCACAGAGCTGGCTGCCTGTACACCTGACTCCTCACTCTCCTTTGTCCAGAAGCTTCTCTAGTCCCAGGCTTCCCCTGTTTGCAAGGCAAACCTTCCAAAGGTTCCCGGTTGGTGAGGGTGAGGTAGGGAACCAGGGAAGAGAATGCACTTTGCTGTTTACAGACAAGTGCTGGTGTCTGAAAGCCTCAAACTGAAGGCATTAATAATGCATACATTCATATGCTGCGGAGTATTTCCCCTTTTGTCACATTTCTGGCCAGCTGATTTCCCCTGGCCACAAATATTAATGATGCTTCTAGAACATCATTAATAACAAATCGACCCCGGTAAAAAATCTGCCCTGGGAGAGGGGGACATTGTCTGGGAGAGGCTCCTGAGCTGGATTCTCCTGAGAAAAGGCTCTGAACAGTCATGGCGGCAGGAAGCCTGCACGTGGGCTGGGTGCCTCCCGTCCCTCTGTCTTGGTGGCAGAAAGACTAGGAAACCAAGGAATGAGAGGTGACCTTGTGCCTCCTCAGTCAACTGCCAGAACCTTTCCAAAGAGCTAGAGAGAGAGAGAGAGGCACAAGGTGAAAGTTAGCTTGGGTCTCAATAAGGATACAGAGTCAGAACCCTCTGTAATGACCCCCTCCTACCCTCGATTCCCTTCCTCCCTCCTCCCCAGGATCCTGTCTCTGGGGTCTCCCACATCTGAGCCCCAAGTCCCAATGGAATGAGACCAAGGTGGGACTCCAGAATTAACAGAAGAGTTCATGGGGTAACTCTCCTTCAATGACTCCCTGCACCTCACAGAAAGAAGCAAGAGTTCATCCAAGTCAGGCCCACTCGGAGCAGCGAATCAGATCCAGGGATCCTTGGTGCTGGCTCCTTTCCCAGAATCCCTTCTTTGGTGTCACCTTTGGGCCCTACATGCACCTGCAGCTGTGGTCATCTGTCTTGCCTCTTCTTCAGCGAGTCCCTGAGCAGCACCCAGCCTGTGGGGCCTTACCCTGAGCGGGTACTCAGGAATAGCAGATGTATCAATGAAAGAAAAAGTGGTGGGAAAAATTATTCACGGTGAGTAAAACATCACCACTGCCTCTAGACACTGGATTTAGAGAGGCCCCAAGGCTGTAGTGGTGGCGTTTCCAGCAACTTGAGAGAATGACTCAATAAATGGGTCGTCCTGAAATCACATGGCGAGAGCCCCCTTCATCTACGGAAGGCTGATTTTGCTGAAAACTCCCCTCTGCTGTCAGGCTGGGGAGGCTAAGGCCTCTGTCAGGGTGTTTATAATAGAGATGAGTAGAAAACTCTGCCCTGAGCAGGGTCCCTAGTGGAGGAGAGGAAGCAGGTCTCTGCCCCTGGTCCTGAGCAGAGGAGCCCCCAGCCTGTGTGCCGGGAAGCCTGCACCCCCAGCCGCAGAGCCTCACCTACCCTATCATGATCTTGTGAGAATCTCTGTTACAGGCAGGCCGTGAAGAAAACAGGGGTGAAGCATCTAACATTCCTGCCTTAATTATCAGTGTCATAAGCTCTGATGTCAGCCAGGAGAGGGCTTCCCAGAGGGCTCTGTTCTGCTGACCCCACAGCCAAGGCCTTCCTGCTCCCTCTCAGCCCGGGGTGCATAGCCCTGGAAGTCTTCTGGTTGGCTTGATATTGATTTCACTTTGGAAAAAAAAAAAAAAGTCAGTGAGAAATATACACAAGCACAGGTCTTGAATAGAATCTGTCCTTTGTAATTGTAGCAAATGCTCCCCGCCAGCTGGGTCCATTTTGAACATGGCTCCTCCAGGTGGGGCCTAGGGCCCAGAGCTGCCTGCTGTGGCCAGCCTGTGCCTTACAAGACCGCGGGGGCCTGGCTACAGTGAGCAGCTTGTCACGGCATTTTACAAGGCAGGATAAATATTTGTGTTATATTCTCACGCACAGCTTGCGGCCTCAGCCTGCTTTATAGCCAGGCCTGGGGAGATGGGAAGGCCATGCTGTGCCAGCTACAGGGAGATGCTCTTTCCTGGTGGCATTGCAAGCAAGCAGTTCATACCTGAGGGTCCAGAGAGAGTTGCTGGGCCTGGATAGGGGAGGCTTAAGCCATGGATTCCTCTAGATCAGCTTTTCCCCCGCAAAGGGTCTACCCTCTATGCCTAAGGAGAGAGCACAGGCTGCACGACCCAGTGCCCAGGGAGTTTTCTCACCCCGAATGGATGTCAGAGCCTCAGAGGACCTGGGAGGGATCTAGCCCAGATGAAACAGCAGAGCCTGGAGAGCTTGAACAATTTGCCTAAGATTACCCAGCTGTTAGCTTCAGCTTCTGTGGGTCTCTTTCTATTTCAAATCCCCAAAGAGAGCCCTCTTCTTCTAAACACTGGAGGATTTTTCTAAACCTCAATCTCTATCATTTACTTATTTATTTTTCTCCCAGTATCTCTTGTTTGTTTGTTAGATGCCATCCAGCTGGGTCCAACTCATAGCAACCCCATGTACAACAGAATGAAACACAACCCAATACTGTGCCATGCGCACAATCTTTTTATGTTTGAACCCATTGTTGCAGCCACTGTTTCTTCTCATTTTGAGTTATGACACATCAGCAACTGGAGGTCCCAGGGGCTTTATTCCATCCTCATCATTCAGGTCGACTCTACTTTGAGGAGGCAACTCTTCTCCAGTCGTTTCTTGAATGCCATCCAGCCTGGGGGACTCACTTTCCAGCACTATATTTGACAGTGCTTCTGTGCTATTCATAGGGTTATCAATGGCTCATTGCTTTGGGAATGGGCTGCTGGGTCCTTCTCCCTAGTCTGTCTGAGTCTGGAAGCTCAGCTGAAACTGGTCCATCATTGGTGGCCCTGTTGGTATCTGAAATACCAGTGATATAGCTTTCAGCATCACAGCAACACACAAGCCCCCACAGCATGACAAGCTGACAGACACGTAGGGTTCCAGAAGGCCCCAAAGCCCTAGACCTGGAGGGATGTCCTGGCTTGAGGAGAGGGGAAAATGTGGCTAAGCTTTCCCTTCACATCCTACATTCCCTGTTCTACAATTTTCACCTGTTTCCATATTATCCACTTATTCCCTTGGAAAGAAATTGACTTTTGCTAAGCACTTAACATATGCCATGTTGTTTTCAATTTACCGCAACGCCATGAGGCAAGGATTATTATTCCCACTGCAAGTGTAACCGATGCTTTGAGCAAACAGAACCCATGAGATAGATGCAAAAGGAAGTTTTATTTTTGTTTGTCATTGTCCCTTTCAAAGTATTCAGGGGCTTCTTCTTTCCTTTGACCCTGAGTAAAACTGTTACCTTTTCTGTTCACTCTTAGAGAATATAAGTCCTTTGAAGTCACCAATATGTGTCTTAAATCAGTAGTAATCAATGCCTAGTCAAATATAATAATTAGCACATTGATCTTTATGCAAGGATATACTAATTTGGAGAGTACAGGTTCATACTGTGCACACAGGAACCCTGAGAGCTTAGTGATTGCTGCGTATGATTCACATCTCGCTCACTCAGGGTCCAGTGTAGGTCAGGGGACTTTTCTGGCAGCTTTGATCTTGTGGTTCCATTACTAGTTCAGGACTCCATGCTCTGGGCCACTGGGAGAGAGAGACTAGACCACCTTACAGCGGTCACCCTGTGCCACATAGCACTTCCAATCACATTTTCTTCTCCTGGAACTAACCACTTTGTCCCCACTCACTTAAGGGGGTGCTAAGAAATCAGTGCCTGCGGCCATACGACTGGGGTGTCCAATCCTGTCAGATCTCGGAAGCTAAGCAGGGTTGCACCTGGTTAGTACTTGGATGGGAAACTGTCTGGGAACACCAGGTGCTGTAGGCTTGGGAGAAGGACCTGGCAACCCACTCCCTCCTGAAAAAAAGAGAAAAAAGCACACAATTACCCATTGAAAACCCTATGAACAACAGAGAAGCAGTGACAATAGTGTTTCACCTGTTGTACATAGGGTTACCATGAGTTGGACATGGACTTGAATAGCAGAGAAGCACTGTCAAATATAGTGCTGGAAATGAGTCCCCCAGGCTGGATGGCATTCATGAAATGACTGGGGAAGTCAAAGTCAAAGTCAACTCCTCAAAGTAGAGTTGACCTTAATGACGAGAATGGAATAAAGCCTCTGGGACCTCCAGTTGCTGATGTGTCATGACTTGAAATGAGAAGAAACAGTGGCTGCAATAATGGGTTCAAAACATAAAAAGATTGTGTGCATGGCACAGTGATGACACCTAACAACAACATCATCAGTATGCCTCTGAAGAAAGAGAAATGAGAAATTGATGACACATGAAATTGTCTGTGCCACCAAGGTGCCCCTTCTCCCCATGCCCAGTTCATGGGGCGCAATCAGCCCCCTCTCCCAGGGCACAGGAAATGCCTTTGGCTTCTTCTTTCTTTCTCAAGCACCTCTCCTGGGCTCTGCTGTTTCTAATTCCTAAGGAGTTGGAGCCATGGAAGGAAGCAAGAGGAAAAGTTTTCTCCTACTAGGTCTGATAGTAAAATGGTTTCAAGGGTGCAGGGTCTACAGATGTCTAAAGTTGTCTTACCTCACAGGGGTGATTTCATGGTTTATCAGAGGCCCCCCCTAGGAAAAACTGACAGCATGTTCCATGACCAAGGCTCTGCATTGTGTTCCTGTTGGACAGCCCTTCCCCAGACCCCAGCTTTTTGATGGCCCAGTCCGTGTAGGTTTTCTCAATTGCTCTTCTACTTCAGAAGCCCAGACCAAGACTTACAGTGGTTACAGGTCAATCCCCTCTCCCACCAGTACCTCTAGGGCCCACCAACTATACTTCTGACTCATTCAATGAGAGAAATCTTAAGTGTATGAGTCAGCTTTCTGTTGCTATGACAAAGCACCTAAGATGATCAACTTATAAGAAGGAAAGATTTGCTTTGGTGGATGTCTTTGGAGGTTTCAGTCCATGGTTGGTTGACCAAGTTGCTTTTAGACCCCTAGAAAAGTAGGAAGCATGTGGAGGAGGAGGTTGTTCACCTGCTGGCAGCCAGGAAGCAAAAAGAAAGACAGGAAAGGGCTGGGGTCTGTGTATACCCTTCAAGGACACGCCTCCAATAACCTAACTTCCTCAACTTGGCCCCACTTCTTAAAGATTCCACCTCCTTCCAGGAGTACCACGGGCTGGCAACCCAGCCTTTAGCAGATGAGCCTCAAGGGATGTTACAGGGTGAATCTAAAATGTCCCCCAAAGGTCATGTCCTTGAATGCTAAGGCCTCAGGTGGTGGTGCTATAAGGGGCAGCTGTGGAACTTTGGGAGGTGAGTCCTTGATGGCAGAAGAAGGTCACTACAGAAGGGCTTTTGAAGGTTTCACTCAGACCTCTGGTTCTGATGGCATTCTCTCTGCTTCCTGATGCCATGCTGTGAAGCCTGCCATATGCCCTGCTGCCAGCTCCTCCACCATGTTTCCTTTCCTTTATGGACCAGAGTCTTCAAAACCATGAGCCGAATTAACCTTTCCTTCATCCTTGGGTTGTCCTTTCAGGTAAGGAGCACAGCGGGCACTTAAGACCCAAAGAACAATGCCAAGACTACAGGCTGGCATCAATGCTGCAGCAACTTGCCTTAGCTTCACAACAGAAGCAGCCAGCTTGCCTTTAGGGGTTCATGGGCAGCCATTAGATGCCAGCTCCTAGGCTCCCCTAACTGCGGTACACAGCATCAGGCTCTCCAAGGCATGCTCTCTGTTGACTTGAGGTGAAAGAAAAGTCCCTCCACCCTTCCCTCTTATGGAGAAGGGAAGCTCAGAGCACCACTCATTCCAGAAGTTGTTGTTGTTGTTGTTAGGTGCCGTCACGTCGTGTTTGACTCATAGTGACCCTCATAGGGTTTTCAATGGCAGATTGTTTGGGGATTGCCTTGGGAGTGGGTTGCCATGTCCTCCCATTTTTGCAGTGCTGGGAATCGAACTCAGGACCTCAGAAACTGCAGAGTGGCACTCTGCCAACTGAGCTAAATCCCAGCCCCATTCCAGAAGTAGATGATATTAACTTCTCTCTTAATTTCCAGCAAGCTAACGACACAGGATTCCCTCATTGTGGGTGAGGGACTGTGATAGTTAGGAGAATAGATTTCCAGATAACACTTCTGTAAATTCCCCATGTGGCCTAGGGGATCTCAATCAGTTTAACACCCTGTGACACAGTGACTGCCACCCAGCCCAACTCAGGTTGGTTTGAGCAAAGTTATTTTAAGGACATTAGAAGGGCTCATGGAAATCAGGAGCCTGAGTTCAACTTGAGTTTAGGAAATTCCATCATAACAGGCCCCAAATTCCTTCAGGAGTCACCATTCTTGCTTTTTCCTCCACAACCTCTGCTTCCTCCTGTCTTCTCTTTGCAAGTAAGTTGACTTTCTTCGCTTCTCTGGTCCAGTCAGAAGAAGCATGATGGCTTCCAAAATACATAAATCTCATAGTCCAGCTGACCCTCCCTTGTCTGTCAGGTTGCTATACTGTGGGGGCTTGAGTGTTGCTGTGATGCTGAAAGTTATGTCACTGGTATTAGATGGCTGCTGGAAAATCAAGCCTGATTTAGAAGAGGGTGTGGAACCAGGGACATCATTACTGACATCAGGTGGATATTAGCCTAAGGTAGAGAATACCAGACAGATGTCTATGTCTTTTTTTATGGACTATTCAAAGGCATTTGTCTGTGTGGATCATAACAAATTATGGATAACATTGCAAAGAATGGGAATATCAGACCACTTAATTGTACTTATGAGGAATCTGTACATGGACCAGGAGGTAGTCCTTAGAACAGAACAAGGAAACACTGCCTGGTTTAAAGTCAGGAAAGGTGTGCATCTGGGCTGTATCCTTTCAGTGTACCTCTTCAATCTCTATGCTGAGCAAATAATCCAAGCTGGACTTTATGAAGAAGAACATGGCAAGGGGATTGGAGGAAGACTCATTAGCAACTTGTGTTATGCAGATGACACAACTGCTTACTGACAGTGAAGAGAGTTTGAAATATTTAGTGATGAAGCCCTCGGTATGGATTGTGCCTCAACATCAACAAAACAAAAATCCTTACAAGTGAGTCAGTATGCAACTTCATGATAAATGGAGAAAAGATTGAGGTTGTTCAAGATTTTGCTTTACTTGGTTCTACAATCAACACCCATGAAAGCAGCAGTCAAGAAATCAAAAGATCTACTGCATTGGGAAAAGCTGTGGCAAAATACCTCTTTAAAGTGTTGAAAAGTAAAAATGTCTCAGTGAAGATGAAGGTGTGCCTGACTCATACCATGGTATCTTCAGTCACATCATATGGTTATGAAAACTGGACATTGAATAAGGGAGACAGAAGAAGAATTGATGCTTTTTAATTATGGTGCTGGAGACGAATATTGAATATACCATGGACTGCCAAAAGAACCAACAGATCTGTCCCAGAAGTGTAGCCAGAGTGCTCCTTGGAAATAAAGATGTCTAGACTGTGTCTCATGTATTTTGGACATGTAGTCAGGAGGGACAAATCCCTGGAGAAGGACATAATGTTTGAGAGAGTGGCAGGTCAATGAAAAAAAGGAAAATGCTCAACTAAATGGATTGATACAGTGTCAGTGGGCTTAACCATAAAATATATCATGTTGTTTAACCACAACAATGGGCTTAACCGAAAAAAAAGATCATGTGCATAGCACAGTATCGGGGAGTGTTTCCTTCTGTTGTATATAGGGTTTCTATGACTTGACGGCATCTAACAACAATAATCCAGCTGAGAAAAGACTTTCTATTCTTTCAGGTCCATGACCAGAACTCCCAGGCCCCTTATCTAGACCAATCAGGCAGTTTGGAGGGTGGCAGCTCCCCACAGCTCTGGGTGATGTGGAAAGTGGGAAAATTCAGAGGGCAACAGGTGCTGCCCTGGGGCATTCTTTCAGATGCTCAGCTATTTAAACTTGGGCTAATATGCCTGGTCGTTCAAACTCCAATAGCATTGGAAGGTAGAGGTGGGGTTCTGATGTGTGCAAAACAAGGCCAGCTAGAGAAGTTCTCTATCCTTGCCTCTCCTACCAAGAAAGATTCTTTTCTAATGGTTATAAAAGATTTATCTTATATCCTTCAACTGTGAGATACTTGCTCAAGAGTCTTAACTTTCAAAGAAGATCTTAAGTAATTAGGGCTTGGAACTATGTTTTTGCCATCTTTATTTACCTTAAATTATCCCAAGTGCTGCCCAAACATGTAACATGAACTCATTATATTTATTGAATATAGAAACAAGTGAATGAAGGATTCCAGAGGACATTTTCCTTTCCTGTGGACTTACCAAAAACTGATCTGAGAGTGATAAGGGAAAAATTCTCATGGATCTTGGGTAGAATTTTTCGCTTCCTTGCTAGAAAATCTCAATTTCATTCACCAAGAAGGTAAAAGTTTAAAATGATTATTATCACAATATTTTGCACATGGAAGATGCTCAACAAATACTTGTTGATTGGCTCAGAGATACTAGGGTTCTGCTCCATATTGTCCCTACTTTGTGTCCATGTCCTGGACCACTGGCTTTCCACTAGATGGAGGCCTTCTGTCTTCCATCTGCCCAGCTGACCCCTACACACCGTAGTCACTTAGGTTCTGGAGTTTTTCTCAATGAAGCATCACCAGAGCTATTTTCTCAAAGGACTTGACTCTTCCACTTTGTTTTCAAAGAAGTTAGAATTCAGGGAGGACTTCTTCAAAGCAAGGGAAATGGGATGCTGAAACAAGAGAAGGAGAGTAACTGGGACATCACCGTGACCTTAGCCTTTCTAGGCCCACTCATCTGCAGAGAAGAGGCAGCCTGGAATTGAGCACAGATCTTCCCCAAAACAATGGAGCAAAGAGAAGTCTTGGGAGAAGATCAGAGAGAAAAGTCTGACAAGGCAGAAACTTATTCTGAATTAGGCACTCGAAGGAAGCCAAAACCTGAGAAAGCATATCATTATTTAAAAATCCCATTAAGGCTCTACTGGGGAGAGAGAAAGGTGGCAATTGCTAATTTCAGGAAGTGACTGAGTGGTTGTAAGTACCCAAAATTAATTGATGGTTTTAAGGAAGAAATAGAGTGTAGGTAACACTGAGTCATAAACCCATCTTTAGGGAAGAGGAAGCCTATTAATTCTCATGATTCCTCATACCACAGGACAGAAAAGTAATAGTTCGAGTTGTGTATGATGAAATCTAATGCTATGGCATAATTTTCTCTCATCGATCGGTTCCCAGCCTATCTCCAGTGATTTATAGGAATAACAGGAGGGAGTGTGCCCGCTGCAGAGTGGGCGGGGCTGGAGAGGCTTATGCATAATACTGGTTTCCAGAGTTCATAGATTTTCAATTATGGCCTGTGGAATAGCATTACACTTCCAGAGGCTGCAAGGCTAAAACCAAGTCACTCCTAGCTCACCAGACCCCACCCATCACCCCAAAGCAGGCATCTGAGGACAGGAGAAGTTTGTACCCTGCTCAGTATCCTGGAGGTGTCTAAGTCCCATCCTCCATTAATAGAAACCTGTTGTTGTTGTTGTTGTTAGGTGCTGTCAAGTTGGTGTCTGACTCATAGCAACCCTACACACAAGAGGTGAAACACTGTTGTCAATGCTTCTCTGCTATTCATAGGGTTTTCAATGGCTGATTGCTGATTGCTGATTGGCTGAGTGGGTTGCCAAGTCCTTCTTCCAAGCCTACAGCACTTGGTGCTCCCAGGTTGTCTCCCATCCAAGTACTAACCAGGCCCTACCCTGCTTAGCTTCCGAGATCTGACTGCATTGGATGCCATAGTGGTAAGGCTGCAAGTTAATAGAAACCTTGTTGTTGTTGTTATGTGCTGTCAAGTTGGTGGCTGACTCACAGCGACCCTACATACAACAGGTAAAACACTATTCTCAGTGCTTCTCTGCTATTCACAGGGTTTTCAATGGCTGAATGATTTTTGGGAGTGGGTTGCCGCCGGGTCCTTCTCCCAAGCCTACAGCACCTAGTGCTCCCAGGCGGTCTCCCATCCAAGGACTAACCAGGCCCAACCCTGCTTAACTTCAGAGATCTGATTGGATTGGACACCACAGTGGTAAAGCTGCAGGCTAACCTAGTGGTCCTAAAATACTGATTCCTACATCCATGCAGCTAAAAAACTAGAAGAGACTTGGCTTATAGGGCCCGATTTACACCCCTTCTGCCCAATGCAATGTGGCAGCCTCACAGTGGGGTCAGTAAAGAAGCAGAGTCTAGAATCAGAGGCAAGAGGTCTTTATAGGAGCCAAGAGTCAACCCAGGAAGGAACTACTCAAATGTGGCTCAGGGTCAGAAACCAGGAGAACAAGAAGATGTCAGGGATTGGGAAAAACTCCCTGGGATGGGAAGCACAGCCCCTTCTCATTCATCATTGTATCCTAGGCACGTGGCACAACATGTGAGACAAATGGGCACTCAAATATTTGTTGAAGCAGTGAATGATACACATGTATTAGAGTCTGTTCCTGGGTTAGCAAAGGCCTGTCCTGCTCACCAAATAATCATATCCTCCTTCACCTCCCCAAATGCCTTGCAGTGAAGTAGGGCTATTGACAAATAGAGGCCATGGCACTGGGAATAGAGTGATACAGGATACTGGGGGATTCATGTGCATCTCCCCTGCCACTTCTTCCCCTGCTGTGCTGTATGTGGAGGTCTCAAGTTCCACAAGAGACAGTAGAAGACGTGGAGACTTTTATCAACTTGGGTTCTTCCATGATCAGGTAGAACAGCCTCCTCCCCTCTTACCTGGCCTTGAGGAGACAATAGGAATGAGAAATGAACCTGTGTTGGATTAAACCATGGCAATTTCTTCAGCCATCCCTGAATAGCAATCTACATCTCTCAGTTGCTGTAGTCAGTGCAGCCTGATAGAACCAAATACAGTAGATTGGTTTCTTACGCCACGAACCTTTATTTCTTAGCAGATCCTTTGTGCAAAAAAGCCCTCATTCTTTGAAAGTTATGTGATCTGGTTTCACTGTCCTTTAACTCTTTTACTCATCTTTGTCACCACTGCCCTCCACCTTCCTTTTTATTCCCCTCATTGGTTACAAATTTTATTCACGGGCTCCAAAATTTTCTTTGCTTCCCAGCTCCTACCATCATGTTTCATATCTTTTTTTTTTTTTAAGTGCTTGGAGGTTGAACACAGGGCCTTGCACATTCATGCATGGTAGCTAGGCAAGAGGTCCACCACTGAAATGCAACCTCAAATTTGAGGTCCTCTGCTTCCGACTTCCGAGTCCCTGGGATTATAGACATGCGTGTGGCTTCATATGTACGCAAACTACCCATCCAAAGCCCTAGTTGCACAATTCCTTGACATCATCAATCCCAACCTTCCATCTTTGGAAATGCAAATTCTAATAGATTGAATTTGCTTCCCTTGCTCTCTCTGTGCAGTTGTTAGGTATCTAATCCTTCAAGTGCCATGGATGTATCGGCCTCCCCTACTGGACTCTTATGCTTCTCTGTATTCTCAGTACTTGCTACAGTGTGTGGCCCAGGGAAGTATGCAGAAGAGATTCGAAAAAATGAGTAAGTGGCTGCCCCTATACACCTGGTATGTTGCTCTCCTGCCTCTTAAAAGTGCTATTTAATAAATGAAATTATAGGTTGTTCTCAAGAAGATCTAGACAGAAACCAAAGGATCAGGATTCTAAAGCTGGCTCCATTACCAGTTACTTGGATGGTCTTATATGGGTCCCTTGACTTCTCTCTGAACTTCAACGTCTTGGTGTCTTTTTTTGCTGAATTATTAATAGGGATCATGAATATGAAACTGATTTGAAAATGTGAAGAACTCTATAGAAACTTAGGAATCATGTGTTTCCTATTCTTAGCAAGTACGAACTCGTCAGATTCAAAACCCTTATGGAGGAAAAGCTGAGTAAATGTTGAAAGCACCAGATGCCCTAAAGGCCAAAGTTGAACCATCAGGTTCCAGATCAGCACAGCCTGCTTCTTCCAGCTTTGCTCTTACCTTCATTTACTAAAGAGGCATTGGTTTCCTGCTGTAGGCAGCTACTCAAGAAGACACAGTCCTGGCCCTCATAGAGTTCAGTCTCTTGGTATAAGCAGGTGAGGAAATAATTCATTGCAATCAGTGTGATAAGAGCAAAATAGAAGTATGTCCTGGGCCGGGTGCAGTGGTGCACAATGTAATCCCAGAGACTCAGGAGGCAGAGGCAGGAGGTTGCAAGTTCGAGGCCAGAGGCAGCCTGCATAATTTAGCAAGACACTGTTTCAAGATTAAAGATAATTAAAAAGGGACTGGGAGTGCAGCCCAGTGGTGGAGTGCTTGCGAAATATGTGTAATGCCCTGGACTCAGTACCCCCACTATAATAAGGAAGAAGGAGGAGGAGAGGAGGAGGAGGAGATGGAGGAAGAAGAGGAAGGGAGGTGGTGGAGGAGGAAGAGGTGGAGGAACAGGGGGAGGAGGAGGAGAAAGAAGAGAAGGAGGAAGAGGAAGTGGTAGAGGAGGTGGTAAAAGAGGAAGAGGTGGAGGAGGAGAAAAAGGAGGAGGAGGAGAGAGATGAAGGGGAAGGAAGATAGGAGGAAGAAGAGATGGAGGAGGGGGGGAAGGAGCTGGAAGCTGAGCATGAAGGAAGGCCGTTTCTCTCTGGAGAGAAAGGGATGCAGGCGAGTTGCACCCAGGGGTGGTGCCCACACTCTCATGACCTTCACAGATCAGTTCTCCTGAAGACACAGCAACTAGGCCAGGATCTAGAGGAAACAGAGGCACAGGAAAAGACTTGAGAACAACTGGAAACAGTTCCTGTCCTTGACTCCTCCCCTTAGATCCTTGCCTTGGCACCAGTAGGACCCAGCCCCAGAGGTGCCAGCTATGTGTACCGTTACCCCTCCACGGCGGAAGTGCGGGGCCTCGGCTCTCTTCTGTGTGAATTACAGTCAGCAGTTCCGAGAGGAAACCTCTTATCCTTCTCCCCGTGCCACACTGCCTGTCACAGCTGGACAAGATGCAGTAAAGTGTCAGAGCCTGAGGAGGGGGACGAAGTCCTCTGGAAGCAGCTGCAGTGGGTTTCAGAGTTTCAGGGCAGGGTGATTATCCAGGTGACCAGTCTGCCTCCAACCAGAATCCCTCGTGGGCTGGGGAGCCCCTGCGCGCAGGTCAAAGAGATCTATACCTCATTATGCCAGATTTCCAGCTCAATGCAACGGAAATTAAAAGCTGTCTGCACAGGAGCTGAGCAGAGACACTGCATTCCCAGCTGGCCACACAGGACTTGGGATGACAGGGGGAGCGGAAATTGCTTCCTGGCGATGGCAGTCTGGCAAAGGAAGTGCACCCCAACACTCAGCTGCATGGAGACAGACAGGTTGCCTTCCTAATCTTGAGGAGCTGGGGTTTTGCTCCCTGGATCAGTGGGGGCCTCTGAGCCCCTCAAGCATGGTTCAGGCACATTCATTCCACTGCACCCTAAATGACAGATTCTAAGTAGAATGTGAAGCCAGACATTTTACTGCCCCAGGGTTCCAGAGCATATTTTGGAACCAACAGTGGGAGGATTTTTAGTAACCTGTGGACTAAAAGGGGCTGGGGTTTAGCTCAGTTGGTATAGTACTGCTCTGGGCTCCCTGAGGCCCCGGGTTTAATCCCCAATACCGCAAAAATGGGAGAAAGACCTGGCAGCCACTCTCAAAACAACCCTGAAACAACCAGCCATTAAAAAAATCCTATGAATAGCAGAGAAGCACTGACACGGTGCTGGGCATGGCACAGTGCTGGAAAGTGTTCTGTTGTAAAGAGGGTTGCTATGAGTTGGACCTGATTTGATAGCACCTAACATGGGGGCTGGGATTTAGCTCAGTTGGTAGAGCGCTGCTCTTCAGTCTCTGAGGTCCCGAGTTCGATTCCCAGCACCACAAAATGGGAGAAGGACATGGCAACCCACTCCCAAGGCAATCCCGAAACAGTCAGCCATTGAAAACCCTATGAGGGTCGCCATGAGTCGGACTCAACTCGATGGCACCTAACAAAAACAACAACAACAATAACAACAACATATACAGAAAAGATTGAGGTCTCAAAGCAAAGCCTTTTCTTTATTCTTCACTTAGGTTCCTAGGTAAGGTCAGTCAGTCTGTCTGTCTGTCTGTCTTTCTCTCTTTTTCTCTCCCTTGTCTTCCTCCCCTCACTCCCACGAGCTGAGGGAATTGTGGAAGAGGACCACAGGGGAGAGTATATCCAGATGTAATGTTTGATAGCCAAGTCAGCATTTTCAACTACTTTTCACCCGTTTCCCCCCCTACCCTTTTCTACTTGTAACTATGGAAACTTGTAATAAATGTCCATTTAGATACACAAAGGGAACAATTTTATAACTGGAAGATAGTGTATTTTCCTGAGCCTCATGTTTTGCTTTCTCTTCTACTAGTCCTTAACCTCAGGCTTAGTGATGTACCTGGGTGGCATCCATGGCTTAGCAAAAATGAGTCCACATCATCGGAATCCATGGTGAGCCCACCATCTTCGAGCTCTTTCAATGCATGTGACCCTGTCTATGCGGGATGGAAGATGGATGTCCCTGCCCAGAAGTGGAACATGACATGCAATGCCCATGGAATACCCAAGGGACAATTGTCCAAAATTCAGGGACATTCTAGAGACACAAGAACACATATTCCTTTCTCCTTCCCAGTGAGAGGGCAGCCCAGGCAAGGAGCAACCATTCTGCAGCCGTGACCTCCAGAACGTCTAGAATCAGGAGTTCCGTGCTTCTGAATATTGCTAAAGGGCAGTGCTTCTCAAAATACCATGCCCCTCCAGGGAAGTAGGAATGGAATCCTCAAAGTGACAGCATGAACTTGGTGCATTTTTCTCTGTCACTTTTACTAGATGACAACTGATTCAAAATGTTACTTTTATATTTAAATATACATTATGGAGAAGAGTGCAAAGTTACTGAGAGATTTTACAATCCTCCTCCGTTAGGTTAAAGAGAATTCGTGCTGTGGCTGACAACTTCATACCATACTCCAGGACACCGAGGATGAACTCGTTTGCTCACCACTCAGAATATTTCAATAAAAAGCTTGGCAGCTCCTTCCCAGCACTCCCCGCCTCCCCTGGATCTGAGACTGGGTTTAAATAGTTCACCTTTTCCAAAGGCCCAGTGGAATCATTCTTAAGTCTCTTGGCAAGCTTAACTTATGAAGCCGATTCTAAGGTGACTCAGGTTCAAAGCCTTCCCCTCCAGCATGCAGAAAACCAGTTCAACAAAATCCTGAACCTCCTCTTCCCTGCCCTAATATATCCCAGAACACTCTCACACTCGCCTTGCTAGGCCTCCAGTTCAAGGGCTAAGTTTGGAGAAGATGTAATTGTCTCTAACCCAGAATGTCACTCCCTAAGTGGGGAAAACCCAATCACTTTCATTTGAAGAGGCCCAGCATGGATCCAAGAACAGAATCAATCAATATTCATTTTCTTTCAACTGAAAAGAGAAGACAAAGGATGTTGTCCAACAGGGCAGCCTTTCAACTTGAGCAACGCTAATTGATGGGATATTTGGCAGGTGGACTTGAATTCCCATACCGGACTCCTTCCCCAGCGCCCTTTCTTGTCCTTCATATTCTGCACCTTTGACAGGAAACCGTGAGCCTTTCCTGCACATATTTTCAACAAGTCCTGGGCCCTGACTGAGGCAGAATTGTAGGTTCTGAATCTCAGGACGGGTAAGACCTCTTGGACTAAACTCTGAGGTAAAATATTACTAAGGCAAGAAAGTCTCATGCCTGTTCCTGGGCCTTTATAGCACAGGGAAGAAGACAGCCAAGATGGACTATCCTACCCTCAATTAAAAAAAAAAAAAAAAGGTGGGAAATTAATATGTCAAAGTCCAACATGGCAGGAGCCATACTTAGGGATGCAAATCCCAGGCTTCCAAGCAAAGTCCCTCTTTACTTTTTTTGCACAGGCAGGGGACTGTTCCTTTTGTCCCCAGGGGAAGCATCAGAAGGTGTTCAAAATACACCACTTTTGCACACTTTGTTGTTGTTGTTAGGTGCCTTCAAGTCGGTATCCGACTCATAAAGATCCTACATACAACAGACAAAACACGTGGTCAGTGCTTCTCTGCTGTTCATAGGGTTTTCAATGGTGAATTGGTTTTGGGAGTGGGTTACCAGGTCCATCTCCCAAGCCTGCAGCAGTTGGTATTCCCAGGCGGTCTCCCATCCAAGTACTAACCAGGCCCGACCCTGCTTAGCTTCCAAAATCTGACAGGATCGGATGCCACAGGGCTACGGCTGCATGGTTATTTTGACCTGGAAGCACTCAGACATAGCAGGTGCAAGAAGGGTTCTCTGACCTCCCCCTTCCTACCTAAAAGCAGATCACATTTCCCATGAGAAAGGTACCAAGTAGAGAACACAGTGTTCTTCACAGGAGACACTGAGAATCAATGCTGAAATGAATCTGTACAAAGAAACTTACTACTATCACCCTTCTCTTCCACAAAGCCCCACACACTTTTCCTAGCCACCTTCCCACAAATTACCATCCTTAGAATCTTTAACTCTTTTCCCTTTGTTTTGCCACTTTTCTATAAATTTATCACTCTTTGTTAAATAAGCTCTCAACTTTAGTCTCTTTGTTGAGTCTTCATTTTTCGTACAAAGTCTCCATGTGTCTGTAAAAATAGCACATGAAATTTGTATGTTTTCCTCTCTGTTTTTGTGTGTGTGGTATGTGGGAGTTGAACCCAGGGCTTTGCACATATTTTGCAAGTGCTCTACTCCTGGGCTGCACCCACGGCTCATTTTTATTTTTTTGTTTTGAATCAAGGTCTTACTAATTTACGCAGGCTGCCTGTGACCTCGAATTTGTAATCCTCCTATCCCTGTAGCCTGTGACTCAGCGTGGCTGTCTAGCCTGAGGTGATCCCCTAGTTGGATCCTCCACTCAGGATAAGCTGGGACTTTGGCTTTACCACAGAAAAGAATTTCAGGAGAAGTCAGTGAGAGTGAAGTAAGGTTGTAAAGATTATTAAGTCCACACTTTACAATGCATATGGGCCTTCAGAGAGAGAGATGAGCACCCAAGACACACGGGCATAGGCTTCCCAGCAAAACCAAAAGGAAAAAGCCAATGGGCATGCATTCCCTTTAACCTAGGGCTCCGGGACTCCACTGTGGCATGAGCCTCAAGCACTTGGAAAGACCCCTGTCATGGGCTTATTGTTAGGTGCCGTTGAGTTGGTGTCCAACTTATAGTGACCCTACACACAACAGGTGAAACACTATTGTCAGTGCTTCTCTGCTATTCATAGGGTTTTCAATAGCTGGTTGAGTTTTGGGAGTGGGTTGCCGGTCAGTCTCCCAAGCCAAGGGCTAGGGAGGTGCAAATGATCAAAAGAAGTTCCATTGCTGAGGTTTAAGAAAAAAGTCATGAGGGAGTTTCCTGGGCATGTCTCAAAGCAGCACAGGATTACAGAGGGGAAAACAAGGTCAAGTTCAAAGGCTACATACATTTTTTACCCCAAGCATGGCTTATTACTGTTTTACCATTCTCATTATTTAACATGTCTCTCCAGAGTAATGTCTCTGTGCAGGCAGTCCTCACAGCAATTTTTTTGGTAGTTGTGTCTCAGTTTTCAACTCAAAAGCAGATTCTGGGGTGAAAAGCTCTCTCCCTCCTCATGTCGGCCAGTTTCCCTATCTTTCTAGCCTACCTCACTCCTGCCTCCACCTCCTGAGTCACTGGGATCACAGGTGTGCACCATCAGGCCCGCCTTGTTTTTCTCTTCTTCATTTGTCTTTTGTCAAGTTACTTTGCTGGCCTGGGCACAGTACCTAAGAGGGTAGGGGCAAAGCTTTTCCTCTTCTACACTCACCTGCATGGGAGAAGGACCTGGCAATCCACTCCCAAAGCAATCCTGAAAAAATAATCAGCCATTGAAACCCTATGAGGATTGCTATGAATCGCACCTGACTTGACAGCACCTAACAACAACATCAGTACTCATCTGCACCCTTCTAGACTAGAACCTGGCTTGCCTGCTCTGGTCTTCTATGATCCTTTCTGCCCCAGAGAGGCTGAGGCCGACCTCCACCCTCCACCCTGTGGCTTGGCAGAGTACACAAGGAGGCCAACCCAGTCTCTCTTTCCCCTCCCTGTTGGCCAGGGCAAGTGTGATCTGTGTTCCAGAATTCCATTTCAGGATTTGGCCTAGGCCACATTCTCCAATCAAGCTTTGGGTAGAGCTGGGCACCAGCAGGCTGTTTGGTAAAGTGGCACTTCTTTTCTTATTTCGTCATTGTTCTTTGTGCACATACCCCATCTGTCATCTCCCTGGAGGGGAGGGGTGTGAGGGACACCCCTGGCCCTAACAATGATCTTCCCTGACATGAGAACCTGGTCAGAAATGCAAAGATCACGTGGAGCTTCCACATTCCCATCTCATTCCCATCTCTGTATGGGCATCACAGCACCTATGGCAAGATCCATTTGGCCACAGTTTCCACTCATGAAGCGAGGAACCTCAGGGTTCAGACGCTGCAAGTCATCTGACCACAAAACAGCTAGTCAGTGGCGGAGCCAAGCTCGGGCCTCAGGTTTTGGCTGCAAGGTGTCCAGCAGAAAGGATTCAGCTTTGGAACCAGGTTCCCCAGCTGATGGGGTCCCAGCTCCCCAGCTTGCTCATCTTAGCATCCTCTCCCCTGTAGGGCTCAGGGGTTGACCTTGATGTTTAGCGCCCACATGGCCTTTATCCTCCTCAGCTGCTGTTACCCACAGTTTTGCCCCTCCCCACAATGCTAGTCTCATTTCTGCCCAAGAAATTCAGGGTCAGCCCAAGGGACAGGAGCTTTAAAGCAGGAGTGTCCATCTGGCTCCCACTGAGAGATAAGGGCAGGATGGGGGAGGGTATCAGGATCAGCCCATCAGCCCCTCTGAGGCAGGGGCCCCTCCCCATCCCAGGGTCTCCATTGTTAAGCAAATAAAGTCCTTAGTACTAGGGTGGATTGGATGCAAATTGAATTAAGTCTCCATCTGTTTATTCATTGCAGAGATGGGTTTTCTCTTTTCTCTTACCTTTTTTTTTTTTTTTTTCCTTTTTGACTCTACATGTTTCATACTTGCTAATAAGGGGATCAAATAGCATTAAGATTGTGGGCAGGAGGTGGCTCTGCGCAGACTGGAGCCCCCATAAGCTCCCTGCCACCTCCAGAGACACACACCCCCTGCCACCCTCCCTTTGGATGCTTGCTGCCTCAGCCCTCCTAGGAAAAGTACCCAAGCTGTTGATTCAAAATAGGTATTCATTTGCATGAAATTAGCATGTTGCTCATTTAATTTTTGATTCCACCCCCAGTCTCCCCATCCCTGGTCCCTGTCCAGGATGCGGCCAGGTCTGACTGAGCGCAGAGATGAGAGGCTGTGCTTTAGGGAGATCTTTAGGAGAACATTTTTAGAGTGCAAGTTCTCACTTCTCAGCTGCTGCTTCCCAGCTCCGCTCTCTGCCCTGCTGAGGTCAGTCCTGTGGCAGCAGAAAGAGGCAGTTATTTGCCTTTGAGGTAAAGTTCTGGCCTCCACCCAGGTTCTGTCACTGTGCCACAAATGCCTGCCAGCCAGAGTTTCTCTGGAAAGTTTGGTTGAGAGGATAACTGCAGAAGAGGTAAGGACACTGGGGAGCCTGTGAAAGTATCACAAAAACAATGAAAATAATAAAGGACCACCATTTAGTAATCTTCTATCATATTCCAGACACTGTTTATAGTTTACTTCTATCCACTGTCATGATGCTTAAAAAGAATTGGAATCATGCCAGTCAGGACCTTCTCAGGGACAAGTATCCAAAAACATAACTAACAGGCTAACAAAAATGGGGAGAAGTGTCGATTTATATAACTAAAAGAACCCAAATTCAGGGGACTTCAGGTGTCAGGTCCTTCTGGATTGAACAGATCAAACGATGTCCTCAAGACCTTCTCTTCCTCTTTCAGCTCTGCATTTCTCCTGTTTGGAATATTCTCACACAGCCTTCCTCAAGCCAGTAGCTCTCAGTAAGTAAGTAGCTCTTGACTCAAAGCCCAGAAGGGAATCCAGATCCTGGACATGATTTCACTGGCTTGGATTGGGTCACATGATTAACTATGAGCCAATATGTGTACTAGGAGATACAATGGCCCAATAGGGAAGCCTGAGTTGTGTGACCATCTTGGGAGACAAAGCATATGGTATGAATTCCTTCTCTTGCAAAGCAACAAGCCTATGTGTCTGAGAAGAGCCTTAGGAGAAAATTGGGTTCCTATTACAGGGAAGGAGGAATAGGTGATAAGTATCAAAACAAACAAACAAGCAAACAAATATCCACTCCAGCTATTTGGGACTGATGGCAGCACTAGGTATTTGTCCCTTTACTTTTTATTTTTATTTTTAAATTTATTTTTAAAAACTTTTTTTTTGTGGTATTTGGGAGTTGAACCAGGATCTCACACATACTTTGCAAGTCCTGTACTAATGAGCTGCACCCCATTTTTTAAAAATATTTTTAATTTTGAGACAGTCTCACTAAGTTACACAGGCTACCTCCGGCCTCAAACTTCTGATCCTCTTGCCTCTGCTTCCTGAGTTGCTGTGACTACAGGCATGCCCCTCTATAGATGAGGGAAAACATACTCAGAAGGGATAATCAATTGCCAAGGATCAAATGCTTAGTAATGTACAAATTGTTATTTAAATCTAGGGTTTATCTTCTCCAAAGCCACACACTGCACCCCCTTCTTCCTCCTATATTGAATATCAAGAGGGAAGGGAGATAGAAAAGGGAAAAAAGGAAGTTAGAAACAGAAATGTACATAAAAGAAAAACAGCTTTGCTGATTAATGCAGACAAAAATATGTTACAGGGAAACTCAATCCACTAGAAGTCACTACCTCTTGATGGACATAAATAATGTTGTACTCTACAACAAGAAATGATCCTAGGAGATCTGAGATCATAAACCATCTGGCACAATCCATTTTTATCTCCTCCCTCACCTGTCCTCTTAATAGGTACAGAAGGCTATGTGTAAATAACCTGGGTGGTAGGATCCTCCCCTTCTTCCTTGAAGTGTGTATTTGCATGCCCATGCACACATGACTTGTATCTCTCTGCGCCAATATATAAGAAAAAAAATCAGAAAATTGACTTTTATTATCTTCCTTGCTTCTGTTATTTTCTTGTCTACTAACTACCCATGAATATCTGTCTTAGTGCATTTTCTGTTGCTAAAACAAAATCCCACAGATTGGGCAATTTATAAAGAAAAGGTACATTTGGCTTACAGTTCTGGAGGCTGGGAAGTCCAAAAGCATGGCCCCAGCATCTGCCAGAAGTCCTTCTTGCTTTGTCATAACATGACATAGGACATCACGTGGCAAGACAGAGCAAGGATGCTAACTCATATCTTTCTTCCTCTTCTTATAAAACCACCAGACCCCATCTTTATGAACCCACTTACTCCTCATTACTTCCCAAAGACCTCATCTCCAAACACCATTAACATACAACATTGGAGATTAAGTTTCAATGTGAGCTTTGAAGGAGTAAAACCTACAGTCAGTCTGTTGCAGTACCTCCAAGACTTGCTAACACTCAGTGCTGCCTCAGTTGAGTAATTCACAATGAAATCTGGTGCTCCATCAACTCTGTCTCTGCCATAGTCCCCTATGTATCCCTTTGATGGGTTCTTTGATGGCAAGCAACAAAAACATCCACTGAGCAACTTAAGTTAAAAGATATGGGATAGTTAGAGGATAGAATGAAAATCTGCACAACCAGGCTCCAAGAAGGGTAGAAAGCAGGACAACTCCAGGGACCTAGAAGTTTCAAAGTAATCAGGGCACCCGACAGAGCAGATGAATTAAGGTGAATTGAGCTTGCTCTCTGCTTACCCAGCTTTGTCTGTCTATAGGGGTTTTGTCTGCCTGGCGAAAGGGTGACTTTTTCTTTGCTCAATGATGCCATAATTGCTTTAGCTCTGTATCTCTTCTAAGTATCACCAAGGGATAGCAGTGGCCCTGGAAGTAATAAACTGTCTTCTCAGGTTGCTGCCATCAAAAAAAAAAAAAAAAAAAAAAAAAAAGTTCCAACAATTTCTGAGCATTTTCTGTATGGTTCTATTCACAGTTCAGATTCTAAGAAGAGATTGGCTCATTTGAACTCCTCATATATAGTTTTATGAAGACTTCATAGCATTGGGAGGTAAGATGAATGGAATGGGAGAGACCCCATAGGAAAATCATCATTCTATATCAGAAGAATGATGAATATGCCTGGGCAGACAAAACCAGCGGGTGTCTACAACACCTCATAGGCTGGAAAAGAAAATGTTCTCCCTCATTCACTGCTGCCATGTTGCCAAACACTGGAGGGATTTATCCACATTGAATTGCATAGGCATGGGACCCCCTATAGTTGGGCAATCCAGAATCCTTGTGTTTTCCTTACATATTTCCTGCCCTACCAGCCTTTCCAAATATCACACCTCCTGGGCTATGGTGGATATATATTCTCAGCTCATCTGCTGAAGGGTCAGGGAGATCTCTCAGCTTAGTATAATGCAGGAGGAGCCCAGCTAATGACTCTTCCAATTTTGCTTCCTTTTTTATCAACCAAAGAAAGGAGGTCTAGGTCTTTAGAAGTCTGGCCCACTTGGATGATCCCTTGTATCCTCCTCTTTCAAGTTCCCCCATCTGTATCCCATATCTCCTCTGAAAGCTACCCCTGTCCCACCGAAGGAAGATACCTTCTCCTCCTTTGCATTTGGTGTCTCACAAACTCAGAGCCTTACATTTAGTAAGATGTTGATGAAGGTTGTTTCTAGTTTTAAGAGGTAAGGAAATGATGATTGCTCTAATTTTAGCCCACTGATCTGAACTAGTTTCTTTACTAGTTATTTGAGAAGCATACACACTAATGTGAGTACTATTTTTCACCCAAACTGACCTCACCTAAAGAAAGCAGAGCCTTCCCTTTAATGTGTCTTTGACCTTGTTCCTGGCAGAAAAATTACCCTTGAATTATTGTGTTAAGAAGCTTTTGACCCCATCCCAAGCCTGGCTTACATTTTAAGAGCCATCACATTAGCTGTGAGCAATGGTGCCTGAGCCATCCAGGGAAGAAGATACCAGCTCCTATTAGGTTCTTTCCCATCCTCAAATCTCTTTCTTGATAGAAGTGGGCAGAGGTTGGTCTCAGTTCATCATCACACATTTTACACTTAATACTGGTCCACCCTACTCTATTAATCTTGCTATTCATTTCTCCGTTTCCGCCCTTAGCTTAACCTGTAGACTTAACTCATGCCACTGCTTTTGTACCTATGTCCTTGTTACCTCTTAATGTCTCTGCTAAGGCTCTACTCTTCCCATCCAGCCTACTGCTACCAGACTTACATATAATCCTGAGAAATTTGTCATATTAGGGAGCTGCCTGGGAGGCAGGGAAAAATGACATTAGAAAATGAAACAAAGAATAGGTATGTTTTGACAAAATATCATTTCATCAAAATGTAAAGGTCTTACTCCGAGAGCCATAATGGGGAGGGGATCCTAGTCACCCTTGCCCAGATGGGTGGTATAAGGTGAAATGAAAAGAAAAGCGATAGTTCTAGAAGCAGGAAAAACATAGTTGATTTCAATGCAGGCTCTGCCTGGCTGTCTTTAACTAGCAGGATTTCCTGTGGAATATCAGCCAATCCAGGACTCAACTTCCACTGCAACACTGGCCCAACAGGAAGAGAACTGAACAGAGTGAGAAAGAGTTGGAATGCTTGGGAAGGGTGGAAACAGAGCAGTCAGGAAGCAGTCCCCCAGCATCACAGCCAGATCCATCCACTCTTTGCCATTTCCAAGCCTGGCAACATGGAGAAGGAGTTCTAGAGTTATATGAGATCTAACCCCAAGGAGATTAGATTTGTGAGGTAGAAGAACTAGAAATATCTGGCTGCTAAAGTATGCATTTTTTATCCTCTCCAAAATACACGTTGAAACTTAGTCCCTAATGCAATAATTAAGGGCTGGGATTTGGCTCAGTGGGTAGAGCGCTGCGCTGCAGTGTCTGAGATCCTGAGTTCAATTCCCAGCACCACAAAAATGGGAGAAGGACCTGGCAATCCACTCCCAAGACAATCCCGAAGCACTCAGCCATTGAAAACCCTATGAGGGTCGCTATGAGTCGGATACCGACTCGACGGCACCTAACAACAACAACAACAACAATGCAATAATTAGGAGGTATGGACTTTGAAAGGTGAGAAATCATGGGGGCCCCCCATACTTCTCATGGGGGCTTCACATATACTATAGCTCACTTCCTCACAGACTAAGAATGTTTTCAAAAATATTCAACAAAGGTTAAGAGATTAAAAGATAATTTCATTTTTCCCACTTCACACATACACCTACACTTGTTCTTGTTGTTGTTGTTAGGTACCATCAAGTCAGATCCAAATCACAGTGACTCTATGAACAACAGAACGAAACACTTCCCAAAACTGTGCCATGCCTGGCACTATGTCAGTGCTTCTCTGCCATTCATAGAGTTTTCAATGGTGGATTGTTTTGCGATTGCTTTGAGGGTGGGTTGTCATGTCCTTCTCCCATTTTTGTGGTTCTGGAGATTGAATTCAGGGCCTTGGAGAGTGCAGAGCAGCACTCTACCAACTGAGCTAAACCCCAGCCCATACGTACATTTAGGTACCTCCAATCCAAGCTATCATAATGCACAGCACATACCTTTACCATTGATCAGATTACCTCTCATTATAGTCATCCACATCTATCATCTTGGTGTAACAGTAGTCTCCATGGAAATGAATTCAATACATTACATTCCCATAACCCAGCTCAGATTGGACATTAAATAAGCTGTAAATGAATAACTGTATTCATAAATAATGACTGAATCTTTTGATTGATTTCATCCTCTTCTCCTACTTTGGAAGAGGCCACATTGTCCATTATGATCCCTCCCTTCTTCCCTTCAAAGGGATTGCAGTATTACAGTCCACATCATGGGCTCTAGATCTAGGCACACATGTGGCATCCTGGCCCTTCTATTCATTAACTAACTGTGGGAATTTGGGCAAGTTACTTAACCCCTCATAGCCTGACTCTCACTCATCTGCAAAATGAAGATAATTGAATCCACTTCAGGTGGTTACTGTGAAGCTTAAACAAGGTCATGTGGGTTCTATGTTTGGTACATGGTAAATGCTCAGGAAAAATCCAGGTTATGATCACTCCTCCACCCTACTCCTTTCTTCTCTTCCAGCCTTTGCAAGTCCAAAGTCTGGGAGAAGGAATATGATTAAGTTTGGGAACATGGAAATAAGTGAAATATTTTTAGTATATCTTTAACCTGATGTTTCTACTTATGTTCCAAAGAAATGTTGAAAGAGAGGGGACTCCATTGCAATTCTAGCTGTCATTTTATTTCTTTCTTCCTTTTTTTTTTTCCAAAATGAAAGTGTCACAAAGTGTCACAAAAACTCACAGCAGCAGCCAGAGCACTGAGCCATTGCTAGTGAGCCCGGGCCAGAAATGGTGCTATTGCTCACTGCAGAGGGATTCGGCCGCAGAGACAGAGCTCATTAATGCTAATGGCCTCTATGCAGCTAATTAGCAGCATATCACATTCAATATTTACCCTTGTGTATGTACCAAGTTCCACTTTCTCCTTGAGAAGCAAGCTGCTTCTCTACCTGACTCATGGCAAGGAAAAGCTCTGGCGCCAGACAACAGCTTCCTCTCTGCCCAGACAGCTTAGCTAGAGAAGAGCGGAGGGGGCTGCACTCCAGGGGCCTGGGAAGGAGGTTGTGGTTCTCATTCCAGTCCTGGGTGGAGTGAGGAGAGGTTAGAGTCTTTGCCCAAAGAAGGGGTCATTTTCCTGATTCCACTAAGCAGCTGTCAGCCTCAAATGCCCTCTCCACAACTGCCATGTGGTTACCCAGCTCTTCCTTCTTTTGATGGGCTGGGGTTTAGCTCAGTTGGTAGAGCGCTGCTCTGCACTCTCTGAGGACCTGGATTCAATCCCCAGCACTGCAAAAATGGGAGAAGGATATGGCAGTCCACTCCTGAACCAATCCCGTAGCAATCAGCCATTGAAAAACCTATGAGGGTCGCTATGAGTCAGACCTGACTCAACAGCACCTAACAACAACAACAACAACAACAATCCTTCCTTTGGAGGGGTCGTTCTTTAGGTTGGTGCAGGTCCCCTGCTTTCCAGAGGGATGGGGAGGAGGAAATTAACTGTGGGTTTAACTAGGCAGAGATCCCTTAGGGACCTGTGTACCATCCATTCAACATCCCCAAACCATGCCCTCTAAGGGATGGGACACAAAGATGAGTAAGCCAGGGTCTTGGTTCTGGGGAGCCATCAATCTACAGAAAACTGACGTACTGTAATTATGACACCACGTGATAATGAAGGAGTCTGGAGCCAAGTGTAAGGAAAGCACAGCTCATAATAAACCAGGGGTGTCAAGAAGGGCTTCATAGAAGAATCACTAAACTGCTGAAGCAGGGAAGTCTGGCATCCTCGGCCTCCACTCCTCATCCTCTGAAATGACAGACTTAGCTCTGAGGACGTTTCATAGCCCTGGTCCCACATTGAAGGGAAGCAGATATGGATGCTGCCTCAGGGGACCACATGTGTTCTAAACAACAGTGGCAAATAATGACTCCATTAGCAGGGGCTCAGGCATGCTTCCCTTAGAGGCCTCTCCTCCCAGCTAACTCAGCATTCTTTTCATTCCCTGAGGTCCTTCCAGCTCCAGACCCCCACGGCCTTGTGCCATGAGCAAATGCGGTTTGCACAAATGAGCACGGGAGCTGTGATTTCCATCATGCCTCAAGAGACGCCAGCTCAGAACCAATCCTCAACCCTCCGAATGGGTCACTTGGCCAATGTCCAGTCCTTAAATGCAGTGGAGCTACTGCTCCGCCACCAGCTCTGTTTGAGCTAAAACTGTCTCAGGACCAGGAAAAAGAGCCTGAGCACAGTGACAACCCCATGGAGGTTTGGAGGGCTGGGTAGTCCCAGCTTTAAGTCAGGAGCTGAAGCTAGATGATGATCTTTTGCTGAAGAGGTGACCACAGAACCAGTGGCCTCTCATCCAACCCTAGGGGCTGCCCGCCCATTTTACACACACACACACACACACACACACACACACACACACACACACACTCACCATAGCCTCCTGCAAGCTTCTGCTCACCAGAGCACACTGAAGACTATGTGGGTGGAGTCTCCCAGCAAGGTCCTATGGATGGGCTCCCTGCCAGCCATTCTCTTTTGGACTAATGGATGGCAGAGCAAGCTATGTTGTTAAAGAAGGACTCATGATGTGCTGTGGTTTACAAAGATACAAAAATGGTGCAGGTTCAATGAGGGGGAGGGGTTTCCCCAATGGATCACTGCCATGGAGTTCTCAGTGGGCTAAACTGGACATAGGCCTTACATTAGACTGCAGAAGACTGCCTGGCCCACCTTGCCCAGCCCAGCTATACATGAAGTTGGCTTCTATGCAGGCAAGGAGATTGCACAATCAGCCACAGCTGGTGCCTACTTGCAGGTCTCTGTTTCCCTGGATCTGTTTCCATATTATCCAAACAGTTTTCCTAATCTCTGTGTCCCTCATTCTCTCCCTAGGTGAGCCCAAAGGAATTACTTTAGCACAAACCTGGATCAAGGGCTGAGACAGAAACAGCCTGTGTGTCAAGGCAAGCATTACTCTGTTGAGCCCCAGTCCATCCCATTGGCCTGGCCTAGGATATACCAGATTTACAGTAGTCAAACATGAATGCCCAGCTGGGGCGATTTCCCAACATATAACAGCTCTTTCACACACACACATGTATGCACACATATGCACACACTCCAAGGAAACTGCCCTAGCTTGCTCAGAGAAGGGAAATGCACACAATTTTCAAATGTCAGAGCAGGGAAGAAAACTAGAAGTCACCAGCTTAGAGTCCTCTTGACAGATGGCTGGAACCCAGGCCTTAAGAAGAAAACTGACTTGCCTAATGTTGCCCTACACATTCACAGCATACCCTGGGCTCCTGTCTCCCAGGACAGCATTCTCCTCAGACCAGCAAGGGCCTCCTGGCCTGTACCTTCAGTAGCCACAGCATCAGCTCCTACTCAAGGTCCTCCTACTGCTGCAGAGCTGGTAGAAGCTAACCATCATGACTGACAGATGGGGTTGGAGATTTAGCTTTCCTCTGAAGCAGCTGGTCTGTGTGGCATACTGGTTAGTGAAGGGGGCCTGAATTTGCCACTCCAAAATATGCCATTGAAGTCAATTAAGATGCAGCAAATCCAGGAAGAGCTCAATATACTCCCCCATCTGCCACAAAACAGCATAAATATTTCTCTTTTTGAAGATGTTTCCTTCACTGTTCTATATCAGGACAGGCCTGATCAAGGGAGGCAGAAAGTCAGCACCATGATAGATTGGTACAACCAAATCTCACTAAAATAGCCCATATCTTCCATTAGTTTCCCACATTTTGCTGCCCCTGGGAGCCCAAACTATTTTTTCCTTATCTAGTCACTCTCCACATTTTATTGCCCTTTGTTAAGATGGTATGTATGTAAGCCCTAAACTCTAACCATACCTTTCAGTAACTCAGCATGAAATTCTCCCATGTGATGAACAATGCACATGTAAGTAAACTGTTATGTTTCCTTCCATTAATCTGTCTTTTGTGTTTAATTCACAGCCCCTGGTACTGTTCATAAGACAGTAGAAAAATGGTCTTTTTCCTCCCTTATGTTAGGAACTCAACTTTAGCAGCTAATGACCTAGGTATGAATCTTCATTCAATCACTTGGGTTTATGACCTTGACAGACTATTTTTCCTTCTCTGGACCTCAGTTTCATTATATACTATATGGATTAATAATACAATCCACCTCACAACTTGCTGTGTGGATTAAATGAGGTAATATAGATTAAAGAACCTGGCACAGAGTACATGTTATATGAACCTAAGCTATTATTATTATCTCTGTATTGGGAACCAATAGTCTACATTTTAGCAAACACCTCCAGTGATGTTAACGGGTGTATGGGGGAGAAGCTCATAGGCGTATTTGGAGAAGCCTTGCATTTGAGGTTAGAGAAGTATGTATTGACCCCATTCTGGTATGTAGAAGGGCTCCAAGGACCTTATTAGTTTTGTTTTGTTTTTTTTTTTCTAAATCCCTAGATATATTTCTCACAGTTCTTTTCCCCCCAGGAAGGCTTGTCAAAAGACTGATTCTCAGGTCTTAACCCTAACTTGTTGATTCCAACTTTTGAACTAGAGTTTAAGAAACAGTCTTTTAAACCCTGCCCCACTCCCAAGGTGACTCCGAGGTGAATGGAGTTTGAGATTCACTGACAAAGAACAGATTTCCCTGGCCTGGCCCCTGCCAGCCAACATGTGGGAATGCTGACCATTGCAGATCCCTGGGGGTGAGGGCTGCGGCTGACCTGGGATCCTTGGTTGCCCTCTGCTCCTCCGCACCTCGCCCACTCAGGGCTGCTGCTCCATAGATCTTGTTCCCAGCCTGGGTGGCATTTCCACGTGGCCCTTCATTTCCTGCCAAGAACAGAGCTGGCCTCTCTGATCCTGGCTCTCGGCCCAGTCAGGCTGTAGGTGGATCCTTGGTGACCGCTCTGCCCCTTCTCCCTCAGGACTGCAAGGCTGGGCTGGGGAGAGAGAGAGGAGGAAATCAGGGGCATCATTTAAGAGGCCACTGGGACCAAGCTTGGGGAGCAGCCGGAAAGACAGTCAGGGGCTCAGACGGCTCCTCCCACCCTGGGCAGACCTGTGTTACTCATGCGAAAATAATTCAGTTATGGAGAACGCAGGCTGGAGAGATAACCTGATTTAGAAGCTGAAGCCATCTGAATGGGGAGGGAAGTGGGGTGCAGGAAACAGCTCTTACTCACCCAGGATGCTGGAGCAGTAAACAGGGGGTTGGGAGGAAGTGCTAGGTAGCTGCTCAGACAGATTATTGCTGGGGGTGGGTCTTGAGAGGTAGAGCTCCTCACCCCTTAAGTCCTCCATGAACTCACCTTGTCTAGAGTGTTAAGATAGCCATCATCTGGCTTATACAGTCATCCGGGGAGGGGATCAGCTGAGAAATTATAAGGTGCCTGTTGTTAGGTGCCACTGAGTTGGGTTCGACTCATAGCAACCCTATGCACAACAGAACGAAACACTCCCTGACACTGCAACATGCCCGGCACTATGTCAGTGCTTCTCTGCTATTCATAGGGTTTTCATGGCTGATTATTTTTTTGGGAGTGGGTTGCCAAGTCCTTCTCCTATTTTTGCAGTGCTGGAGATTGAACCCAGGGCCTCCGAGCGCACAGAGCAAGCACCCTACCAACTGAGCTAAGCCCAGCCCTATAAAGGGAGGGGAAACAACTTTCCTGAGGTTTAATTTGAGCCATTGATCACCACCCCCATGAGGAACAAGTGACTTCCGTGTGAGCAGTCATCCATGAAGGTGGGTGGCTTGGCTTTTCGGAAGCCCTCTGGGAGGGAGGGCAGCAGGGGCATTGAAGGTCAAGGTCAGAGGCCAGGGACCCTTCCTCCCCTCCTTTCCCTTCATACCTAAGAGCCAGCATGCCTTGGGGAGGGTCCAGGCGCCTCCCTCCTCTTTCTACCCAGCTTCGGTGTCTTCCTCACACTGTGTATTGCCTGGAAGTTCACCCTGCTGTCTCATTCCCATCCACTTGCCTCCTTGGAGGTGAACGCAGACACGCTTGCCCCTGGGAAGGGAAGGAATTGATGAGGGAGCTGAGAGAGCAGCTCCCTCTATCCATCTCTGTCTGCTGCTTCCCCTGGAGTATGGAGAGTTTTCTCTGCCACCGATTTGTCTTTTTTATACCCTGCCTATTCCATGTCAGATGAATGGGAGGCAGAGGAGAAGCCGAGACATCCTGGGGTGCTTTAGACTACATTCATGGATCAGGATGGCAGAGCAGTCAGGACCCACCCCCTGCACAGGTGCCAGCTTCAGAGACCAGAGCCCTGACCCTGCAGGAAGACTCTAGTGTCACTGCCAGGCGGGGAAAGGGCAGTGCACCCCGCCCTGCCGAGCAGCTGCTCCTCAGTAGGAAGGGAAGTTCCTACACTAAGGAGGCAGAAGACAGACCAGCAAAGGAGGTGTTAATGGCAGCCAGCCCCTCCACCTCCCGTCTCCCTCTTCCCACTGGCCCCAGATGAATCAGTCAGTGAAATGACCCCTGCAGAAAGAGTCCAGAATCACCCACCGTGACCCTGCGGGGTGTTGGCCCTCCTCACAGCACAAATCAAATCACCCAAAGTGGGAGCTCAGGGAGAAGAGAGCCTTCCAGCTCTTTCACAGGCCTGGCAGGGCCCGCGTCCAGGCCAGACCTTCACTCCCCGAGGCCGGAAACTAAGGTTTTCACTGGATCAGAAGGCGCTCTGACCCACCTGCCTCCTGTGTGTCTGGAATCTCTGCACCTTTTCCCTGAGACTTTTGTCACAAAGACGCCTTGCCTGGTGATTTCTCCCCCTAGCTTGGTAAGGCAATGAGGCACCATCTCCCTCCGGCAACTCATCTTGGCCCATCTGGGTGCCATGAGTTGACTATGGGGCAGGGAAGGAAATCAGATTTGGGACAGCATCGGAAAAAGCCAGCCCCAGAGCCTGACAGAATCTGAGACCCCCTCTTCTCCACTCAGCTGGCCTTGGCTGCCTGCACAGCTCCACCCTCTCCCTGCCCCCAGCTCCTGCCCAGTGAGAGGGAACTGCTCAGGCCTCCGCAGCACCCCACCGCCTCCAGTGCCTGAGGCTTTGTCCTCTTGAAAGGCCTGCGGATTTATAGTTCTCAGCTGTGGACGTTCTGACCTAGCATTTCTGCCCCTCACAGCCCCTGAATACTCTCCTCTGAGTCCTGGTCTCAGCCTCTCTCCAGGGTGTGTGGTGGGGGTAAGGTAGGAAGGGGAGGCTGACCTCTGAGACGGGAGAAGTCCAGCCTGAAGGGGTCACTCCTCCCTCAGGCTGCCCTTCACCCTCCTGGAGCCTGCATTTCTGTGACCAGCTAGCAGTTCAGAGATGTCTAGTCATGAAAACAATGCAAGAGTATCCATTTCACTATGGAAGTGAGTGGGAGCAGAGGCCCTATCTTTCTAGAATATTCTGTCCTGCAATAGTCCTCATGTAAGCCTGCAGTGACAGTACTTGGGAAACTCCACTTCCTTAAATCAAATTAAGTGCACCAGCCTGGGGAACAAGGGGAGCAAAGCCTAGTAGAGATATCAGCAGGTTGTTTGTGTGGGAAGAGGTAATGTCAGCAGTGAAGACACGATGTCATGAAGAAAGCTTCAGCCTCAGACTCGGGGACTGTGGTTGGGCCCTGGTCTTATGGACCATTACTAAGGCAAGAACTCTGGGCCAGAAGCTGGGCTATACCACAGCCACTGCGGTCTCTCTGAGAATGAGTTAGAGAGCTTCCTCGGAAGCCAAAGCCATCATCAAAATAATTGTTAAGGATAATGAGCCCGGAGAACAAGTTGAGGACAGGCTAAGGAGTGAGGGAGCCAAGTGCAGTCTGGGAGATGGGGGCTGGCACCACGCCTAGGAAGTAGTGATGTGTCCTCAGGCTCAAGAGGCTGGAGGGGGGTGGACGTTGAGCCAGCAGTCCTTGTCTGGATGCTGGGACTTGGGGAACTGCTCAATGGATAAACCATGTGGCCAACCTCAGGGGCCAGCTTCCTGCCTGGCAGGTGCCTCAGGCTCCTCCTAGGCAATCTGGGCACTGCATCAACTCAGCCTCAGGTGGAGTCTGGCTGCAAGATCAGGGAGTGTGGCTATGGTCATGCCTGGGCTGTCCCATCTGCATGTGACATAGCTCTGATCTCTAAGTGGCATATCATAGAAAGATCACACAGGGTCCCTGGCCCCTTGAACAACTGGGAAGGCAGTTACCCTCCATGAAGCCCCGCTGGTCCATCTGTGAAACATCTCCAGCTGGACTTTGCAGGATTGTTCTAAGGATCAGAAGCAACCAATGAGGGGCCCCTCAGATGATCTTTAGCATTAGATGGCAGTTATCTTCATTTTCCTAGAATCATTTAGCGTATGTGGTGTCATAAGTAGCACCAGTAATACGATGAGGAGATTTATGCCCATTTCTCAGATTAACCATTCTTGTCTTCACTACCTCCCTACCTCGTGCAGCTCTCCCACCCTGCTCACCTCTATTCTTCCCGGACAGGCCCAGGAAGCCTGAGCTGCAGGTGAACAGTGGTGGATCCAGCAAGAGAATCTGGGGGAGGCAGGGAGAGGCAGGAGAACTGCAGTGTCTTAAAACCCTTTGCACAAACATTTGCTTAGACTCCTAGGGCAAATAGACTCATGTGAGATCCCATTGTAAGCAGCTAGTAGCTATACATCAGCAGTGCCTAAAAGATGGGAACTAGTCTATTTGGGCGAAAGTAAGTAATCTGCCCACTCAGGAATCACAGCGATGGGAAAGAGAGATGAGACAGAAATCTTTCTTTCCTCACTACACAGCCAAGCCCAATTTGCAGCTCATACTTCTAGAGGGAGCATCTAAGAGAAGCGTAGCCCAGCAGGCATAAAGAGTGGGGCTGATCAGGGACGGGGCTTTGCTGCAACAAAGAGGAAGGAGGAAGGGGACCTAAGCATCCATGGCTACAAGAAGAGGCCACTGTGAGGGCAGCCAGGGCACCCTGGCAGACAGAGGCCTTCGGAGAGGCCATGGGAGCTAAAAGTCATTCAACTGAAAGAAAAATGTTCTCATCCACCAAACCATTCTTCAGGATCAGGCAGAGAAATTGACAACGTGGATTCATTTAGCTCAGCAGTATTCAGGTCAGAATCAATCTTGTCAAAAATCCATCACCCACACTCAATAAGTAAAAGGGATCCAGGCTCCACAGGGAATCAATCACTCCGCAACAGGGAGCAGCAGCAAACAGATCTATCATGGCCTCTGATGAGCCTTCCATGACTCAACGCGTTTCTTCCTGAATGTACCCCGGGAATCCCACTCAAGGTCATGGGCACCAGCTGTAGCCACAAGCAGCAGTGAGATCTAAAGTGGCCTAAGAGCAGGTGGTCACTCTGCTACACATCTGATTACAGTCAGAAGTCTATAAAGCCCTGGAGTAGATTTCCACATGCACACTTTTCACAGGAGCAGCATTCTGGACTGGTATGGCCCTATGGAAGTCATTTCATCCATTCGTAGACTTCAAGAATCACTGCCACTTCACTCTCCCACTGTCATCAAATTGCTGCGGCTGCCTCATAGCTGTAGGAAAGAGAAATAATAGCAGCTTAGTAGCTTCTCCACTGTGGCAAGCTCAGGCTGCTTTAGTTCCCAAAGGGAAGAGTCGAGTAGCCTCTGCGGAGCTTCCCAGTCCTAGGGAACCATATAATACAGAAGCCCAGCTGTCCCATCCTCCTTATTCCTAGGCCAAAAGCCAGGACCCCTGAAGGCTGGCATATGGCAGGTCTGACTCCACTGGACTCAAAGGAGGCACATGAGTGGGCCCGAGAAATCTCTTTACAAGCCAGATGATGGAGAGCCCTGGGTCTCCTGTCTACCATCCATTCGCGTGTGAGCTTAGGCCAATTCGTATGCTTCTCTCTGCCTTACTTTCCTAGTATGCAAAATGGAAATCATAATGTTGTTGTTAGGTGCCGTCGAGTCAGTATCCGACTCATAGCGACCCTACATACGACAGGGGAAACACTATTGTCAGTACTTCTCTGCTGTTCATAGGGTTTTCAATGGCAGATTGATTTTTGGGAGTGGGTTGCTGGGTCCATCTCCCAAGCCTACAACACCTGGTGCTCCAAGGCAGTCTCCCATGCAAGCACTAACCAGGCCTGACCCTGCTTAGCTTCTGAGATCTGACAGGATCGGATGCCACGTGGCTATGGCTGCAGGTGGAAATCATAAGAGGGTGCACCTTTTAGGACGGTTGAAGATTCAGTGAGACTCTGCAGGTGAAGGAACTGCTTTTAGAGCATGCTTAGTAGGTGAAAACTCTTGTTAGACAAAGGTCCCTTCTGGCACTGAGCCTTGGCTTCTAGTCTCATCTTGCTATCACAACCAACTTCTAAAAAGTGTTCCCATCCTTCACACATTCATTCATTCACTCAGCTCATATGTCTCAACTCTGCACTGTTCTAGACCTAAGTACAGAACAGGGATAGCAGACATGTGGAGGCAGGAGGGAGAAGGGAAAATAACCTATAATCAAACAAAATGATTGCAGATAATAATAATGGCCCAAAGGTAACCTTTAACCAGAGGAATGAAGTAGAGAGTGATTGAGCGTCATGGAGGATTGTTTCAATCTGAATCAACAAAGGCCTCTCTGGATGGGACATGCTTGGGTGGAACCCCACACGGTACAGAGAAGTCAGCCACATGGCAGTCCGGAAGGAAGCAGTCCAGGCTGTGGGAATGTGGAGAGCTTAGGGGAGCAAAGGGGGTTGACAAGGCACATGGCACAGCAAGCCAGGTGGGGGCAGAAGGAGCAGGAACAGGAGGCCACGCCAGGACACTGCACTTCTGTCTAGATACCGTAAGAAGCCACTGGAAGCAACATGGTAATGCATTTTAGAAAGCTCACCCGAAGTGCTGTTTGGATAATGGATTTAAGTAGGGAAGAGTGGAAGGAAGCAGACAGGCTTAAAGGCTTTTACAGAGTTGGTGGGAGGATGGAGGGAGTTTTGTCCATAGAAGGAGCAGTAAGGTCGGAGGGTAGGTGCTAGACTGTAGGAAAATTTGGGGAGGTAGAGACAATAGTACTTGTTGATGAATTAGATGTGGAAGGTGAGAGAGAAGAGACATCAACTTCTCTAAAATTTCTGTCTTGAACCAGTGGATAGATGGAACACGAATTATGACTTGGAGAAGACTGGGAGGAGCAGTTTGGGATGAGGAAGTGCAGTTAAGAGCTCTGCTAAGTTAAAGTGTGTATTAGACATCCAAGTGGGGGGGGGGGTCAGATACAAGTGGTTGGACTTGGAGTCACTGGCTAATGGATGTCTATTTAGGATCACAGAGCTGGATGGGCTCAGCTAGGGACACGGGAAAAGGGGAGGACCAAGCCTGGGCGAGTCATCTGGAAGAACCCACATGCAAAGCCCTCAGCTCTTTGGAGTACGTGATTGTCAGACAGTCAGGTACACAAGAAGTGAGGGTGGAGATTTGAGGCAAAGCATTCCTGGGAGAAGAGGTGATACTTACCTTCTGAACAACGCTCACGTGTGAGGTATGCTGGTGCCAGCCCTAGAGAAAGACAGGATTCTATTGCCTGCAGATGTCTGCATGCTGGGTGAGTACTCCTGGGAGGTAGGGGGCAGCAAGCCCCTCCTGTCACCATTTTTAAATACTCTGGAATGGATGAAGCGGGGAAAATGGAAAGTAGAAGGTAAAGCCCTGCTCTGAACGAACTATGAATGCCACAGGGGCACAATGTGGCTCTGATCTGGTGTGACCCGTGTTTCCCCAGGCTTCCACACCCTCCCATGCAAAGGAGGACACACTCACACGGATGCCCAAGGGCCTGCTACTTTTTAGAACTGTGGGATTTCAGCCTCCCTTACCTAGAGCAGCAGCTTCCCAGGCTACTTTGGGGTGTTCCCAGAGGCGGGCACCGCGCTCAGTCTTTTCTCATTCCACCCATCACAGCACCTCCCTACACACACACACACACACACACACACACACACACACACACGGGGAGAAAGAGAGAGAGAGAGAGAGAGAGAGAGAGAGAGAGAGATTGAGAGAGAAGAGGATAGTCCCTCCTTCTAATACCATCCACGCCTTCCTGCCAGGGCACCATGCTCCCAAAGCCACAGCACCAGGCAGAGCCACCTTAGAACTCTACACGTTGCTGGGATCCACTGAGAATGAAGACGCACCCCCACTTTCCCCTTCTCCATGGGCTGCTGTCCTCAGGGGATTCCTTCCAGCGTCTGTCTGACCCCTTCATAACCAGAGGAACTGCATCTTGTTGACTGTTGTGTCCGCAGCACCTGGCACAGAGCCTGCCCCATGCCCGAGACGTGATTAATTAACAGCCCACCGTGAACGGATGGCCAAACAGCTAGCTGTGCATGCAAGGGGAGGGGCTGCTAGAGGCTGGTTAACAAGTCCTCCCTTAAATAAAGACAGCCAGAGGGAAGCGAGGGGATGCAACAGAGAGCTCGCTGCTGCTGAGAGCAGAGGGATCCCAGGAGAGACGTGAAGCTGAAGGGTTTACCTTCCCCCCAAACTCCTGCCTCAAGGATGATGAGCGAGCCGGCAAAGGGAGCTGGGAGGAAGGAGGTAATGATCTTGATTTCATAGCTGGGTGCATTGGGGCCAGGCCGAGGAAATATACTTCTGGGACAGCCAGGCAGCTTCGACTTCTCTGTCTCCCTATGTGGTCCATCTAGCCAGGTGTCCAAATGGGTCCAGCCCGGGAATCCAAACTCCCCCAACCACATCCCTGACTCTGTGGCGCCATGCACACACCTGTGCTCCGGAGCCCGTGGCTTACCAGTATGGCTGCTTTTAAAGACATATGTAATATTAACAGCAACAGCCACCATTTACTGCGTGCTTCTGGAGTGCTATACACAGGCATTTTTTTTTTTAAACAACATCTTGCTTTATAGCCTTGAACTGGTAATCCTCCTGCCTCAGCCTCCAGCATGCGCCACCACACCTGGCCACAGGCTCTTACTTTAAATCTTAACAACTTTACAAGGTGGGAACTGTTATTCCCATTTTACAGTGAAGGAACCCAGTATTAGGGAAGGTTAATCTGCCCAAGATTTTTCAGCTAGTAAGCTACAGATCTAGGAGCCCAATTGCTATGCCTGACTCTAAATTTAACACTCCAAACGGCTTTGCTATATTGATTTCCAGGGTAAACAAATATCCATGTGCTGCCTGAAGTAGCTGGAGAGAGGGAAATGAAGTCTCACCCCCTATCCATTAGGCATATTATAATCTACCCAGATTTACAGGTCCAGGACTACTCTGAGACGGCCAGTCCTAAAAGCAGAGTCAGATACTGTCTCCGTACCCTTTGAACTGGCACCAGTTCTTTTCCAAGACAGAATCTCCTGTCCAGCGAGGCCTAAGAAAGTATATGGACATTCTTCTCCCAGATCTGGCCTGATATCAAATAGTCTCTCTTACCCTTCTTCCAGGGCTGGGATTTAGCTCAGTTGGTAGAGCGCTGCGCTGCAGTCTCTGAGGTCCCGAGTTCAATTCCCAGCACTGCAAAAATGGGAGAAGGGCCTGGCAATCCACTCCCAAGGCAATCCCGAAACTGTCTGCCATTGAAAACCCTATGAGGGTCGCTATGAGTCGGATAGCGACTCGACGGCACCTAACAGCAACACCCTTCTTCCAAAGACAGGTAAAACTATGAGTACAGAATGGAAGTGAAAATCACGGTGTATCTCAAGGACTGGAAAGGTTAACAGATTCCAAGACTGGATCTTCCACTGTCTCCAAGGGAGCCAGGCCATCTTCATGTGGCCAGGCTAGCCCACCTCACCCTGGGAGGTAATGGCCCCAGAGGCCCCACTCAACCTTGGCTCCTCCCTCAATTCCCGGGAGGTAAGGACACCCATTAGATTTCTCAGATCCCAGGGCCGATTGCCACTGCCCTCTGTTGCCCAGTCTGTTCATCAAGCAGCAGCCATGGCTCCTGCCTGTGATCCTGCCCAGAACTTTCTGTTTAACCTTGGGGTTGACTCTTGATTGCAGTCGCTCTCTCTTCCTCAGCGCACCCCTACTACTCCAGGACCACTCCAAAGGTTATAATGGTGTCTCTGACTTAAACACCCTAGAGCTCAGATCCTCAGCAGTGGGGAGAACAGGGTGAGGAGCCGCCTTCTAGAATCTGGAGTCAGACCAATGTTTCTAGAGTCTTAAGAAAACCTAAGGCTTGGGTGCTGCAGGCCAGCATGTTTTGGACTGCAAGTTTCAGAAAAATCTGACTAACTGTGATTGATGTCAGGGACTCTTCAAGTTTTAGTGTGCACAGGAGCCACATGGAGGGGCTTTTTGACATTTTGGTTTGGTAGGTAAGGGTAGGGCTGGGATTTAGCTCAGTGGGTAGAGCGCTGTGCTGCAGTCTCTGAGGCCCCGAGTTCAATTCCCAGCACTGCAAAAATGGGAGAAGGGCCTGGCAATCCACTCCCAAGGCAATCCCGAAGCACTCAGCCATTGAAAACCCTATGAGGGTTGCTGAGTCAGATACCGACTCGCTGGCACCTAACAACAACAACAAGGTAATGGTAGGGCTGAGACCGCACTTCTACCAAGCTCCCAGGTGATGCTGATGCTCCTGGTTGCGGACCCACACTTTGAACAAGGATTTAAAGATACCTCAAAGATAATATTGCTTATTTATCAGAAGCCTAGAAGCCAGGAGCAGTGGCACGCACCTGTAGTCCCAGTGACGCAGGAGGATTGCAGGTTTTTTTGTTTTTTTTTTTTTTTTACTTTTTGAGACAGGGTCTTGCTAAGTTACGCAGACTGCCTCTGGTCTCAAACTTGCAATCCTCCCGCCTCCGCGTCCCGAGCCGCTGGGATTACAGGCGTGGGCCACCACGCCCGGCCCGAGGATTGCAGGTTTGAGGCCAGAAGCAGCCTGTATAACCTAGCGAGATCTTGACCCAAAATCAAAAAATAAAATATGGGCTGGTAGAGCATTTGCAAAATATGTGCAAGGCCCTGGGTCTGACCCCCAAGTTCCAAAAAAATAAGAAAAGCCTAGAAAGCCAGATGTGGCGCATGCAAGAAATCTCAGCACTCAAGAGGCGGAGGCAGGAGGATTCCAACCAGTCTGGGCTACAATGCAAGAACCTCTAGCAAACAAATGAACAAAACAATGACAACAAAAGAAGCCTAGCCTAGAGCTAGGCAGCCTCTTGACTAGCTCAGCATTCACTGAGGTCTTCAGTAGTATTTATCCTTATCACAAGATGGCTGCCAAAGCTCCAAGTATCATATCTCACAAGTCTGTGTCCAACCAAAAAAGAAGAGTGCAAAGGGAGAAGAAAAAACTTCCCTTTGGCTTTCCTGTTTTCAGGCAGTAAAATGATCTCAAAAGTCCCTAGACTTTGACTGACATCTCATTGGCCAGAACTGTGGCTCATTGCCCATCCCAGGACCAATTACAATCAACAAGGATCAGATTGCTATGACTGGCTTAAGTCAATTATTTTTCAACCCCCTGGGGCTAGGATCATTTCCACCTGAACAAAAATCAGAACTCTATTAGCAAGAAAGAAGGGGGATGGCTGAAATGTAGGCAGCCAATAGCCGCTGCCCAGCCCAGAGCAAATCCTGTTGCAAACCGCTGCCCGGCATCTAACCCTCCTTGTCCTTCTGTGGGGAAATGGAGAAAAGGGGAGACAGGTCCGCAGAGGGTAAAGATGCAAAAACAGTTTCAGGGGGCAGAGTGGGTCTGACAGAAAGAAAGCTAGCCCCCCCCAAACCCTGAATAGGCTCCTCAGAAGAAGGAGGCGGTCATTGCTGGGTGTCTTGCTCACAGAGGTGTCCAGAGGGCCCACTATGATAATACACGCGGAAATATTTGCTAAACTGCAAAATGGGTCGGGACTGTGGGTGTGCAATTAGTGTCCCTCTTAGACCTGTGGAATGTGGGAAGCAGTGGGAGCAGAATGTCCTCCCCCAGGCTGTCCCCAGCCAGATGACCTCTGTGACTCTGGTGGGAATTTCCTCTCTCCACTCTCTCTCTCTCTTTCTCTCCCTCGCTCTCTCTCTCCCTCTGTCTCTCTGCCTGCCTTTGTTGACTGTAGCTGCTCCGGATCAGCTGACTGGGCTGGCAGAGCCAGGGAAGCTAGCATGAAGCTTCTGCCTGAGGAGAAAGAGGCCGTTTGTTCGGAGGAAGGACTCTTGCTCCCCAGTGGTGAGAAGTCAGAGAGCCCAAGGCCAGAAGGCACAACAGGGACACTGTGTCCTCTGCTGAAGGCCTGGGGCCACTGCGGCTCAGTGTCTTCACACATACTTCTTGTCCCCTGGACGCCCTTCCCCTCCACTGCTTACCTCTGGTGTCTGACTCCTCCTCAGCTTCCGTATCATCTCTGCGGGGAAGTCTTCTTTGATCCCCAAACCGAAGGCACTTCTCCACACACACACAAACACCTGTTACTCCCTGACAACTGCTAATTTCCCCTGATCCACTCAGGCATTACAATTTGCAATTACTGTCACTCTGAACCTCAGTGAGGGCAGGGCCATTTCCATCATGGTTCCACCTGTTGGTAGAGTGCTGCTCTGCGCTTTCTGAGGCCCTGGGTTCGATTCCCAATGCCACAAAAATTGGAGACGGACCTGGCAGCCCACTTCTGATACGATCCTGAAAAAATCAGCCTTTGAAAACCCTATGAATAGCAGAGAAGCACTGGCATAGTGCCAGGCATGGCACAGTATCAGAGAGTGTTTCATTCTGGGGTACATTGGGTCGATATGAATCAGACCAGACTCAAGGGCACCTAACAATAACAGACCGCCTGCTGTGCCCAGGGAGTGGCACATAGTATTCACATGGCAAGTATTTGGGGAATGCGTGAGAGAATGAATGGATGTGACTGAAGCAATTCTCTGTCCCCACATTTGAAGAGTCAGAGTAAACATTTAAATGAGGCAAAAGAAATGTGGTGTAACTTCAGGGTGGATGGTCTACAGCTGTACTACCCTGGTGTCTGATCCTGTCAGGTCTTGGAAGCTAAGCAGGGTTGGGCCTGGTTAATCCTTGGATGGGAGACCACCTGGGAATACCAGGTGCTGTAGGCTTGGGAGAAGGACCGGAAAGCCCACTCCCAAAACACAATCAGGCATTGAAAACCCTATGAATAGCAGAGAAGCACTGATATAGTTCTGGGCATGGCACAGTGTCGGGGATTATTTCATTCTGGTGTATGTAGGGTGGTGATGAGTCAGACCTGACTCAATAGCACCTAACAACAGCAAGGGGGATGACCTTCTCAACCTGGGCACTAGAGAGAAACTCTAGGAAGAATGAGCAAACTGTGTGGCCACATGTGGATCTGTCATCCTGGGTTGGGGGTCAGGGGGCTGTGAAGTTTCATTCAGGTATGACTAGGCTGGGTTGGATGATACCCAGGTAACAGGTAAAGCATTGTTTCCAGATGTCTGCAAGTGTTTCTGGAAGAGGTTGACATTTGAATTGTTGTTGTTGTTAGGTGCCATCGGGTTGTGTCCGCCTCATAGCAACCCTCAAGGGTTTTCAATGGCTGATTGTTTCAGGAACACCACATGAGTGGATTGTTACATCCTTCTCCCATTTTTGTGGTGCTAGGAATTGAACCAGGGACCTCAGAGACTGCAGAGCGGTGCTCTACCAACTGAGCTAAATCCCAGCCTGCCATTTGAATTAGTGGGAAGAATAAAAAGACCTGCCCTTATCCAGTGTGGACGGGCCCCATCCAGTTGACTGAGGCCCAACTAGAACAAAAATATGAAGAAGAGGCAAGTATGCTCTCTCTTTTGGGGAGCTGAGAGACCCATCTTCCCCTGCCCTTAATAGCAAAAGATCAGGTTCTCTGGCTTTTGGACTCCAGATGTGAACCAGCAGCTTCCTGCATTCTCAGGCCTTTGGTCCCAGTTGGAGGGTCACACCATCAGCTCCCCAGGTCCTGAGGCCTTCAGACATGATCTGAGCAATGCTGCCAACTTTCTTGGTTACCCAGCTTGCAGACAGTCTGTTGTGGGACTTCTCAGCCTCCATAATCCTATGAACCAATTCCCTGAGAAATCTACCCCTATCTACTTATCCATCCATCTAGCCCTTCTGTTGGTTCTGTCTCTCCATGGAGAACCCTGAGTAATAAAGAGGTGCACTCCCCCAATGATGGATAACCAGGTTCTGGAAGATGCCACTTGCCTAAGGAAGACACGTGACTCTGCTGTTGCCCTCCACCAGCACCCTCATCTTTCCCAGCAGCAATAAATTGCCTCTTGGTTAGCGCCTCTGATTCCCAATGTTCCAGCTTCTGATTTCAGAAATTCCATCCATTCTGGAGGCATGGGAACAGTGGGGATCAGGGCCTGGGATCCTGGGCTCTGGGTTCCAGTCCATTGGACCATGTGATGAGCAGAAAATTGATTGCGATGCAAAAACCATGATCCAGAACAGCAAAACTCATTCCCTGGAAAGACTGCAGCTTGATGACTGGGTGGAGCTGAGAGAAACACCAGCCACTCACACCTGATAGGTGGCTCATTTAAGCTTTCTCAGGGGCTGCTTGCAGAGGTTCCTGACACATCGTGGCTAGTCCAGACTGACAGGAATAACCACTCATGCCAGGGAGTGTGCAGAAAATCAACCAAGCAGCAAGTCTCAGAGAAGCACAGCCAGCTGGCCCCAGCCAGCCTCATGCCTGCCTGTTTTGACCAATGTACAGGGAAATCTGTCTTGAAACTTCCTGTGATGCTGTGATGGTGTTGCGATATTAGTCCACACCAATGTTGTTGTTAGGTGTGGTCGAGGTTATGTCTGACTCATAGTTGTCCTACATACAGCAGGTGAAACACTATTGTCAGTGCCTCTCTGCTATTCATAGGGTTTTCAATGGCTGATTGTTTCAGGATTGCCTCGGGAGTGGATTGCCCTGTCCTTCTCCCCTTTTTGTGGTGCTGGAAATTGAACTAGGGACCTCAGAGACTGCAGAGCAGCTCTCTACCGACTGAGCTAAATCCCAGCCCCACTAACTATAGCAATGAAAAATTAATAAGCCACAGCTCTATGTAACAAAATGTGAAGTTAAATAAGCCAGATGTGGAGGACAAATATTGCATGATTCCTCTTATATGAAATTCTAGAATATGCAAATCCATTAAGATAGCAAGTAGTTTCTATTATTTTGTGGCTGTATACCTTCCTTCTTTTGCTTTCTTTCTTCTGTTTTTCTTCCTTCCCTTTTCTTTTATTCCTTTTTCTTCCCTTCCTTCCCTCCTTCCCTGTCTAGGTGTTTCCCTCACTTCCCTTCTTTTTTTCCTTTTTTCTTCCCTTTTTTCCTTTCTTTCTGTATTTCTTCCACTCAGTCTTTGACCATTTCCTTTTGTTGACATTATTTAAATATTTGTAAAGGGATTTTTTTTGTCTAATATGAATGTATGTTTGTAAAGAAGTACTTGACATTACTAATATACCATTTATTTATCTTTTCCCTATCCCATGGAGATAGTCTTCTGTGTTATCTTCTAAAAAGTTTGATGTGTTACACATTACATGAAGTCTCTTATCTCTCTTGGATTGGTTTGAATGCAGAGTGAGATGGAAGCCAAGCTTCATTTTCCATATACATATCCAATTGACCCAACACTTCTTTTTTTTTGAAAGACCATTTTCTACCTTCTGTACAAGAGTGTGCTTTTGTCGCATACCAGGGGAGTTTATACATGTAAATCTGTTTTTGGACTCTGTATTCTACTTCATTGATCTATCTGTTTTCCCTGGCATCAATAACGTATTTCCCTCATTACTTTGTTTTTATAACAAAGACTTTATATGCAACTATTTTCTTGTTCTTCAATTGTAATCTTTAAGATTGTGCTAGCATTCTTGAATCCTTTCCTTTCCACATGAATTTAAGAATCACTCTGTTTTCACATGCAAAATTTTACTTGCATTTTGACTAAAATTCCACTAAACTTCTAGGGAAATTTAAGAAAAGTTGACAAACTTATAATACTAAACCTTCCAATATGATAACATACATGTTCTTTTATTTAGTTTTCTCCACTTAGTAATGTTTTATAGTTTTCTTTAGATTTGTTTTATTTAACTTGTTTCTAGTTATTTGATAGTTTTAATATTATTGCATTGGCTCTTTCTTAAATTTCCTTTTCTAATTTCTTTATCACAGTATAAAGAAATACTAAGATCTTGCTAAATTATCAGTTCTGATAATTTATTTTTATATACATTGGATATTATATATAGTAACCATGTCATTTGCATATATGATAGGTTTTTCTCATTCCAATCTTGTATTTCTCATTTCTTTCATGGCTTTATTGCACTTGTTAGAATATCTAATACAATGATGAGTGGAAACTAATAGCAGACATCCTTATCTCATTACTAATCTCAGGAGGAAGCTTCAATTTTTTACCATTAAGTAGGATTTTGAAGATAGCTTTTATCCAGAGAGGACATTTCACCAGGTGCGGTGGCGCACACCTGTAATCCCAGCTGCTCAGGAGGCGGAGGCAGGAGGATTGCAAGTTCGAGACCAGAGGCAGTCTGCGTAATTTAGTGAGACCCTGTCTCAAAAAGTCAAAAAAATGGGCTGGGGGTGAAGCTCAGTGGTCCAGCACTTGCAGAGCATACAGGTGCAAGGCCTTGGGTTCAACCCCTAGTACTGCAAAAAAAAAAAAAGAGGACATTTCCTTGCATTTCTAATTTCCTCAGAGGTTTTTTTAAATCAAGAACAGTTATGAAATTTATCAACTACTTATTTACATATGTTGAGATGATTATATGATTTTTCTCTTTTGTTATATGAATATGATGAATTACATTGTTTACTTTCCTAATATTAAATTTAACTTTGCATTCCTGGACTGAACCCCCTATGTCATGATATTTATATATATATTTGATTTGAATTTGTCATATTTTCTTATCAGAGCTATATCTATTTTCATGAGAAATATTAGTGTATAGTTTTCCTATCTTGTATAATCTTGACTATACAAAAGCATTTGATTGTGTGGATCATAACAAATTATGGATAACACTTCAGAAAATGGGGATACCAGAACACCTAATTGTGCTCATGAGAAATCTGTACATGAACCAGGAGGCAGTTGTTCGAATAGAACAAGGAAACACTGAGTGGTTTAAAGTTGAGAAAGGTGTGTGTCAGGGCTGTATACTTTCACCCTATCTCTTCAATTTATACGCTGAGCAAATAATCCAAGAAGCTGGACTTTATGAGGAAGAACGCGGCATCAAGATTGGAGGAAGACTCCTTAACAACCTGCATTAGGCAGATGACACAACTCTGCTTGCTGAAAGTGAAGAGGATTTAAATCATTTACTGATGAAGATCAAAGATAATAGCCTTCAATATGGGTTACGACTAAACATCAACAAAACAAAAATCCTTACAACTGGGTCAGCACGCAACTTCACAATAAATGGAGAAAAGATTGAGGTTGTCCAAGATTTTGCTTGGCTTGGCTCTATAATCAACACCCGTGGAAGCAGCAGTCAAGAAATCCAAAGATGCATTGCTCTAGGAAAAGCTGTGGCAAAAGATCTCTTTAGAGTATTGAAAAGCAAAGATGTCACATTGAAGACGAAGGTGCGTCTGACTCATGCCATGGTATTTTCAGTGGTATCATATGGTTGTGAAAGCTGGACATTGAACAAGAGAGACAGAAAAAGAATTGATGCTTTTGAGTTGTGCTGGAGACGTCTATTGAATATACCATGGACTGCCAAAAGAACCAACAAATCTGTCTTAGAAGAAGTACAACCAGAGTGCTCCTTGGAAGCAAGAATGGCCAAACTGCGTCTTACATATTTCGGACATGTAGTCAGGAGAGATCAATCCCTGGAGAAGGACATCATGTTTGGGAGAGTGGCAGGTCAACGCAAAAGAGGGAAACCCTCCACCAGATGGATTGACACAGTGTTTGCAACAATGGGCTTAACCATAAATAAGATCGTTTGCCTGGCACAGAATTGGGAAGTGTTTCGATCTGCTGTACATAGGGTCGCTATGAGTCGGACTCGACTCGACGACACCTAACAACAATAATCTTGTCAAATCTAGTACCAAAATTATGTTGACCTCATAAAATGAGTTGAATAAGGAGACATTTTACTCTATTTTCTGTTTTCCAAAAGAGTTTATTTAGGATTGGCTATTTTTTCCTGAAATTTTGTAGGAATTGACTGGTGAAGTCATTTGGGCCCAGAGTTATCTTGATAGGTTTAAATTAAGGATTAATTACTTTAATACTATAGAACTATTCAGATTTTCTGTTTATTTTTATGTTAGCTTTGGTAAATTATGGCTTTTCCTTAGAAATCTATTTTAGCAAAAATTTCAAATTTATTGACTTACAGTCAAGTCATTCATGACATCACGTTATTTTTTATAATATCCATAGGGTTTGTGATAATGACTCCTATTTTTATTCTTGATATGGTTATTTCTCTTCTATTTTTATGATCAGTCTAGCTAGAGCTTTATAAAATTTTTTAGACTTTTCATAGTACCAAAGTTTGGCTTTATTTTCTACCATTAAGTAGGTACATTTACATTTTCTTGTTGATTTCTGCTTTGTTATTTTCTTTCTTTCACATCCTTTGAGATTATCTATTGTTCTTTCGTGAGACTTTTGAAAGGGATATATAGATTATTGACCTTCAGTTTTTCTTTTCAAAAACAGGCATGTAAGACTATAAATTTATCTCTTTATGGCTTTAATTCTTCATGTACTGGTTGATTTGGATGACCTTTTATACTTACAGGTACTCATTTTATAAATTTATCTAGCTTTTATAGTTCTTACTGGGAGTGTTAGCATAATATTTGTAATAATCTGTTATAACCAAAAGCATCAGTATGGAGTTTAAAAATCACAAACATAATGGGAAGGAATTAAACTATTTTAAGTACTGGATCTATAGCACACTTTTTATCTTAATGGGCTTTATTCTACAAAGTATGACCATTGGAGACTTTTTAGTGGGAGATTCAAATCTGTGTTTTAAGATGTTTATTAACAGAATTAGCATTATTGAGTAACTACTATGTTAGGAAGCAGGATAATAGAGTAATTAGATATAGATTGTGAAATCAAACTGCCTAGGTTTGAACAACAGCTCTGACAGTAAGCTAGCTATGTGATCTCAAACAAATTAATGTTCCCAGCCTTCATCATTTGTAAAATAGGCACAATAATAATAACAGCTAACTTATAAGGTTATTGTTTAAGAGTAAATGAGATCATGGGACTACACCAAAGCTAACACTTACTGGTTTCTTAACTATTATTAATTGTATCTTAGATATAGAAAATGGGATTTGGAGAGGTAGAGTAACTTGCCTAAGATTGCCCAGCTTATAAATGACAGTGCTAGGATTTAAATAGAGATGTAGACATCTCCAAAGCAATGGCTTGATGCAAACAGATGTAAAATAACCTGGTAGAAGGGGAAGCATAGAAAGGCCTCTCATGCAATACTCCAGGAATAAAGCCACAGGGACCTAAATTTGAGGGGTGACAGCGCAAAAGGGAAAGGAAGGAAGAAATAAGAGAGGCATGACGAAGGAAGCACAGAACTTAATGACTAATTGGATATGGGACAGGCCTGGGGGAAGGAGAGTGAGGAGTCAGAGCTGAGTCATAGTGCTAAGGCTGAGTGACTGGGACTTCAATGAGACAATAGACAGAAATAGGAGAGCCAAGAGGGGGAGTAAGTATTCAGGGGAGATGTTACACTCCACTTCAGACATAAAGGCAGGGAACCATCAGTTGCAGATGCAGAACTGGAGCTAAGAAAGAAGGCCGGGCTGTAGAGATCTCGCTGGAGAAGAGACAGTTAAAGCTTTAACAGTATATGTGATCCCTAAGTGAGAGAAGAAAGAGACAGGAACAAAGCCCAAGGGTTGAACCCTGGGACAGAGCCAATATTTATTTATGGATGTTCTAGAAGGGAATAAATAGACATGTAGATAAGAGAACTGGTGGATGTAATCTACTCAGACTTTCAATAAGCCTTTGGCAAGATTCCATTTCAAAGACTATAAGAAATCAGGGCATGATGAGTATGTGAGGAAAGTGGTTCTGTTAGGAGCAAGCATTGGGTTCAGAAACACAGTAAAGGATGAGGATAAATGGATGGTCACTTCTCCAGAGAGATTAGCATAAAGGATCCATGCTAGGTCTTTACACACAATCTTGATGAGGACATTTCCAACAAAATCTCCATGTTTTCAGTAGACATCAAATCATTTCCAGAAGCAAAGGACTAAGCTGAAGAGTTTAGAGTGAAGAAAGACCTTAAGAATCTGTGTGGATGAGCAAGGCCCAACCACCCCACTGGGCACTGAATCCCTTTAGTTTCCTTCTCCCCATAACTGAGTCCTGAGCTAAAACAGCAGTCCTGGCTCTGGGGTTAAGTCCATTGGAATCTGAGGGGCTTTAAAAAGTTGAGTCCAATCTCATAGATCTCAGCATGAAGTGAGCTCTCTTTCTGGGATCCAATGGCTACCCTGGGCCCCATTGCTGGTATCTGGGTCAACACAACCCAGCAATAGCTTCTTAAGCACCTGCTGCTGTGTGTTAGGTGACATATAAATACAAGCACAGCTATAATCCTTAAGGAATTCAGGTTAAGAGTTCTTGCCTTTATTAGCTTCCATGACACTACTACTTACAGGGCTGGGTACTTGCCTTGCTCCTTCTAATCATTATAGAGACAGTTAGTGTTAACCAAATATATATCTGATCTCCCGCATTTCCCAGCCTCCCTTGAAGAGGAGGTGCAGCAATGCATTAACTTTAGATAATAGACTATGAGCTCAAGCAAGGGTTTTCACTTTGGAGTCTAGACATTTACGAATAGGCTCCATCTCTCAATTCCTTTGCAACCTTTGAAAGGGTCATCCAACATTCGTTCTTCCATGTGTCTGTCAGCTTGTCATGCTATGGGAGCTTGTGTGGTTCTGTGATGCTGAAAGCTATGCCACTGGTATCTCAGATAGGAGGGCCACCCATGGTAGATGGGTTTCAGCTGAGCTTCCAGACAAAAACAGACTAGGGAGAAGGACCCGGCAGCCCACTCCCAAAACAATTAGCCTTTGAAAACTCTATGAATAGCAGAGAAGCATTGTCAAATATATTGCTGGAGAACAAGTCCCTCTACCCGCTAGGCTGGAAGGCATTTAAGAAATGACTGGGGAGGAAAGCCTCTTGGACCTCCAGTTGCTGAGGTAACATGACTCAAAATGAGAAGAAACATAGTGACTGCAACAATGGGCTCAAACATAAAAATATGTGCATGGCACAGTGTTGGGTAGTGTTTTGTTCTGTTGTACATAGGATTGCTATGAGTTGGATCTGACTTGACAGCACCTAACAACAGCAACCTTTATTGGACTTTCTGTTGGAGAAATAAGCCATCATTGTGTTTAAGCTACTGATATTGGCAGGGGTTGGGTCCAACCAAGTCCAGTATATCTATACCAACTAGTATACTATTTCTCCCCAGAGCTATAGTCCTGTCCCTAAAGTCCAGCTGGCTGATTGGGCCACTGCTACTTAAAATTGCCTTCAGTATTACCTGTTCCAGGCTCCCCTATCTTTCTCTCTTCTACTCAGGAGCCCTCTAAATCCTCTGGATTCATTGGTTATTGCAGTCTTCCCACACCTGGACACCATGACACTCTGTGCAGCAATTGTCCAACAGAGCTTTCTACCATGACAGAAACATCCTATCTAGGCACTGGTATACTAACCACTAGCTACATGTAGTTAGCAAAGACTTGACATGTGACTAATAAAAGTGAATAAATGAATGTTTAATCTAATTTTAATTAAGTTTGAGTAGCCACATGTGACTGCCATGTACCTACATGTGAGTAGTACAGCAAGCCTCCTCAGCGCATTGCCCACTGCAGGCTCTGCTGTGCTTTTCCTTAGGGTATCCTCACGTCTGTTATTAATGCTTCCAAGTCTTATCAACTTGTGAGAGAGCGTTTAAAAAATGGCAGATGTGTTTTAATATGTGCAATGATTAGGGATGAAAATTCTACAACACTGAAATAAATTGAAGGATTTGGAGACAAAACTAAGGGACTCGCTTGAATTCATCAAAGGTTATTTCTGAGCTTGATGTCTGCTTGTTACAGTTCAAAAGAGGAGTGAAATATTGGGCCTAGATTCCTCAATCTGAAGGTATGAAGAAGACAAAACCAGAATTCATACAATAAAAATAGAAGGAAGGAAAGAAAGACAAACACAAATAAGATTTCCACAAGGCACCTTTACCGAATCCTGAGAATGAAGACTGAAAGGAAAGCATAAAACTATCCTATTTCATTTTCAAAGTGGAAAGCCACTTTAGAGATTAGGGATCACAACAGGGCATAGTGGCACCTGCCTACAATTGGAACACTCAGGAGGCTGAGGCAGGAGGATTATGAGTTTCAGACCAGCCTGGACAGTATAATGAGACCTTGTCAGGAAAGAATGAAAGAAGGAAAGAAAGAAAGAAAGAAAGAAAGTAAGAAAGAAAGAAAGAAAGAAAGAAAGAAAGAGGAAGGAAGGAAAGAAGAGAAAGGAAAAAAGAAAGGAAGGAAGAAAGGAAAGAAGGAAGAGAGGAAGTAAGGGAAAGGAAAGAAGGAAGGAAGGAAAAGAAAAGAAAAAAGATAAAAGGAAGGTAGAGAGAGAGAAAGAAAGAAAGGAAGGAAGGAAGGAAGGAAGGAAGGAAGGTAGGTACCAGGGAGGATAACTACACCTTCTAACAATATGTCTCTTGAAGTGTCTATTCCCAGTTGATAGACTTCTTGACTGGCAAAACCAAACTCTAAGCTTCCTTTCAAAGGAAGTTCAAGGAATAGTGGAGAAACAGAAGAATAAGTAACAGCCATCAAACATCATGGAAGTGCAGTCGCAGAGCTGCATACTAGGTGTTAAGGAAGCCCTGAGGGTATTGACCCAGTAGGGCTCCATGCCCCAGTGGTGGGGGTAGGACCTCACCTTCCTGGTAGGAGGGATGGCTTGAGCAAAGGAAACAAAAGGGAAGGCAGAGGGCAGGTGCAAAGGTAGGGAGGCGTGGCATAAGCAGTGCAATGCACTGACAATGAAGTAGCCAGGAGGCCGATAAGGGATACAAGTGTCACAGAAAAGGCAGGAGTGGATCAGGAGTCCCTTTATACCGTGTTAAGCAGCTTGGACTCTATCCAAGTGATTAAAGCAGGAGAATAACAGGGTCAGATTCACGTTTTAAAAATAGATCTTCTTGCTGTAAGGAGGATTGATTTAAGGAGGGAAGGCCTAGGGGCGGGAAGATCTGTTGGGAATCCAGGCAAGAAATGATGAAGCCCTGAACTGGGACAGAAGTTCTGGGGAGGAATGAAAGGAAGAATTCTGAAAAGTATTTAGTAGGTTAAATTGGCAGGACTAGTAATTGATAGCGAATAGAGACAAGGGGACGAAGGCGACAGCTGTGATTCTGAAGGTTCTGATGAGGAGCCTGCACAGGTCAGAGAGTCAGTTGCTGGGGGAGAGAGTGAGGAGGGACATATTGGTGTGGGGGAGAATGCAAAGTGCTCACTTGACACGTCAAGTCACCTATAAGACTGGCAGGAGATATCCTGAATGAAGTCTGGGAGATAGGCTGGGCTTGAGGTACAGACTTGGAAATTACCTGTCAAAATCTAAACTTTGTTCCATGGGCAACATTTAATGTACTGGTCAAGGACTGAACTCCAGGGTAGACCAGCCTTCCAAGAAGATGTTGAGAGAAAGGAGCAAAAGAGACAAACACACCACACTCAGAGAATCAGAGGCTCACCAGCCAAGAGGGCTGAAGAAAAGAGTTTTGCAAAGGTGGGAGAAACCAGCTGGGCAAGTACAGTACAAAGATCCAGTGTGGTGAGGACTAAAACTTGTTCCTTGGATTTGGCAATTCCCAAATTTTTGATAACTATAGAGACTGGTATCCATGAATTAGTGAAAGGGGCAGAGCTCAGTGAATTAAATAGATAGTGGAGGTCATTAGAGCCAAAGGAAGAGAGGGCTACAATCAATGTATTGTTATGAATGTTAATGGCATCCAAGTGTCCATGAGCCGGTTGAGTGGGAGGAGGTTAGTTGGAAATGGCAAATATAAAAGCACCGTGGCTTTGCAAAGAGCATTTTCTCTAGAGCACAGGAAAAAGAAATCAGGTGACAAGGGAAAATGCTGGTGGGAATGTGGACTTTCGGTGAGCCAGCTGGCAATTTGAGCCATGAAAGCATGAGATGAATTGAATGAAGGAGAAAGGGGGAAGCGGGCCAGGTGGAGGTCTTTTGTTTGCCTGTTTGCGATTTTGTTTTGCTTTGCTTTCCAATAGGTGTAACTCAAACACCTTGGCAGACATGTAGGATGGAAAAAGCCAGAGGGCAAATATGGTGGGCAGGATGACAACCAAGGGAAGAGATGCCCAGTGGAGACAAGAGAAGGATCATGGGCTCTGCAGGGGAGGGGAGCCTGGCAAGTAGGACGAATTCCTTTTAGACAAGATGAGAAGATGAAAATGAGAAAATGAGATAGTTATGCATAGAAGTAGAAGGGAAGAGACTAGATGAGGTGGCTTTGGCCTCCTTAGTGAAGGAGGTGGAGTCCCCCTTACTTTTGGGCAGGTATGTGAGAGCTTGTGATAATGCCCTGGGGACACTTCTGAGAGCCCCCGAGACATGAGCAGAACTTCTGCCAATCCAGAGAGGGGGCTCTCTTGAAATCATTGACATTCACAATAGCATCAATGGCTGTAGATAAGTCAACTGAAACAGATGAAGAGACTTAGTGATTCAGAAAGCGATCGAAATCCCTACACAAGATGGGAGGTACCGACAAAACAGAGAAAGTGCCAAAGGCCTATTCACAAAGAACACCAAGAATTTAACACTTTCTGGAAATATCTGACCCTCTCTCCACCCCTCCACCCCCAAAAGAATTCTACCAGTGGTAGTGACTTTAGACCATTTAAGGGAGGGGTTTAGGGGACCAGCGGTGTCAAGATTGATGTCCCTCAAACACAGGTCCTATGTTTTCTTCCCTACTCCCAGCCCCAAAGCTGAAAAGGGCTGGGTCAGTGGCTGCCCCCAACCCACCCATTCAATTCCTTAAACATTAGCTAGCACCTTCAGGGTGTCAGCACAGGCTCATTGCACTGAGAGATGATGGAGAGAAAGAAATGAACTAGTTTCTCTCCTTAGTGTCACAGTCTGGCACAGGAACTTGGAATCTAGAGCTCACCCCCCCTCCCAGAGGGCCAATGAGGCCTATAGCCAGCGGACAAATACTAAGCCTTCATTGGATGTAGGGAATTATCTAACCCTCATCTTGCCCCCAATTGGTAATCAGTGATCTCCCCTTGATTACCAAAGGAGTAACATCTGGTTTCACTATTTGAATGTCACTCCTAAATTGGTTGCACCTAGCCCCTTGCCCCCCCACCTGATTGTTATCTTGAGGCAGTTAGTTACCCAAGGGCTATATAAACAAAGGTCTCTCTGCATGAGAGCTGCTGGTGGTGTTGTGGTTGGAGGCTGGTGACAATGGGGTTGCTGATAGTGATGCTGCTGGCTGCTAGCTTCCTGCTGGGAACTCTCTCCATCTGACCACCAGTAAAGAAAGAACTTTCTCTCTGGATTCAACTGGCAACAAGGAAGCATCTCTGCTCATGACCACTGAGACCAGGACAACTAGACAGCGCTCTCAAGGGCTACAAGCAAGCTGAGGACAGTCCCTTTGCCCAGCACCTAGAGACAGAAGCTGAGGACAGTCTCCGGTCCCAGCACCAGAGGCAGAAGAGCCACAGCTGCCCCCAAGGCAGCAGAAAGAGCTGCTAGCACTTAGGCTGCTAGCACGCATTTGGGTTCCTCCTCGCCCTTGTCAGGGCAGAGAGAAAGGCTTTTTCCTTTCTCCCGCTCGCCCCACGTAGAGGTGGCACTCGAACAAGGGACCCCTCAAAATTTGTTTGGATTTTTCTCTGCCCTTGTCAGGGCAGAGAGAGATAATAAAGAGCTGCCTTTGGTCCTCGAAAGACAAAAGTGCCCGAGGCTTTTCCTTTCTCCCCCTCTCCTCTGGTGGCCTTCCTGAGGGCCACAGGAGTCCGTGCCCCTCACCCGAGGGTCCCAAGTGACTTGTGATTAAGATATCTGTGTGTGCAGTGGTGCCTCCCATCCAAACATCGGGGCCAGACAGGGAGGTGAGTGCCCCACATAGAGGTGGCACCTGAATAGGGACTTGAACCCCAGGCCCTCGTGTGAACAGGGACCCCACAAAACACAATGGGAGTCCTGAGAGTAGGACCCGTACGGGGTGTGGATAAAAACCTTCCTCCCAAGAGGGGACCCTGGAAAAGGAGGAATCCCCATCCCAAATGGGGAACGAGAAGGAAAAGCAGAGAGCCGTCTCCCAAGAAGGGTGCTTGGAGGGGGAGCAGAAGCAGCCGTGCTCCATGGAGGACCAGACGGGATGCTTGACAGGAGGCTGTGAGAACGACGTGCGGGGATCAGAGCAACGGATGGAAAGCCACCGGGTCCATCCGCAGCGGCAAAAGTGAGTGCCACGTGGTCAGGAGTAGGTGCACGTAGCCCTAGGCAGGGACCCTAAGCCTGAGGACCAGTCTGCACAGGCATATAGGGGAGGCATGCATTTAGGAAAGAACACTGGAGAGAGGCATGAGAGAGCATAAAGAATGGAAACTCCCATCAACAGGAAGATATAGAAAGGAGAAAGCAGCTTGGCAGGGCCAAAGCCTAATGTAGAAAGGAGGCCAAGAGCCTCTGTAAGAAAGGGCCAGACAGAAAAGGCCTGGGAAGGGGCCAAAGGGCACCAAGGAAGGGCAGGAAAGGAGCCTGCAACAAGGAAAAGGAGCCAAAGGGCTCTGAGGAAAGGCAGGAAAAGGGCCTGCTGGAGAAGGGAGGAGGCCAAAGGGCTTCCAGGAAAGAAGGGCCTATAAAACGACCGCAGGGGAGCCAAAGGACTCAGGAGGTTTGGGGAACCCAAGGGAGGCCAGAGCACAGGGCCAGAACCTGAAGGGGGAAGGCCAAACCGAGTTGGGAAAGGAGCCTCAGAAAGAGGGAGGCCAGAAAGAAATGTAAGCATGCATAATGAACCTCCCGTTTTGGGGAGGGAAACAAGGAAAAATGGGAGAAACCAAGAAGCGTAGTGTGCCTCCCATGAATTAAAGAAAAGTGGTAGCCATGGGAAGCAGCAAAAGTAAAATCTCGGAGGAGCAATGAAAAGCCTAAAAGCCCAATTAAAACTGGGTGGGCAGAAGGTGAACCAAACAGAAACCAGGAAATTCTGGAAAACGGAACTGATGGTAGCACCATGGCTAGCAGTGGAGGATTTAGAGAGAAGGGAGATATGGGAAGAGGTTAATGAAGCAGCCACAGCAGCTCTGTGCAGAGGAAACAAGGTGTCACTGGAATTGTTTAGAGGGCTCAGGGCACGTAGAAGCCATGAGAAATGGCAGGAAAGCGCCAATAAGGAACACGTGGCGCAGGCCAACATGGCACTGGATACCACGGAAGTACTTCAGAGCTAAAAGTCATCATGCAAATGAGGGAAGCAGGACCCCCCAAGAAGGGAGGGGCTTCCATCTAGAGCTGGACCCTGAATGGAGGGACTTCTGGAGAGAGTTGGACCTCAAGGAGAGGGGACTCAGATGGAGGTCAGACCTGGAGGGGTGGGGCTTCCCCCAGAAATGTACAGGACAAGGAAAGAACTTCCACAGGGAGTACACCCCCAGGAAGTGCGCTCAAGGGGCAGGCTCTACCTGAGCCTAGGTCAACTTGCCCTGGTGAGCACAGGACCTTGGACAGGGCAGCCTATAGGTGTAGGCAGTTATGGGCCACAGGTGTACCGAGTCAATCTAATACCAACAACAGAGCACCCACAAATGTGGTACCCATATGAGTCCAAGGACTTGAAGGACCTATGGGCAGCTGTTAGGGAGGACGGGCCACACTCCCGTGATGGAAGACACTCCTTAACAGCCTGGCCACTAGGGTCAACACTGCAGGATTGGAGGGACCTGGCGCGGGCAGTCCTTCCGGGGCCCACATTCATCCAGTGGGAAGCCCTGTACCAGGATGAGTGCAAACAAGCAGAAAGAAACGCCTGGGTGGGGGTAGATATTGGGAGCGGACCGCTTGTTAGGAGAAGGGCCTGTGTACTCAGCAGTGGCATGGCAGGCAATGAGGCCACCGCAGTCATTTGACCAAGTAAGTATGTGCCCAGAGAGCATGGGACAGGCTACCAAGACAAGGGGCAATGCCAAGTTTAGTGTCCCTCTGACAGAGGCAAAACAAACTGTTTGTGGACTTTGACAGGGTCAACAAGAGTCTAGAATGCAAAGTTATTCATGAGGGTGCAAAGGCAGAACTGCTTAAGCACTTGGTGTGGGATGGCATGTCCAGTGACTGTAGCAAGCCCGCCAGGGCCTAAAGAACGGGACCCTGGAGGATTGGATTGTGGCCACAAAGAATTGGGAACCTGGGACGGGCTTTGCTTCCTCTAGATCTGCCCTATAAGACCAGCCCATATAATAATGGTCCTTCTTAAGGGCTGCTTAAAATATCAAAAGAGACATTCTACGAGGTGGATGAATCAGCTAATAAGGAAATGCCCATGGCAGGCCAAGACGCTGCCAAAAATAAATCAGTGAGTACAACCCACAACGTGGTTATGCCTCATGGCCAGCCATTTCTGGAAGCTTCTATGTGCCTCCTCTGCAGGCAAAGAGGGTTTCAAGTGTTCTTACCACACAAACCATCTATGTCATTGGTTTTTCTTGCTGCCCCAAAGTTTCCACAATTATCTCTCACAAGAGTGAATCAGATATAAAAGCAAATGCAAAAATACACGCAGATTTGTCAGGATGGATATTTAATTACCACCTCAGCTTATACCCAATGCCTACTAAGGGGTGAATCTTTCCATGCTAATTCTGGATGGCTGACTTCATATTAGCTCCAGCATCAACTTGTCTACCACCTTCAAATAATAGCTACAATGTATTCATCCTGTCCTTTCTGTCTAAATCCTGCCCTTCCTTCAGAGCCCACCTTCTCCATGAAGACCCCAAGGATTACATGAGTTTCTCTCACTTCAACTCTATATGCCAACCTGCTATAAGTATACAATTAGTATCTAATTGCATGATGGTTCCTTGATTTCATTTAAGAGAATTTTAAATCTCTAAACCAATACAGATTTCAAAAGACAAAAGTTTCTCTCTTGTCCTCCACTAAGGACTGTGACTGGACACTTCTCCTGTGGCACTCATTTATTCAAAGTTGTTTGAGCACCAACTCTTCTGGATACTGGGGAGGCAACTGCGAACCAAAACCTCCTGCCCTTGGGAGACTAATATGAGAGACAGGCAAGGAAATAGACCATTCTAAGTAAAATGTATTAGGTACCAAGATAGGAATGTACTGGATGCTTGAGGTTACTGAGGAGTGTCCTCTAGCTAGTCTGAGTGGTCAGCATGTGGTCGTGCTGGCAGACTTTATGTAAGATAGAGTGTCTGGGCTGAGTGCTAGAAATGAAATAGAAATGGTCAAAATCGCTATCTGTGGTGGTAGGTAGAGGTATGGAGTCCTGATGGAAGAATTTTCAGTGTTCAAAAATCTCTAAGTTATTCCATTCCAGGACCAAGGGTCAAGGGGGCGTTGTTCAATGAGAAAAAGAGTGACAGACCTGAGGAGCTTATAGTTTGGCCAAGAGATGAGAGAGATCAGAAGCCAAGCACCACAACAGGAGTGGGCTGGATAAGTTCCTCACTTTGTTTTAGGGGTAGAGGGCTAGGGAAGGTTTCTCCAGGAGGGAATCTCTGCTGACACATCAAGCATGAGTAAGGGCGTTCCAGCAGAAGGAATGGCATGGTCAACATCCTAGACATCCTATGAGCTGCACAGAGTGAAGGGTGATCAGGGATGCCTTCTTCAGGCCCCTCCTGATACATTCAAATGTCTAGCCTTTCTCTGGCTTTATTTGCCTTAGCAACACAGCCAAGCCATGCTCACAATCATTTTACTGGAGAAAGGAAGGTAAAGCAGGAAAGAGAATAAAGGCAGATTCTCCTTGTGGGAGTGTTGGACACTGGAAGTCAGGAGGGATTCTGATGGGCGTGGGATATCGGGCAGTGACAGAATTCTGTTCTCAGAGCAAGGGCTCCTATGTTGGCAGGTACCTTTCTTGCTTGGTGAATCATACCCTTGGTATCAGCAGTGATTAACCCCCTTAAATCCTGACCTTCATACTATGAGCTTCTTGAGGAAATGGACCATGGTTTTTAGCTTTATATCCTGAGTGTCTTGCATAATACCTAGTATTATATAATGCAGGCACCTAATAAGTGTCAAAGCCTGCAGCCATAGCACTGTGGCTTCCGATCCCATCAGATCTCAGAAGCTAAGCAGGGTCATTCTTGGTTAGTACTTGGATGGGAGACCGCCTGGGAACACCAGGTGCTGTAGGCTTGGGAGACAGACCTGGCAACCCACTACCAAAAATCAATCCGCCATTGAAAACACTGTGAACAGCAGAGAAGCACTGATAATAGTGTTTCACCTGTTGTACATAAGGTCACTATGAGTCAGATACCGACTCAACGGCACCTAACAACAAGTGTCAAATGCTTGATCGATTATGTAAGTTCCTTCCTGGTTCCTACTATATTCTATCCATTACTGAGTGTAACTAAGATGCCTGTCATCCAAAACAAATACCCTCAAGAGATCTATTTCACAAATAATGTTTGCTTCTTTCAGTCTCACTAGGCCCTTTGGAAAGTCACAGGTGGGTGGCAAATGTTCAATTTTCATTCTAATATACTCTACCAACCCAGATCACCTGACCCTCCTATATGGCCTCCTATATCTCGCCTTCTATCAGCATTCAGGGGCTGTGGCTTAGCTCAGTTGGTAGAGAGCTGCTCTGCATGCTCTGAGGCCCTGGGTTTGACCCCCAGCACTGTAAAAAAAAAAAAAAAAAAAAGGACCTGGCAGCCCACTCACAAAAAGCAATCCCCAAACAATCAGCCATTGAAAAGCCTATGAAGACTAGAGAAGCACTGACATAGTTCTGGGCATGGCACTGCATTGGGGAATATTTCATTCTGTTGTACTGAGTCAGACTCAACTCAAAGGCATCCAACAACCAACATTCATTAATATTCCTTTTCTCCCCCCTGGTGTCTTGGGTGATACAGTGTAAAGCTTTAGTGATTATCCTTAATTTTTTGTAATGGGCATGACTAATTACACATCTTAAATATATCTAAGTTACTTAGTATTTCTAGTCTCTTCTGAAATACATTGAGGACAGTAAAATGTTTAACAACTTACTGAACATCATCCTGCCCTGCTTCTTCCTCCTTGCCTCCAGAGCAGGAGCGGGAAAAGTATCATCCCCAGACCAAATCTGGCTGACTTCCTGTTTTAGTGAATACCTGTTGAATAATAAAGCTTTATTGAAATATAGCCATGTCCACTCATTTACATATTGGCGTTTACTGCTTCCAGCCTTCAGTGGCAGAAGTGAGTTGTTGTGATGGTAACTGCAGATTAAATGTCTCTTGTACTTGGAACCAGAGTGTTTTAATTTAAACATGAAATTTATTTATGTCTCATAAAAATCCCTTTTCTCAGTACTAAGGATTGAACTTAGGGCCTTGTACATGGTAGGCAAGTGCCCTACCACTGAACTGCATTCTTAGCTCCTTACATATATCGAATATGCATAACCTGGAGGTAATTTGTATTAGTCAGCTTTCTATCACTGTAACAAAATACCTGAGGTAATTAACTTATGAGAAAAGGTTATTAGGAACCATAGTTTTGGAGGTTCCTTCTGTAATCAGTTGGCCCCTTTTCTTTGGGTGTATAGTGAGGCATCACATCATGAAGGGAGCATGTAGCAGAGCAAAAAGGCTTACTTCATGTCAAGGAAGCAAAAGAAGAGGAGGCCAGGGTCCCCAAATCCCTTTGAGGACCCTGTGCTAGGCATTACGTGCTAAAGATTCCATCAGTAGTGCCACTTGAGGAAAAAGCCTTTAACAGTTTTTTGAGGACATTCAAAGTCCAAATTATAGCATATTTTATACAATACTTTTAGCATATTTGCATTTTGACGGCTACATGTCACATAAGGTCAAGTGTGTAATTTTCCACTTGTAGCATCATGGGGGCACACATAAACTTTCAGAGTTTGGAATTTTGGATTTCAGATCTTCAGATGAAGGATGACCAACATGTATACCGCCTACACATTGTAATATATTTACTATATATCCCTTTATAGGAAAAGGTTACAGACATTTGGTCTAGAAGTTTAATTTTGCTCTTTTCAATATGAATCTGAGTGTTTTGTTTTCAAACAGTTAATAGCTATTTAAGTTTATTGTTATATTATTTACTTCTGTGCTTACCATTATTTCTAGTATTTCAGATCTTCTGTCTGGGTTTTTCTCCTTTTTTCTTTAATAATTTCAGAACATGATACATTCTGTTAGTTTTTGCTTAGAGAATGATAGTTTAGCTGGATATAAACTTTTAAGTTGATGTTTAATTTTCCTTAACATTTTGAAGATATTATTCTATTTTTCTTCCTCTGTTATTGCTTATGTGATAACCACTGTCAGTTTCATTATTGTTGCTGGTACAATAGAATCTTGATTTCTGATAGGTTTAATATTTCTCTTAATCTTTCATGTTCTGTAGTTTATTTTCCTCAGTACTCAAGATGTACTTCTAACTGGAGAATTCATGCCTTTCATTGATGCTAGAAGAAAAAAAACTCAGCTATTTTTTCTTTAAATGCTGTGTCTCTGCCATTATCTCCATTTTTCATTTATAAGATTCCTGACAAGTTATTTTTCATAGCCTCTCTTTCCTTTTTCATTTCTGCCTGTCTTATAACTTTTGTTTATTTTTATCAAATGGTGCTTCTCTGATCTTTGAGGATTCTAAACATCTTTTTAAAACTCAAGAGAACCACATAGTTTGTTCTGTTTGTAGTTGGTTAATGTTCTGGTTGCTTATTTCATTGGTTTTCTTACTATATTTCTTCACATGTTTTAGAATTTTGGTTTATAGGGATCATTTTTAGTAGGGTTTCTAAAAATTTGTCTTACATTTTTCCTCTCCTCTTCCCTACCTAGTAATTTAATGTTTGCCTCCACTTGATCGAGGACCTAAGTATAGAACTAGAGCTGAATAATGGTATTGCTGGTGAGATTAAGTTTATCACAGATACACACATGATGTCAGTGAGTGGCCTGACAAAGTACCTGATTATATGGCTATATCCATTTGCTTCCAACCCTTTCACTCCACAGCTTCCTATTGAACAATGCTTTTTAAAGTACGTGCCTAGAACAGAAGCATCAGTTCCCTCGAAACTGGTCAGAAATTAGACTCTCTGGGGTTGGAGCCCAGCAATTTGTGTTTTCACAAGTCCTCTTGGTAATTCTAATGCACACTCAACTTTGAGAACCACTACAGAGGCAACTCGTTACTGACTGCTTCTTCAGCCTCCTTGCATGGAAGGGACCTTTGTGTAAGTTGATTCCATGCTTCAAACAGCTTGGTCTGGTGCTCCATCTCATCAGTGTCTTCCCAGCCCAACAATCAGAAACTTGCTTGTGTTTCCTTCTAGTTCTGTCCCATGACAATATTTGTTATTTTTGAGACAACTGACTTCTTGGTTCACTCTCTTCATATTTCATTTGTTTTTGTTGTCTTTAGGGCAAAAAGAATGCATTGAAACTGAAATTTACAGAGACATTTTCAGAGAAGTCCAAAGCCATAATCCACATTTACCTCTTGTGTTGTATAGCCACAACATTACCATACCCACTATACTCCCTGATTATCCAATGAAAATATTAGCTACATTTATGCACCATGCACATTTCCATAGGGTTTGTGACCTAGGGCAAGCAGCTTTACCCTTCTGAACCTCAGCTAATTCATTTATAAAAGCAAAACCATATTAAATACCTGGAAGTTTTAATGTGAGCATTAAGTCCAAATTAACATGTGAAATAACCTAGCATAGTACCTAGCTTATAATTGGTTCTTAAGCATTGTTAATCACATCCCTTTTTGAATCTAGAAGTTGTTTTTAGATTTAATTTTAACATTGCTAAGATTTAGACAACTAGGTTTCCAGTTCACTTATCAATTTGCTGCTTATTCAAACTCCTGTCATCACAATCCAAATTCACCAGAACATGATGGTATTCTAAAATAGAAATGGACCTCCAGCCATACCACTGTGGCACCTTATCTCAGAAGCTAAGCAGGGTCAGACCTGGTTAGTACTTGCATGGACGATCACCTAGGAAAACCAGGTGCCGTAGGCTTGGGAGAAAGACCCGGCAACCCACTCCCAAAAATCAATCAGCTATTGAAAACCCTATGAATAGCAGAGAAGTACCGACAATACAGTTCTGCCTGTTGTACATAAGGTCACTTTGAATCAGACACTGACTCAAAGGCACCTAACCACAACAACAAAATAGAAGTATTAGGAGCCTTCTCTCCAGACCTTAAGAACAGAGCCATCTCCTTCCCTACAGTGGTTGGAGGATTCAGCTCTGTATTGGTTACTTTCTCATTGCTATGGCAAAACACCTAACAAATAATAACAGGGAGGAATAATTTGTTTGGGCACATGGTTTCAGAGTTCAGCCCTTGGTTGCAGGACCCTATGCACTTGGGTAGAACATCATGGTGGTAGAAGAGCGTGGCTGAGGTGGTTCTTTAACTCTCAGCAGACAGGAAGCAGAGAGAGAAACAGGAAGAGACTGGAGGCCAGTTCTAAACTTCAAAGGCACATTTCCCAGAACCTATGTCCTCCTGCTAGGCCCTCGCTCTTAAAATTCCAGAGTTTTCCCCCTCTGACAGAATAACACCACAATAGATTAGTGCCACCAGTGGGGGACCAAGAATTCCTACATGAGCTTTTTGGGGAAAATTCATGTTCAAACCATAACAGGGTCATCAGAATCCCACATTCCACAGCCTTCCAAGTGATGAATGCTTCCAGGCAGGGTCCCCAAAACCTAAACCCTGCTCTGCACAAATCTCCTAAGGTAGGCAACAGATAGCAGTCACAATATTAACAGCAATAACATTGATCATAATAATAAGGCTAACGTGTGCCAAGAAGTATTCTCAGCATTTGAAATGTGTTTTCTCATTTACTTTTCACAAAAGCCTGTAAGACAGTGGCTATGATTATTCCCATTTTATGGATGAGGAAAATAATTTCAGAAAAGTTAAGCCACTTGTCCAAAGTCACTCAGCGAATGTGTTGCAGAGCTAAGATTTAAACCGGGCAGTGTGACCAGGTGGTTAACTTACAAGGAATCCAGAGAACTGAGGACCAGTATCCTCCTGGGTCAGGCGTCTGGGTCTACGCCTCTTCATTTTGCAGTGGTGATTATTTGTAGGCATCAGATCACATTTTCATTCAGCTCCAGCAATTAGATTCTACCATCACTCTGTTCCCATCAAAAACCCGGCAGCAGTTCCCTGGGATGCAGGGAAGAGCGGGCCCCTCAGGCACAATCAGTAGATCCTCAGGACATTTCCCCCGTGGAAATGCCCGGCTGTCTTGATGAATCTCTCTCAAACCCACTGGCTGCCTGTCCGTGAGTGTTTTAGGCCTCTTTGTTCCTTGCTCTCTGTTGTGGATCTGTCTCTGCCTAGCCTTCTCTTTGATTGATTCTATTTGTTTCTGTCACTCTGCTTTTCTTTCTTTAGCAAAATTGCTTTCACAATGCAGTGACAACTTCCCACCTGCCGTGGAACCCCCTATTTGGAAAGGGATGCACATTGACAGATAAAGAATCCTTTACTTTCACCAGTTCTTGATTTCTTCCGCCTCCGGCAATTTTGTGCCTGAGGAACTTTTTGTCCACATCGATGCCAAGAGTGGCAGAGTCACTTGCATCCTACAGCTCTCCTGTTTACAGGGTCAGGATCTGGAGCTGCAGGAGAGACAGAGCTGCACTGGGACGGGGGAATCTAGCATCCCTGGGTCCCACCCCACACGTCGGTCTCCAGCTAGGATGACTCCACCTTGCACTGACTCAAAAATTGCTGTGATTTTGGTCTGTAAACAGTTCAAAGAATGGGATCAGGAAGAGAAAGCAGAAGCCTTGGTCTCCAGTGTTTAGAGCCGTTTCAGGCTTCCACATCTGGGAAGAGGCAGAAAAATGAAGAGGATCCCTCTTTGCTCGGGCATAAAGGAAGGCAGCTGATACCCACCACTCTCGGTAACATCATCCCCTCCTTTTCCAAAGTGCTAATTCATTAAAACTAATGAGGCTCCGATGCTGTCTAAGATGAATGTCGATCAGGTTCCCGGCATGCACCTGCCACCATGCCTGCTCTGTCTCTCTGTGTCTCAGAGCCATGAGTGACAGAGGCTCTGCAGCCTCTGGAGCAGCACAGAGGACCTGATCACGGGCTTGACAGGAGCTAGCACTTGATTTGCATACAATTACATGCTGTCCAGTTCCTGTGGAAGTGCACAGACTTACCCCACCTGCCCTGATTCTGCAATGAACCTTCTTCCTGCCAGGCCCTGTTATGTCTGCTGGGGAGACAGCTGTGAACATCTGGCCTCCCAGGCCCACTTGGATGTTCTGAAGTCACCTGCACTTCCTATCTGATCACCAGGTAGAAGGGAAAAGCATTTCTAGGGAGGACTGGAGTAAGGAGATGGTAATTCCTATTCCTTCATCCTCAGAAGAGCGTAAAGGCTAATTGTGGCCTGGTTGCACAATAGGGGCAAGGAAAGAAAATGTCAGGGAGGGAGGACAATTTGATGCTCCTTACATAGCAGCTTTTCTCCTTCATTCCACAAGTACTTACTGAGCCCCTGCAATGGGCTAGGCTGTGTTCTGGACACCACAGAAATGTTGCCCACAAGATAGCAGTGTCCCTGTTCTCTTAGCACTTATTCTCCTGGACAAGATAGGCACACGAAAAAGCAAATTAATATTGAATAGAGAAACATATTCAGGGTGATGGCATGTGGGAAGTACGTGCAGAGTTTTTTCAGACTGAGACCAGAAGGGAGGCCACTCCAATGAGAGTTTAATGGAGCAAAGTGGGCAAAAGACAGAGATGAGGAAAGCTATATAGAGCAGGGCATGGGAATCCTCCCTCCTGAAAGCTTGCCCTGCTCTATGTTTCTCTTCCTCCAAACTCATCGTTCTTGTTGGGCAGGTCTTGATTTTAATATCAGCCCTTCCCAGACACCCAAACTGTTGTTGCTCTGCATGCACTTCCCACATGCCATCACCTTGAATATGTTTACATCTACTCCACCCTTTTCAATCAACTCTTGGTGGGGGTATTAACCCTTTTTTTTTTTTTTTTATCAACACAATTGTACAAATTATTGAGTTTCACTGTGACATTTCCATATATGCATATATTCTGCTTTGATCATATCCACGCTCCCTTCTACACTCTGGTCCCTCCTACTTTCTCCCCTCCTCTAGCCCCCTTCCCAGTCTTAAACAGTCTCTCTTCTACTTTCAGGTTACCTTTATCATTGTGGCACCTGATGCCATCAGATCTTAGAAGCTAAGCAGGGTCAGGCCTGGTTAGTGCTTGAGTGGAAGACCGCCTGGGAACACCAGGTGCTATGGACTTGGGAGAAGGACCCAGCAACCCACTCCCAAAAAACAGTCATTGAAAACCCTATGAATAGCAGAGAAACACTGGCAATAGTGTTTTGCCTGTCGTACATAAGGTCGCTATGAGTCGGATACCAACTCATCAGCACCTAACAACAACAACATGAGAGAAACATGCAATACTTGTCTTTCTGTGTTTGGCTTATTTTGCTCAACAAGGTATCCTACAGTTCCATCCATTTTCCTGCAAGTGACCTGACTTCATTCTTCCTAATGGCTGAATAATACTCCATTGTGTGTATATACCACATCTTCTTCACCCATTCATCCAGTGACTGACATTTAGTGTGATTCTATACCTTGGCCATTGTGAATAGTGCCACAATAGCATGACAGGTATCTCTATTGTATTTTAGGTTCATTTCCTTCAGAGATATGCCTAAGAGTAGTATAACTATATCTTAAGGTAGTTGTTGTTGTGTGTGTGTGTGTGGCTTTTTTTTTTTTTTTTGAAACTCCATACTATTTTCTGATGACTACTAATTTATATTCCCACCAATAGTGTATTCCAGGGGGTTTTGATTCTATATACGTAACAACTTGGATCTCTATCCTCTTCTTTCCATTCCAGTTACAATTCTCCAGGCTCAGGCTCTAGTTGGCTCTCTCCTGACTATTTTCTTACACTTAAAATTGTTCTCTCTGCCTCTAGTCATAAGCCTTTCACCTGCTAATATCCTTTAATGCTGCACAAGTGAGCTTCCTTAAGTAGATCTAACTCTGTTGCTGCACAGCTTAGAAAACCTAGGAAGAAGCAAGGCGTTATAGTACACGCCTATAATCCTAGCACTTGGGAGGCTGAGGCAGGAGGATCATGAGTTCAATGCTAGAGGCAGTCTGCATGATTTAGCAAGACTCTGTCTCAAAATAAAAAATAAAAAGGGGCTAGGGGTGAAGCTCAGAGCACTTGCCTAGCATATGAAGGCCCTGGATTCAACCCCTAGTAATGAAAAAAAAAATTTCAACTCAAAATAGGTCAAAAATCTAAGTGTAAGACCTGAAAACTATAAACTACTTGAAGAAAACATAGGGGAAACACTTCCAGACATTGGTGTAGGCAATGATTTCTTTTCCATAAGACCTCTTCAAAACACAGGGAACAAAAGCAAAAATAGACAAATGGGATTATATCAAACTAAGATTTTTCCTTCCACTTGTCTGTCATCTTGTCATGCTGTGGGGGCTTGTATGTTGCTGTGAGGCTGAAGGCTATGCCACTGGCATATCAGATACTAACAGGGCCACCCATGGTGGACAGGTTTCAGCTGAGTTTATAGACTAACATAGACTAGGGAGAAGAACTCAGCAGCCCACTCATGAAATAATTAGCCATTGAAAACCCTGACAGTGTAGAGAAACACTAATATACTGCTGGAGAATGAGCCCTCCAGGCTGGAAGGCATTCAAGAAATGACTGGGAAAGAGGTGCTTCCTCAAAGTACAGTTAATCTTAATGATGAGAATGGAGTAAAGCCCCTGGGACCTCCTTTTGCTGATGTGGCATGATTCACAATGAGAAGAAACAAAGTGGCTGCAACAATGGGCTCAAACATAAAAAGATTATGTGCATGGCACAGTGTTGGGCAGTGGGTTTTTTTGTTTGGTTTTTGTTTTTGTTTTTTTGTATATAGTGTCACTATAGTTGGACCCAACTCAACAACACCTAACAACAAGAGGAAGCTTTTGCACAGCAAAGGGGAATAATCAGAGTAGTGACAACTTTCAGAATGGGACAAAAGTTTTGCAAATTGTCCATCTGACAAAATATTACTATCCAGAAAATATAAGTAATTCTTAACACTCAATAAGAAAAAAATCCCAAATTATCTAATTTAAAAATGAATAGAAAATATGAATAGAAAATTCTCAAAAGCAGAAATTCAGATGGCCACCAATTTATAAAGAAATGCTCACCTCTGTTAGCCACCAGGGAAATGCGAGCCAAAACTGCAATGAGATACCACCTCACCCATTTAGAAAGGCTGTTTTCAAAAAGAGAGAAAGTTGCTGCGGGCATGGTGATGCATGCCTTTAACACCAGCACTTGGGAGGCTGAGGCAGGAGGATCAACTCAAGTTCAAGACTAGCCTGGTCTACATAGTGATTTCCAGGCCAGCCTGGGCTACACAGTGAGACCCTGTCTCAACCAACCAACAAACAAAAAGAGACAGAAAGGAACAAATGTTGGTGAAGATGTGGAGAAAAGGGAGCTTGTGTGCCCTGTTGGTGACAATGTGAGTTAGCCTAACATGCTTCTTAACATAGTCAGCCTTATGTTGTCAAATTAGCCAAAAATCAATGCACAGGTGTGGAACAAACTGGCTCCCCCCTTAGTATTAAAGGTAGTGGCAGAGAATGCTAGGTGCTCCCTTCATATCCATTCTTCTTCCTTCAACTAAATTAACAAGACCCAGATTTTATTTAGGGTGTCGAATGGGATTATAGATGTGTGTCACCATGCCCAACTGTTGCTCTTAGTTCTAAAACCTGTTTTTTCTCTTTCCAACAGTTTCAGTTTATTTTCTTTAGCATTTTGCTACTGAATCTGCCTAACAGATCTTGTTTGTCTCTTATGGTCTCCATTCTCAATTTGCCTATTTAAGAGACTTGGTCCTTATATTGTTAATATTATATTTGGTTACAAAATAACAAGAATGCCAACTACCACTGCATTAACAAATGGGTGAATCAGAAGTCTGGAAGTGGGCAGCCATGACTGCAATGCCACCAGGGATTCAGGGCAACTCTCTCTGCCCTGCCACCTCAATGTGTAGATGCAATTCTTATTGTGTCATGGCTCCAGATGGCTGCTGCCCCTCTGGGCCACATGTCCGGGCAGGAAAAAGGGGGAAGAACACCAGGCACAGGACTCTCAGCTAAGGAGATTGCTCTTTGATTCCAGAAGGTGAGCTCTTCCTAGAGGTCTCATTAAAGGGCTGAGTCCATGGCCGCCACTTGCCACAAGCCAGGGGCAGGCAATGAACATTCTCAGCCAGACACATGGTCCCTTTGATTAAAAAAATGCCATTGTATCTATACAGAAGAAGGTAAAAATTAGGGAGCAATTAGTAGGGTCTATAATCCTTTATTGAAAGATAATTTTAAAGCAAGCTGGGCACATACCAGTTATCCCAGTAACTTGGAAGGCAGAGGCAGGAAGATCATGAGTTCAAGGCCAGAGGCAGCCTGCATAACTTAGCAAGACCTTGTCTCAAAATAAAAAATAGAAAATGGGCTGCAGGTGCAGCTCAGTGGTAGAGCACTTGCAGAATTTATGCAAGGTCCTGGGTTCGACCCCAAAGTACCACAAAGAGTAGAAAATAGAAAGTCACAAAGCAGCTCTACTCAGGTTTGAACCAGTCAAATGATTTAATCAGAAACACCTGACTTGGGCAGGGCGCAGTAGTGCATGCCTGTAATCCCAGCATCTCCGGGGGTAGAGAAGGGCGGATGGCAAGTTCAAGACCAGAGGCAGTCTGCATAACTTAGCAAGACCCTGTCTCAAAAAGTAAAAAAAATGGACTGGGGGTACAGCTCAATGGTCCAGCACTTGCAAAACATGCAGGCGGGAGGCCCTGGGTTCAACCCCCAGGACCGCAAGAAAAACAAAACAAAACAAAAAAAACACATGATTTGGGCAGGTTTTATTTTTTATTTTTTTTAAGAAACTTGATTTTTTTAACAGTTAAAAATTTGTCAAAAATTTATGAAGATAATATAGTTTCCTCTAGCCTTGGCAACCAGTTTCCCTGTTATTAACATTTTGCATTGGTTTGGCACATTTGTTATACTGAATGAGCCAGTATCAACACATTGTTATTACCAAGTCTATAGTTCAGATTTCCTTGGCTTTTACCTTATGTACTTTTTTGTTCCAAGATCCCACATCAGATACTCACGTTGCATGGAGTTGCTGTGTCCCTTTAGGCTCCTCTTGGCTGTGACAGTTTCTCAGATCTTCCTTGTCTGGGGCACCTTGGTGGTTTTGAGGACAGTTTGCAGGTGGTCCCTCTGCTGGGGTTTGTCTGACATTTTCCTCCTGATGAGCCTGGGCTGTGGGTTTGAGGAAGGAAGAGGGCAGAGAGGAAGTGCCCTTTTCCTCACTTCCTGTCAAGTGTGCCAGCATGGCATACCATATTCAATGCTTACTTGGTAACTTATCTGAGGTGGTTGTTGTTAGGTGCCATCAAGTTGTGTCCAACTCATAGCAACCCTCACTAGGTTTTCAATGGCTGACTGTTTAGGGATTACCACGTCTTTCTCCCATTTTTGCAGTGCTGGGAATTGAACTCAGGACCTTAGAGACTGCAGAGCAGCGCTGTAGCAACTGAGCTCAATCCCAGCCCCTGTCTGTGGTAATGCTTATCAAACTCTACTGTAATGTTACGCTTTCTCCCTCCCTTCATGTACTGTATTCTCTGGAAGGCAGTCACCATGTGCAGCCCGTGATTAGAGTGGGGACGTATACTTCTTTCCTTGAAGGCAGAGTAACCACGTAAATGATTTAGAATTCTCATGCACAAGAGACTTGTCTCTTTTCCTTCATTGATATAAGTGTGTATGTCTTATTGAGTCATTTATTTATGTCAGTATATTGTTGTTAGTTGCTGTCAAGTCAGGTATGACTCATAGCCACCCTATGTACAAAGGAATGAAACATTCCCCCACACTGCCATGCCCAGCACCATGTCAGTGCTTCTCTGCTTTTTATGGGGTTTTCAATGGTTGATTGTCTCAAAATTGCTTTGGGAGTGGATTGCCATGTCGTTCTCCTTTCTATGTCAGCATAGACTTCTTGTTGTAGTTGTTGTTGTCATTGTTAGGTGCTGTCAAGTCGGTGTTCAACTCATAGCAACCCTAGGTATTATCAGTGTTTCTCTGCTATTCATAGGGTTTTCAATGGCTGATTGTTTTTCAGGAGTGGGTTGCCGGGTCCTTCTCCCAAGCCTACAGCACCTGGTGTTTCCAGGCTGTCTCCCATCCAAGTATTGACCGGGCCCAATCCTTAGTTTCCCAGATCTGACAGGATCGGATGCCACAGTGGAATAGCTGCAGATTGTACAGACTTAGGCATATTTATTTTGTACATTGGGAATTGATCCAATGCTCCTCTGCTTTCTTGTTTAAATTCTTCCAGCTTTGGCCATGGAGAACTCTTTCAGGTGGCTGCTCTGTCCCTTTGCCATGCCCCCATCCTTGCGTGTCTATGTGCATGCATGCATGAGGGCAGCCCTTACTTTCTGGCCCTCCACGATGCTTTAAGCTCTTCTTGTGTACTTCCTGCTCTGGTTCTAGCATCACTGATTTCTCTAAGGAACCTGCTTCTTTATATTAGAAAATGGCATGGAAAGCCAAGATCTGGGCACTGGCTGTGCTTACTGTGGGCAGTTATCTTTAATTACAGACCGAACACTTCCTTCCCCAACTCGCAAATGAATAATTACTTTGCTCTTCTACCCACCTCCAGCTTCTTTCTCACGTCTGCCCACACAGAACTGAGATCAACAGCAATGCTAGACTGACGAGTTAGGATGGAGGGAATATGAAAAATCAGAGGCGTGCCTCCTTCAGGAATCCAGAAACAATCCGGTAGGATGCTGGACTTGTAGATTCCTGAATGGCAGAGGACGAGGGAGCCTCTGACAAATAAAGCAATTGATCCACCCTGGATCCCGTAACCAACTACTGACAAGACCGTGATTATAACGCAGCTCTCTAGAACTATTGCTCTCTTCCCCAGAACACTGTGCTGTGAACCCCATTGCTCCCTTCATCCCCCAGGTTAATGCCAAGCTGGGCACCATCTCCTTGTGATTCTTACCAGCCAAACATGTTGGTTTGCTGATGGCAGAGCTGGATGTTGACTTTCTATAATAAATGTTCAGGGTGGCATGATAGGAGACATCAGAGAGGTTAGACGCCGACCTAATCATGTACAGAGCAACTCCATCCTCATGGGAGCGGGGAGGTGGCATCTGCCATACTGGTAATGAGGGCGCCAATGCAGATGTCTTACCTCGGGGGTCCCCAGGGGCCAGCTACCTCTGCCACGAGTACTGGAGGAGGAACGCTGATTTGGCATGGAAGGCTGTTTGGATGTTGCTGTTTTTCTGATGTAACTCCTGTTTCCCTATCTCCCTTTTCTCTGCCTCCTGTCCTCCCTCTTGAGAGCAATTTATATGTCTCTGGCTCCTTTTAGGCGGGGACAGAGTGCTAATTAGCTGTCTGATTCATCCCAGGCTACCTGTCCCAGGGCACTTGGCCATAAGACCAGACTGGGTGTGGCCCTGAGCTCTCCAGGGGCAGGCGAGTGTCCCAGAGGTCTGACAGTCCCTGTCTGACGTGGGCCATACATTAACTTGACTAATAGGAAGGAAGTGTCCTCAACGCCCCATTTCCTTGATACCAACCACAGGGGCAATTACATAGAAAGCCATTCCTGCAGGCTTTGGAGGCTTTTAATTCACTTCTCCCCTCCAAATAAAATATACTTCCAGAGGCCCCATCACCAGCAGATGGGTATGGGGAGGGGACGCCTTTCTTCTTTCTTGCCATTGCCTGTCACACTGGAGCTCACACATGTTCCAGTCCCCAGACAGAAGTCTCGGCAAAGCATCTTGAAAGAGCTGTCTGTCCTGATGGAGACTCGCACTTCTCCCTTCTCTCTGCAGCCCCCAAATCCACTCCTTCATCCCTTTGATATCCCAACAACCCTACAGTGCCACCTGTTGAATTCCCTCTCATCCATCCCCCCATCCACTCTGCAGCATTCAACCCCCTTAGCCTCCCCTTTCTTGAATCCTTCTCTCCTCCTGGCCTTCAGAACACCTAACATCCCTTCCACCTTGCACATTACCTCTCAGTCGCTTTTGCTGGTGTCCCTGCTCCTGCTGGATGCCACACCCTTCTCCAATTCCTCTCTCTCTTACAAAATGAGATGTATCTGGATCCATGATTCAATACTATGGGTAGGCTGAAGACTCCTTAACCTTTGCCCTGTGTCCAAATTCAAATGACCAGCCACTTAGTATCTCTGCTTGGAGAGAAAGCCATGGGCCTGGCATCCCCTAGTAAAATTTGGGCCATTGTGCTAATAATCATCAAACAGATTTAAACATCACAACCAGGCCCTATGTATCTTTCTGCTCTTTAGAGTACTGCTTTTGCTTACCTCTCACCCCTTGGGGTTCCTGCCTGTTATAAAATGATAATAATAAAAATAGCAGCCACAACCAATATTTGCTCCTTACTATGTCCCAGGTACTATGCCAAACACCTTCCATGCATTATTCCAGGCAGCACTCACGCAACCTCAGGAGGAAGATACTTTTATCCCCAGTTTTGTAGCTCAGAACTTTCAGGCTTAGATGGAAGTGCGTGCTTAGGTCAAACCACTGGAAGTAGCAGAGGCAGAATTGTAATCCTGTTTTGTTTGACTCAAGAGGCCAAACTCACAAACATTTTCCCTACTAACTGACTCTTATTAACCCATACTGTAGCCACAACCAATTTAGTGCCAATGTCTGGGGTGGAGATCATAGACACTGCCCCTCCAGCCCTGCCACATCTCTGGTCTTTGGGTCTCTATGGAGGGCGTCTCTGTAGGCATATATTACAGATGCAGCTCATTCTAATAGGATAATGTTTGTTCCATGGCCAACAGAGAACAATTTGTGCTGGAGAAGGGGAGAAGGTAATTGGGAGAAGCCTAGGTCTGAAGGGTGCTGGATCTTTTTCACCAGTGAATTTTCAGGGAACAGCCATTCAGGTCTGTGCCAGTGGCATCAGAGCTGCCAAATGTAATCAGATGTCAAAACTCTTACCAGCTGAGTCAAGTGAGAGACCACAGAGAACAGAGGGCTTAGGATGAGATGTACATCTCCTTTACAGATCTCTCTGGAGAAAGTCTTGGACAAGATTAGGGAAGAGTTTATTTAGGCCATATCTAGGAACTTCTAATCCATAAGGTGTTATACTGGTGCATCTCTGAGGAAATAGACTGGCCTGATTATCATGGTTTTCAGTCTGGATTCCACAGGGATCTGGGATAGAAGCTTGAGGCCTAGAAAATCCTCAGCCTTCAACAAGGGCATCCCTATTGCTTGTTGTTATTGTTGTTAGGTGTCGTCGAGTCGGTATCCGACTCATAGTGACCCTCATAGGGTTTTCAATGACTGACTGTTTTGGGATTGCCTTAGGAGTGGATTGCCAGGCCCTTTTCCCATTTTTGTGGTGCTGGGACTTGAACTCGGGACCTCAGAGACTGCAGTGCAGCACTCTACCCACTAAGATAAATCCCAGCCCTCCCTATTGCTAGCTCATGTATATTGGAGCTTTACATGAAATTCTATTAATTCAAAAGAAATAATTGCAATTTCTAATCATTGCAATTGCTAATGAGTATAAGAGACAATAGGTTTTAATGTCAGAGAGGGCTGAGTTGGCCTCTTGATTCTGAAATTGACTAACTCCTCTAATTTTTTCTTTTCTCATCCATAAAAGAGGGATGGCTGTCTCTACATCTCTGGGTCATAGTGAGAAGTTAATGAGCAGTATGTGAACAGCAGAGCTGAGCCCTTGCCATGGAACTGATGCTCAGTGAACTCCCCTTTCTTCCTTGTCTTTTCCTCCATGACATCATGCCACTCAGGCCCAGCAGAAATGACTGAGGGTTTTCAGAAGTGGCGAGTACCCCTAAGTAGACGTTTCCATGGCATGTTTGGGCTGGGGTTTAACTCAGTGGGTAGAGTTCTGCTTCACCCTCTCTGACTACCCAGGTTCAACCCCCAGCATTGCAAACATGAATGAAGGACATGGCAATCCACTCCCGAGCGATCTCGAAACAATTAGCCATTGAAAACCCTATGAGGGTCGCTATGAGTCAGACCTGACTCGTTGGCACCTAACAACAACAACCACAACATAGTATGTCTATCAGTCTAATGAGATAGGACCATCCAATCTAATAAGCCAAGTAGTGCCAGACTACCCCAAACAGCCATTACAAAGCCCTCCCTCTGTTCAGCCCAGCACCTGAGCCTGCAGGGAGCTGCCAAGGGCCTTGAAAGTACATCCTGAACTTCCCAGCTCAGGAGGCGAACTGGGTCTCTGAGTTCCCCAAGGTGGACAGCAGCACTATAGCCAGAAGCAGCCTAGGAGAAGACAGGCAGTGAGGCCACCAGAGACCAGTAGCCGGCAGCCAGAGGAGGAGAGATGATCTCACCTGGTAAGGGAGTTGTAGCAACCCCAAGGCAGGTAAAGAAATGATGGTAGCCCCTCAACATGACGGTCATCAGTCACTGTCTAAGGAGGAAGGAGAGTGTGCAATGCACTTTTGAAAAATATCTACTAAAAATGATTTTTTAAGAAATGATTTTGGCTCCTGAAAGGATAGGCTTCACAGTTATCTAGTTAGTTTTTTGTAAATCCCAACAATCCCTGGATAAATGAGGCATTACTGGACTTAACTCAGGGCCTAGATTCACAGGGTCTGTTTTTAGCAATGGAGTGACTGGAACGACATTGCTATTGATGGATCTTGGCCAAGAGGGAGACGCCAAGCTTCTTGGGGAAGCTCCCCAGCAAAGTCCCCTATCAGAGACTACTCTCTGGAACCTAGTAAAAGGAAGAAAAGTAGGAAGACACCTAAGCTTGAAACGGCATGTGGCTTGGTCCAAAGCAAAGTGCGATTCATTGGGTTTTATGTATCTCAGGTGAACAGAGATGGGAAGAAAGGACCAAGCATCAAATTGCCCACTTAATTACTTTTTAAAACCCCCTCTTCGTAGGTCCTGCATGGTTGCAATGCAGAGTATCATTTACCCACAGCTGTGATGTGAAATCCTCTCAGAGGAGGAGCTTCAGGGTAATGGCCAGCCCATGAGACCTGCTGAGGGTGTTAGGGTCAGAGTGTGTTCTTGGACTTCTCAAGGAGGAGAGGAGTTGACACAGCTGGCCAGAGCATGCAAAGGGGCCTCCAGGTGGAGAAGCCCACTGGCCACCTCCTGGACTTGGGGTACCGAGAAGCTGCCACACTGCATTAGTCAAACATTTGTCCCTCGCTGGGGTCAATTTGGGACACTAGTTCTTTGTTCAGGACCCCGTCACAGTAAGAACCTAGGGAGGGCTTGGAGAGAGGAAGTTGGGGCCTGGGGATTTGAATGTATAGATGCAGAAAATTTGCATTCAATCTCAAGAGATTCCCAGTCTTCTTGAATCTCTGGTCAAAACCCCCAGTGCCAAAACCTTTCCAAATCCTCCTGGCTTCTGCTCTTACTAGCTTTCTTATTCTATGCCCTGTCCTTGTTAAAGGCCCCTCCAACGCCTAGCTCTGACCTGGTGACAGTGCCCTTTGCTGGGTCTCCTCACTGTTCCTTCAGCGTCTTTCATAGTGGCATCTTCAGAGAATACCAACCTCCTCCCTTGCACTCACCCTTCTCCACGACAGGGCATCTGCAGACCTTTGGCTCCTTTCTGAAATGGGCTGAGTCATTCAGTGACACTGGTCTAAACCCCACACCCCTGCAGGGTCCCCAGACTGCCTAGATGACCCTTAGCTCACAGAGAAGCCCTGCCATTTCCTCCTGCAGCAAGGTTCTGTGCAAAGTCACACGCTCCTCCTTCTGGCTCCAGCTGTCTTTGGGATTCTCAAATAAATCAGGCACCTGCAACCAGGTCCAACTGCACAGGGCCCGCGAGGGTGACCTGGGTATAGCCCCAAGTGACTTTCCCAGGGTTACAGGACACCCTGAGGCTGAGGCTGGCACACAGGCCTTCTGGCCTTCAGCCCCTTTCTCTTTCCCCTCCACCAGCAATTCTCAGGCTTATTTGTGTGGGATGTCACAATGATTTGTTACCAAAAGTAAGTACATACATTTGCAAATTGCTTGCTTTATCATAAATTTACTCTGGGAAGCAGACTAGCAAAGTTGTTCCAAGAAGGCCCTTTGGAGTCCAACAGAGTCTAAATTCTGGCTCCACAGCTGGTTGATTTTTTTTTTTTCTGTGCTCTTAGGCAAGTTATTTTACTTCTTTCAGCCCTAGTCTGCCTGGTGATAAAATGAGATAATCATAGTGTCTACCTCCTAAGGGTTGTGAGCTGATTCAGTAGCCAGGATGCCAAGTGCTGGGCACAGTATCTGGTCTAGAAGCTAAGGACAAATGTTGGCTGAAGTCAGTACTAGTATTCGGAGGCATATTTGTACAAAGAAAATAAATTCGAGAACTTGTTTGTAATAAAGGTACTCTTTTTTCTTGATATTCTTTTTGTTTGTTTGTTTGTTTTTAGTTTTTTGTTGTACTGGAGGTTGAACCCAGGGCCTTGTGCTTGCATGCTCTGCAAGTGCTGGACCACTGAGCTGCACCCTCAGCCCATTTTTTTTTTCACTTTTTGAGACAGGGTCTCGCTAAATTACTCAGACTGCGTCTGGTCTCAAACTTGCGATTTTCCTGCCTCCGCCTCCCGAGCCACTGGGATTACAGGCATGCGACACTGCGCCCAGCTTTTTCCTTGATATTCTGACAGGCTTTCCTGTAGCAGGGAGGAAAAAAAGGTGGAATTGCAGGCTCCACATAAGGAATTATATGTAATAACAGCCTATCTTATTTTTTGTCACATCTACAAGTGAGTTATTTTCACCGATGTACCCATAATATTTGTGGCGGTTACTGGTTATTATAATCCCTTATTTCCCCACAAAGCAAACATAACTGTGTGTGTGTGGATGTGGGTGTCATCCCTCCTTCATGTAGGGTACACTCAGATGACCCGACTCTAGCAAGGATGTCAGGAAAGACTGAAGCTGATAAGCAACACCCTTGGCATCTCTGCCAGTCCCAAAGTAAGACTTGAGCCCCCAGGTCCTAAAGGCACAGGGTCTGAGGCTGAGGATGTGGCGTGACAGCCCTGACCAGCAGCCCAGCGGGGGCCCGGCTGACCCTGAGTGGCACTAGGGGATCACTGAGCTGTCACCTCCTCCCTGATGAATATGGAAGAGGCTGTGCTCAGCTCCGACTGAAGCCGCCTTTGTTCCTCTCCATCACTTCTCTGCTCTCTGATCGGATGTCACCCTATTTATTATTATTATTCCCAATGTGTTGACAAGTGATTTAAACACCTCACAGGGGGAAGAAGAAAGGGTGGGGGCTGGTAGGGAGTCTTTCCTTTGAATCCAGGGCATTCACAGTTTCAGATTAGCAAATAAATGACTATAGGTGTATAATTAAAACTAATAGGTTAATTGGAGAACATTTAGATCTTTCTGGGGAAAAAAAAAATAATGAGAGCCATCGACATTCTCCTTTTGAGGCAAACTAAGAGTATGATAAATAACCCTGCCTGGAGGAGCAGCACAGGCGCAGCTTACTCTGCCCTTCCTTCAGAATTGCTGTGAGTTGCTGGGTAACAGATCAGAGGAGAAGGACTCTGCGAGTGGAGCCAGGTCTTCCCCAGGGAGACAGAACCCTGCGGTGGGGGTCAGGGCCGCCCTGTTCCTGTGAGCTCGGGCTCTGTTCTCTTGTGTTTTCTTTCTTTCTCTCCCCTACCCTCTCTGTCTGTCTTCTCTTTTCTCCCTGTCCCTGTCACTCTGCCTGAGCCAACTTCCCCATCCTCTAGGCGACCGGATTTCAGAGACAGTCTCTGCCATTCTGCCGTGTCAGCCTTTTCGGTCAGCAGAACCCAGGGACAGGAGGCAGGGAGCTGTTGAGAGGAAGTGGCCAGTGGATAGGTTACCAACACTTCAGCAGGGAAGCCCTCCTAGGAAGGGAAGGCTGTGCTCTGGGGAGGCAGCCTTGTTAGAACTCTGACAGTGCCTTGCCTTCTGTTCGCAGAGCCAACCAGAGTAGGAGGCAATGGGATGGGGATACATGGGCAGGGCTAAGTCAGCCCTGGCTGGGGTGAGACCCACGTGAGGCAAGACGGATGGAAACCTGGCCACCATGGTCAGCCCCCTCTCTTTCTGGAATAACATATATGGCAGTGAAGTTTGACATGTGTCCTAAAGACCTGCTGGCTTCAAGTCCAGTTGTGACGGACAATGGGGAAGGCTGACATGGGTTGAGCTATGTGCTCCTCAAAAAGGCAAGGTGAAATCCAAATGCCCAACACCCTGGCAGGTGACCTTAGAAGGAAAGAAAGTTGTTGCACATGCAATTAGTTAAACTAAATGAGGCCATCTGGAGATGTGTGGTCCCCTAATCCTAAAGGACTATTGCCCTCAGAAGAGTAGCAAACAGACACAGATCAGGGGACTACGGGACTGTGGAGACAGCAACCAGAGAGGTGCTGTCACACCAGTAGAAGCCTAGAGCTACCAACAGCAGCCAGAGGAAGCAAAGAAGAGTCCTTCTCTAAGGGAGCACAATCCTGACATCTTCACTTTGAACTTCTGGACCTTAGAACTGTGAGAGGAAGCTGGGTGCAGTGGCTCACCCCTGTAATCCCAGTGTAATCCCAGCCTCGGGAGGCCAAGGGAAGATCACAAGTTTGAGGCCAGAGGCACCCTGTGTATCTTAGCAAGACCCTGTCTCAAGATAAAAATTTTTTAAAAAAGGGGCTGGCAGTGCAGGTCAGTGGTAGGGCTCTTGCAAAGTATGTGCAAGGCCTTGGGTTCAACCCCTGCAGTACTGCAAAGAAAGAGAAAGAAGAAAGAAAGGAAGAAAGGAAGAAAGGAAGGAAGGAAGGAAGGAAGTTGTGAAAGGATATAAATTTCTGAGGGTTTAAGCCACTAGTTTGTGCTCATTTGTATGGCAGCTGTGGGAAACCAATACAAACCTTCAACAGCTACCTGAATTAGTCATTAGTAAAATTTCAAGTTTAGTCTGGAGTGAAATCTCAAATCCAATACTTGGAAGAAAACAAGCAGGTCTCAGAATGATCACTTGAGCCACTATACCATGGAAGGTTCAAGAGACACAGCCCTACCCCACCCACTCCCACCTATGAGATATCTCACTGCCTTTGACAGGCAGTAGAGATTCTCTAAGATGGACAAATCTGACCCCTGAAGGAGAGGGATTCTCTCAGGTGTTTGGAGAAGAGGAGACAGATTAACCCTTTGTCATTTATTGTCCCATTTTTATTACTAACAGTAGTGATAGCTACCATGTAGGGGGTGCTTACCATGTACCGGGCATTGTGTCAAGCACTTTATAAAGATCTTTCTGACATAATGCTGCCTCTAAATAAGCCTTGCAAGTCCTGGGGACTCACCAAGGAAGATGCCTTCCCAGGTACACAACAACCCAGCAGGTTAAGATTGGGGATAATGAGTGAGGGGTGGCTACTTTTCAAAAGCTTACAGAGGACCTGGAATTCGAACTCAGGACGTCACTATTTCCCATCACATACATCCATTTTACTCATCCTAGCTCCCGCCTTCTACTAAGTATTTTGTTCTTTATTTTTTAAAGTCAGTGCCGCTTTCACAAGGTTGAAATGAACACAACAGAGAAGCTACCTAGCATGAGAGGAGATCCTGAAAGGACTAGAGAAAAGCCAGGGAGCTGAGGCGCAGCCCCGCCAGCTCAGCTGTAAAAGTCCTATTAAAGACAAATGACCTGAGGCCCACTCTCCAGGGACTCCTACACAGACAGAGGGGGGAAAAGCAACAGGGAGCCCAGAAAAGTCCCTGCGAGTAAATAATAGACACGTGGCCTCTCCTTCCCAGGGTTCCTTAAGAGCGTGGAACCACAGAGAAGAGAGGAGGTGGCTGGTCATCACCCTCCTCTAGTTCAACGAAGGCTGTCACCCCACCACAGCCTATCTGGCACAGGTGTGACTCAGGGAACAGACAGAGGGAGAAAAACTAAGATTTCTGGTCAGAAAAGGAAGGCTGGGTGATCATTTTCCAGGCTGCAGAGCTAAGCTTTGTGGAATGGACTCCTCCTGCAAGAAGACTCTCCCTCCTCCCCAGTGTTAACACCTTTCCTCATCTAGGGGGTCTGTAAGCCCCCACTTAGGTTGGCATCCTTGGAATACTGGCCAGGTCATTAATCCTCCCAGCCAAGGTTTCCCTCATCCACAAAATGCACATGTGAAAAAAAAAAGAGTAAATTATACTAGGGTTTTGAGGACAAATGAAAAATATCTATTAATGTAAGGTTAAAACTCTACTCAGAATTATTATGTGAACCTTTAGCAGCTCCAATATGTAAACAACAATAGTAATAATAATTATTATCTCCCTAGACTCCCCAACATTACTGGGGCTGCTGGAATAATGGGGAACATTTCTAAGCTGCTAAGGGTGGATGAGGCACTCATTCGAACTGCCAATCCTTCTTGACTTGACAGCTGAGCCTGTAACCTACACTTTTAACTTGCAGATAAAGGAAAATACAGGTCTAACCACAGGAGAGAAACCAACGCAACAGAGAAGCAAAGAGGGCCTAGAATTTAGGTGGTTTGATTTTTCTGCCTACAGTTAAAGGTGTTAAGTCCAGAGAGCAGGAATATCAATAGCTGTTTTGTTTGCCCAACAGGGAAAGAGTGTGCAAGACCCCTGCAGACCCGCAGCTAATCCCCTTCCCTCAGGTCTAGAGAAGGGCTATTTGCTAGGGGCTGAGGGCAGTTCCTGCATCTTGAGGTTGCAGCAAACAGCCTGGACAGGGAGCTCAGCAATACTCAGCCGTGCTCCTCCATCCAGAAAGCTATCAGGAAACGCCTGAGGGAAAGGGATTCATTCGCCTCCCTTACTGCCTGGTGAGCCAATCAGAGGAGCCTATGCACACAGCCAGCCAATTACATCTCTTGACAGGGCAGCAACCAATCATCTCACTCCCCCATCTAGGCCATTGCATCTGAAACCTCCTCCCCGCGAGGGCTATATTTCCAGAGCTGCCAGTCACCAGGGAATGCTGGGGAGGAGGGGAGCTGAGCGCCCCAAGCCAGGTCTCCTGCTTCAGAGCAGACTCTGACAGAAGGGCTGGGGCAGAGATCCTGATGGAAACACCCAGGGCAGAGGCCACTCCAATTCATCAAGTCCATAAATATTTGTTTACTGCTCACCATCTCTGTGCCCGATGCTGGGGATAAGGAGGACATGATCTCTACCCTTAAGGTCCTCCAAGCCCAGTGGGGAGAGGAGAGCAAACAAACGCAGTACTTCCATCAGGATGTGACAGAAGCCATGGGGAAACAAGATGCTCTGTGAGCAGGTAACATAGGTGCTACCCAGGGGGACAGGGTCTCAGAAAACCCTCCAAGAGAAGCCCAAGGGCATGCAGTGGTGTAGCCCCAAAGGACTTCCATGGTAACTGGAGATCATCCCCACACCATACCCATCTGTACCCCTGTGCTAGGGTTGCTGTAACAAAGTCCCGCCAGCTAATTGTTGTAAACAACAGAAATGTATCACCCCAGCCTTCTGGAGGCAACAGTGATGTATTGTCTCAAATTTCTTCTGGAGGCCAGAAGTCCAAGATCAAGGTGTCAGCAGGATCACTTTCTCCTGTGGCCTCTCTCCCTGTCTTGGAAAGGGTCACCTCACACGGTCTTCTCTGTAAGCGTATCTTTGTTCACATTTCCTTTTCCTACAAGGACACCAGTCATGTTGGATTAGGGCCCTCCCTAAGGACCTCATTTTATCCCTTTAAAGACCCTACCTCCAAATACAGTCACATTCTGAAGACCAGGGGTTAAACCTTCAGCATATAAATTTTGAAGGAAATGCAATTCAACCCGTAACGCCATTATTTTCCACCACTATTGTGAAGTTCCTGTTTGGACACTTTATCCCCCGAAGAACACGGTGACCAGGGGCTTTTTGTCCTCTGAGTCTTCTCTATTAAGTGCCTGTTGACTCAGACTTGGACCAGCTCCTGTCAGGGGAGAGGGATGATGAAGCCCTGCATCTGCCTGTTAAAACAAGTGCCTCATCACTCATGTTTTCTTCAAAAAGCTGGCTGTTGGTTAGAGTCTCAGAACAATCTCTTTCCACTGCTCAACAGCTCTGCTCGCTGGCCCCATGCCCATAAATGATTTTATCTGTGATAAGGCCTGGTGTTTCCTTTAGGCCTGGCAGGGAGAGAGCGAGTGAGGTAGCCATCCGTCAACCAGTGCCCATGCTGGCCTGCCTGAGTCCCCTCGGGAGGGTCTGGGTGTCCTCAGTCTGCTGCCATGGGTAGTCATGGGGTGTTCTGTGATCTTTGAGACCCTAGGGCCACACAGAAGGACTCTGGGCAGTCGATCGAAGGCAGGGGAGACACTTTCTCTGCATTCCACACCTCAGCACAGTGAAGATTCATTGACCATCCACTAGGTGCCAGGCATAGGCACTGTGCCAAAAGCCAAAGATGAAGAAGAATGGGCCACCATCCAGTCCTCCAGGATCTCACAGTCTCCTGGGGAAGATGAAACACACCATCCACCACAGGGCTATTGGCCAGTTACAGCCACAGGGCTTAGGGAGCAGAGAATTGAGATGCCTCTAGTATGAGCAGATGTCTGGGCAGAGTCTGAAGGACTGATGGAGTCGGCAGCTGGGGGCAATGAGGAGAGCAGGATGGTCCAGCAGGGGAGTCCCACAGGCAAGAGGATGGAGGTGTGAAGCACCAGATGCACCAGAAGAATTGGAAACAGGTCAGTGGTATCAGAGTGTGAAATGTGAGGGAGAAAGTGGCAGGTTGGCTGGGAGAGATGGCCCAGGGCCGCTCATAGACCATGCTAAGGGGCTTGGATGTTCTCTGAGAGTTTTTAGACTATGTTTGTGAGAGCACTGAGTTCTTAGAAGTGCTTGGGATGAGGAACAAGAATGATCAGACAGGCCACCCATCGCCAAGTGGAACCTCAAGTATATTGGGGTAGAAAAGAGTCTTCTAACACTTAAAAACTCAAGAGCTACCATTGTTTTGCCCTTGGAGAGTTTTAAGTAGGGGGTGATATCAGGATACTGTGGGGTCCACAATGAGGGGTGCAGGGCTGGAGGCAGAGACTCCAGTTGGAACATTATTACAATACGCCAAGAAGAGAGGAGTTGAGCGGTAGAAGAAAATTAGAAAGTGAAACTGATGAGACTTGCTATGGATTATTAACAGAGCGAAGGAGGTATCTAGGATGAATACTGGATTCATGGCTCAGGTAGCTGGGAGCATGCTGGTGCTTTTAAAGGAGAAAGGGAAGAAAAGGAAGTAGTGGATTGGAGCAGACAGATGAGGAATAGGAAGTCCCCATGTGGAGTTCCCATGTGCTTGTAGACGAGCCAGGTGGAGATGATCAAGGGACCATTTGACAAAATCTGGTACTTCTCAATACATCCCACCTCCTAAATACAGTGCCTTGTACCTTGTAGATACCTTGGTATGTGGACTTTTCTTATTTTAAAATCTACATAGAAAGATTCTTCAAGATTCTCTACACTGTCTTCTGGATCTACTTTTCAATCTGATCTCCTTGTACTCCTCAGCAGGTGTGGATACAAAAAGAGATGCCCTGTCCACAGATGCTCAGTCTCACAGGATGCATTGCATCACAGACCCCTAAAATACTACATGTGATTAAAAATATATATATGGTGGATGTTTAAAAAGTATTTATTACAGTAAAAGACATAGCACCATGATCCTCCTCAAAATGCTCCCCCTGGCATCGAGCACACTTTTTCCATCGTTCCTGCCACTTTCTGAAGCAGAGAAATCTTTTGGAAGTCCTCTTTCCTGAACATCTTTAGTTTCACCCTCTATGGTGACAATGCTCTCTGTCACATATCCCTTCTGGTACAGAAATTTCCATCAGATAAAAGCACTACAGTATGTGGCTCTTCCCCAAAGTGAAAGTGACCATGAGAGGTAAACATTTTGAATCCATTCAGGATATCGAGGCAGCCATGGCAGTGCAACTAAGGATGCTCATGAAGGAGGAACTTCCAGAACTGCTTCAGAAAGTAGCAAGAATGATGGGGTGAGTGGATCAAAGCCAGGGAGAGGATTTTGAGGGGAATTAATGGCAATGTGTGTTTACTGTAATAGTTTTTTTTTAACTTTTTATTAGTAATTTTAATGTACAACTTATGACATATCCATACATGCATTTCATTGTACATTGCTCACATTCACTTCTCCCTTAACCCTATCTTTGATCGTACCTTGTATATCTCTTAGAAACCTCTGGAGAGACAGAATTGATACCTCTCACATGGGGCACACCTAAAATGTAGTGAGAGGCCTGATAGATGGCATCCTGCCTCCCCATTTTTCCTAATGCCTTGCTCTCACTCCTTGCATCTGATGTGATTCCCCCTTCCTGACCCAGTACCTGTTTCATTTTCTCCGTCCATTCTTCTCTGCCCTGCTCCCACAGAGATGCTAAATCACAAGTTAGTTTTTGGAGAACATTTCTCTGAGTTCTGTAGGGGAAAGTTGAGTCCTACAGCATTGGGCGCAGCTGCCCTTGTCCCTAGAGAAGGGAAGTGCTGACCCAGAAAAGTGTCCCTGTCACCGTGCTAGGTATTTGCAGAGAGCCAGATCGCCCTGTTTAGGGGAAAAGGCATCAGGTTCACTGAAAAGCCCCGCACCCAGGCTCATGGTCTGTAGCTCTGCCAGGATCTGTTTCTAACCTATCTGATGTCTCTTTGCCACATTGCCATGTTACTGGATTTCCATCCTCTGCATGTGCTAAGCTGCCTTTCCCCTTACCTCATTTTTAATGATAGCCTGCAGCCATAGCCCTGTGGCATCCAATCCCATCAGATCTCAGAAGCTAACCAGGGTCAGGCCTGGTTAGTACTTGGATGGGAGACTGCCTGGGAACACTAGATGCTGTAGGCTTGGGAGAAGAACACCGCAACCCACTCCCAAAAATCAATCTACCATTGAAAACCCTATGAACAGCAGAGAAGCACTGACAATAGTGTTTCCCCTGTGGTTTGCAGGGTTGCTATGAGTCAGATACTGACTCGATGGCACCTAACAACAACAACATTATTTTTAGTATGCCCCCCTCTCCCAGATGGATTCTAATTCTCCAGGCAAGAGAAAACACTGAGCCACAAAGCCCAGGAGCCCAGGGCTGCTTTCCAGTTCTCCCAACAGCACCTCTTTCTCCAGAGTCCTGCCTCTGTGGCAATGCCTCTTGCTCCCAGGCAGCAAGCATGGAGCCTTACCCTTAGTTCCACTACAGTAGCTGGTAGCTCTTTCCCCCTCCCACTCTCCCCTCTTAGTCCTCCTGCTTTTCAGGATGCCCAGGGAGGCACCAGATGATTGCAGTGTAGATATTTGCCTCTTGTAGGGCACTTGAGATGCTTGGTTCATTTTCTTCATGCGCTGTTTTGCATTTGATCAATAGGGACTCTTTTCACCTCTCCTAAATGTGGAAAGATTTATATAGCCCACATGGTACACTTGCAAAATACACATGAGGCCTGATAAATTACACACTATTTATTATGCCACTAAAATGATACCCTTTGCTTAATTAAAGTACCCATATGCTGCAGTGCAAATCACTCTCGTTCATTAAAATCTCAAAATATGTTTTTTTTTTTTTTTTTTTTTTGAAAAAAGGAAAGCCAGCAGCAGTTAGGAAGAATACAAACAAATCACAATTTGGAGGATCTAACCACACCAGAAATAGGCTTGACATCTCACCCTGAGGCACACCGACGTACCAGTCCATCCATCTGTAAATCTATTCTACAAATAATCACTGAATACCTATGCCGTCTAGACACTTTACAGATGCCAAGCACAATACCTGGTTCTTGTCCTCAAGAAGCACACAAGTCAGGAGAGAGAGAGATAAATAAATACACAGGAGTGAAGATGTGGCATTATGGTTTGAATATGAAGCGTCTCCTACAGGCACCTGGGTTGAGTGCTTTGGTTCCTAACTGGTGGCTCTATTTTGGGAGGTGGTGGAAACTTTGGGAAGTGGAGCCCAGGTAGAGGTGGAGTAGGTCCCTCGGGTGTCTTTGAAGGTTATACCTGATCCCTGGTCCCTTCCTCTTTCTCTGCTTCCTGTCTGCTATGGCGTGAACAGCTTCCTCCTCCACATGCTCCCATGGCCTTGATGTTCTGCCTCCCCATGGGCCCAGAAACAACAGAGCTGGGCATGATGGGTGAACCCTCTGAAACCATGAGCTAAAATAAATCACTCCTTCTGAAGTGATTGTTTCTCTCAGGTATTCCTCACAGCAATGACAAAGTAACTAATACGTGTGGTGACAATGGTGAGCAGGTGCTCTGGCAGACTCATCTATCTTAGACTTGTTGGGTTGGGAGGACTTCTCAGAGGAAGTGCTGTCTGGATGTATCTTCATGGATGATTAGTTCCAGTAAGTGTTCCAGGTTATTCTTTTTTACATCACCTGCTTTGTTTTCTTCTTGGTGACTAATTGGCCACAAATCTGGGATCATCTTTTTAACTCATTTGTTTATATGAATATTCTCTGCTTTCCTATTACCTCAACTACTTTGATAGTAGGCACCTGCCCATGTTGTTCAATGTTCTTACCCCAGCATATGGAATTGCAATTAGCACATAAGAGGGGCCCAGACATATTTATTGAGTGAATTATGGAATAGCAATTAGCACATAAGAGGGGCCCAGACATATTTATTGAGTGAATTAATGAAAACTTACAAAAGAATAGCATGTGCAAAGGTCCAGAGGTGAGAGGGCACACAACACGTTCTAGGAAGGTTAAAGGTGACCATGCCACATCCTAACACCTCATTCTGTCTCATCTTGCCCTCTTTCTCCTCACCTCACTACACTCTGTCGACTGGGTGCCCTACATGCTCATCCTCCCACTCTTTCCCACAGGAACTGGCCTTTTCCCTCTGGCTGAAGTAAATCAGCATATTTTCATCTTGGAACAATAGCAGCTGTGTTTCTCCATGACTTCAGGGTTAATGACCAGTGACCTTGGGGCATCTACAGGGAACATGAGAGGCTACACTTGGCCACTACCACCTGACAGCATTCCTGTTGCCCAGAGCCCTTATAGAGGCCCACACTGGCTCTTGGGAAGCCTGTCTAAGGTGAAAATAGCATTGAGGCCAGAGTTAGAAAAAACCTGGATTCAAGTCCAACCTGGCCCTAGGCAATGAACTTAACTTCTTTGATCTTTTCCTACATCTATAAGATAAAAAGTACCCACATCATAAAACTTTCAGGAATTAAATTAGTCAATGTATGCAAAGTCCCCAGCATACAGCAAATACTCAATAAATAGAATTACTATTATTAGATGATACCTAAAACTCTTCTAGTTCTAAGTTTCCACCCTTGCCAGAAACACTCACACATGAGCAATCTTTTCTCCATTATTTTATTTCACCCTTACAGCTATGCTATGGGACAGATACAGTTATCATTATCCACTCTGAACTGATGAGCCAGCTGTCTTCTTTGAGAATTTTTTCCAAAGCCTCAGTGTTGGCAGAGCTGGGATTAAAATCCAAGTCCGTGTGAGTCTAAGACCCTCTCTCTCAATCACCACATTGCACTAATTAGCCTGCAGGCTCCCTCAGTGTCTTCAGGCTCTACTGAAGACATAGACCAGAAGTGGGAAAAGGGTATGGTCAGGGGAGGTCATTCCAGGTGCCAAAGCATCTTGCTCAGGAGAAGAGGATTGGCAGGCATGGTCATTCAGCCAGGCCCACTGTGTGCTCTGTCACCCTGTTTTGCTCAGGCTGTGTGGGTCTCTAGTAGTTTCCAGGGTGGGCCAAAGCCCTGCCCACCTTGACCTGGAGGGCCAGCTGAATCAAGGCTTTTCTACCAAGTTGGATCACTCCCAGGTCCTCGTCATGATGGAGGGGTGAAGGAGGAGAGCTTGTCTTATCTGTTTATTCTAAATTTATTCTAGACCTATTCCAAACCTGTGTATGCATAAGAAATTCATGATATGGACTGTGACCGTCTTTATTTCTCCACAATGGCCATGGCAATATGATTCATCCTGCATTTCATCTAGTACCTGCCACCCCACATATCTCCCACATGGAGAGAATTGGCACTTCCGTCTCCTCCTCTTGAACCTGGATGGACTATTGATTTCAACTAGGAAGAACAGTTCCAGAGCAGTGTCTTTAGCCGCTATGAATGAGCCTATTTGCAAAAGCCTCTTTGACAAAGCAGGGGCTGGGATTTAGCTCAGTTGGTAGAGTGCTGCGCTGCAGTCTCTGAGGTCCCGAGTTTGATTCCCAGCACCACAAAAATGGGAGAAGGGCCTGGCAATCCCCTCCCAAGGCAATCCCAAAACAGTCAGCCATTGAAAACCCTATGAGGGTCGCTATGAGTTGGATACCGACTCGACGGCACCTAACAACAACAACAACTTTGACAAAGCAGAGAGCCCTATGGGGGAGAAGAAAAAAATAAGCTGGAAAGGTAGGAGGGCGCCCATTTCAGGGGGGTTGTGATGTCGTGATGTCATCCTTTAGTCTTTCGCGTGCCACTTTGTGATTTTTTGTTGTTGTTTTTGAGACAGGGGCTGCCTATGCAGCCTTGAACTTCCTGCCTCAGTTTCCTGAGTGCTGGGATTGCCGGCATGCCTCACCATGCCTGGCTACACTCAGTGATCTTTGCCACATCCAAGTACCCCTGCACTGTAATAATCAGTCCTCCAGATCCATGCATCGCACATCTGTGGATTAAACCAACCACAAACAGAAAATTAATTTTTTAGTTGTGTTTGCACTCTGCATGAGTAAACTTTTTTCATATCATTATTCCATAAACAGTACCACTATTTACATTGTATTGGGTATAGTAAGCCATCTAGAGATGGTTTAAAGTATAAGGGGAGGGAGGGAGTGGGACAGGAGGGTCATGAGAGGGTAAGGGGGAGTGAACATGAGCTGTGTACAGTGAAATGCATGTATGGAAATGTTATAATGAGATCCATTAAGTTGTACATTAAAATTATTAATAAAAGTTTTTAAAAGGTATAAGGGGAGCTATGCATAGGTTACATGAAATATTATGCCATACATAAGGGATGTGAGCGCTCAAGGATTTTGGTATCCACTGGGGCATTCCGAAACCAATGCCCCATGGTCACTGAGGGACAAATAGATTTACGTTGTGATTTTCTTCTGTTGATTTTTCTTTCTTCTCTCTCTCTCTTTCTTTCTTTCCTTTTTTTTTCTTTTGTTCCAAGGGTTGAACTAGGGCCTTAACTGCATTTCCAGCCCCCTTTTTTATTTTTTATTTTGAGACAGGGTCTCACTAAGTTGCACAGGCTGCCTCTGCCTCAAATTCATGATCCTCTTCCCTCAGCATTCCAAGTCGCTGGGATTGCAGTCATACACCACAGCACCCAGCTGTGATCTTCTTTAAATCAGGTTTAAAGATAATCAGTTTTTAAAACTTACCCTCACTCTTAAGCAATAATTGTCATAAAAGTCACATTTTATGTTCTATTTGCATTTAGATAGTAACACAGGATAAGGACATAAATACTATAATCTCCCATTCCACATGGTGCCTGTGCCCTGCTTCAGAATCAGCGCACTAGGCCATGGAGAGCCATGCTACATGCTAGGCAAAGATGAGATCAAAGGACCTTTAAGGAAAATGACCTGCCCTGTGGGTGAATATCAGCAAACACAGCCCAAAGACCTGCTGGTGAAAGGCCATGTGGGAGGCGCAGGTATACCGGGTACAGTTCACATTACTGGGGTACACCTGAGTCCAGGAGCATGGGGTTGAGCCTGAGAAGCATGGGGAAATTAGGGTTCACCTTCTTGGGGTAGGAATTTAACTCACTGGTAAGTAATTTAAAATATTACAATTATGTCATGGGCATATTAGTTAGCAAAATTCACAGGACCATTTCATTAAAAACAGGCAAAGTCTAGGAGAAATTCCATCCTAGCATGGGCAGCTTTGGCTCATGCACAGAGCAGAGGGGCTTGTGGTCCTTTTCCCTTTAGTCCATTGTTCTCAATTCTGGCTCCACTTGATGATCATTTGAGGAACGTTAAATATTACCTAGGGTCTTCATTGATTTTCTGTTGCCATGGTAGAATACCTGAGACTGGGCAATTAGAAAGGGAAGAGGTTCTTTTGGCTCACAGTTCTGGAGGCTGGAAGTCCAAGAGCATGACATCAGCATCTGCTTAGCTTCTGGACAGGCCCTCTAGCTGGGCCAACTCATGGCAGAAAGCAGGATGGCAAGGGGGCACATGTGGAAGAAATAACAGCACCAGGCACTGCCTTGCTTTGTAACAACTTACTCTTGCAAGAAAAAACTCACTCTTTTCACTCCTTTCAAGGAAGGCTTGACACCCTCTTAATGACCTAATTATGTCTACACCATCTTACACCTTCAGCAGTATTACACTGGGAATCAAATTGCAACATGAGTTTTGGTGGGGACAAATCACATCCAAACCTCAACACCTAGCCTCGGTCTCTACTCTAGACCATTTACCCAAACTCCATCCTCTGAGGCTGAAGTCCAGGACTCAGCATTTTTGAAACCTCCCCAATTGATTCCAATGGAAAGTCAATATGGAGAACTACAGTGGGATGATCCAAAGAACCCGGAAAGAAGGCACCAATGAACTGGCTATGAAAAGCAAGGCAAGGAGGCTGTTCCAGAGTCTGAGTCCACGTTTTTTCATTCCTGTGTGTTAGAATCTCAGCAAATGTATGCCTGGCACAGCTATAGTAGGCAGGCATGGACAATGACAAGTGCACTGTAACTGGTTAGTGCTGGCACACAAGCATCACGCAGATAGGCTTTATTTGTCAAGGAAACAGAGCTTGCTTGCAAAAACAAGTCAATTCATATAACACCTCAATAAGGCAAAGATAGAAGCTCAAGTACCAGGATTCAAATCAGATTTAGGCTTGTGTAAGATTAGGTGCCATTGAAAGCCCTATGAGGGTCGCTGTGAGTTGGACCCAATTCCACAGCACCTAACAACAAACAATAAGATTAGGTCAAGGCTGTGGTTATCTCCTTTGGTAGAGGGCTTGCTCTGAGTGCTCTGAGGCTCTGGGTTCGATCCTCAGCACCAGAGAAAATGGGAAAAGGACCTGGCAGCCCACTCCAGAAGCATTTAGTTGTTGAAAACCCCACAAATAGCAGAAAAGCACTGACACAGTGCCAGACATGACACAGGGTCGGGAAGTGTTTCATTCTGTTGTACATAGGGTCACTGTGAGTCGGACAGGTCTGGACACCACCTAACCACCACCATAGCAAGATTTAGGTCAAGTTCTGTCAAACCACACCTGCCAAATTTGGGGGTGTAGTTCTAGTTATCCATAATGAAGAAATCACACAGAGAGGAAATACAGGTATAAACTGGTATGTTTATTTACACGGACAGGCGCATGTTCATAGACTCACTTTCGCACACATTCTAGGCAAGCTAGGCTGACCAGTTCTCAAACTCAGATACCTCACGCTGCCCTGAGGCGTCTGTGAGCCCTCTGTCTCTACTACCCCAGTCCCACCTCCCCAGAGCCCGAAGGCCAGGGCCCTTTCCTACTCCCCGCTGGGAGCAGGCCTTCTGTCCTGCATTGGAAGGGCACTTGGCAGGGGACAAAAAGAAATCGCAGCCCTCCTCCCTGTGCAGTACTCCCTTTGCCTCACATTAGTTCTTGCTCCCTGGACCCCCAAATAAGAAGCCACTGAGAAAATGAGAGTTGTGGAACAAGGCAGCTTTGTCCGCCGGGCCAGGGCTTTCCTGAGGCCTGGGTAAGAGCAAGAGAGATGAGAAGGCTCCCTGGGCCACAGGGGTCTACAGAAAAGCTGGCACCTGGGGAAGAAAAATTTCCCAAGCAGCTGGCCACGTGGGAGTCTTCCACGTGGATGCAGAGGTTTGCCCTGGGGCCCTGCCCATCCCCTGCGAGCCCTTGCTTCAGAAACCTGGTCTGCCCTCTATTTCATGCCACTGTGAGCAAGTCAGAAGCTCATCTGAAAGAGGCACAGAGGGGGCACCAAGTAGAGCTATGAGACCCTACCCTGAGGTACCTGCTCTGCTTCCCTATATTTGGTCTGCCCGGCCCCAAAGACCAAGAGTTGACATGCAAATGCAGCCAAGTTCTGTGCACTCCAGGAAGGGCCGTGACCCTCAGACCCAGCCTCACACTCTCAGAATTGGGGGCACCCATTCTTGAGGAACTTTTTAAGAGGGTCAGTACTTACGAGGAGACCTCACTCTGCCAAAGTTTTCCACTGAATATTGAGAGTCTGAGACTCTACTCTCCAGTAGGGACCCCTGTCAAATGGCTGTCTTGGCCACATAGACGTCTTCCATGCAAATTGTCATCATCTTCATATTGTTGTTGTTGTTGTTAGGTGCCATCAAGTTGGTACCTGACTCATAGCGACCCCACGTACAATAGGTGAAACACTATTGTCAGTGCTTCTCTGCTGTTTATAGGGGTTTCAATGGTGGATTGATTTTTGGGAGTGGGTTGCCAGGTCCTTCTCCCAAGCCTACAGCACCTGGTGTTCCGAGGAAGTCTCCCATCCAAGTACTAACCAGGCCCAACCCTGCTTAGCTTCCAAGATCTTATGGGATCAGATGCCACAGGGCTCCGGCTGCAGGCTATCTTCATGTTAGTGGGCACTTTCTTGGGGGGTTAACATCCCTTCATTTTTCCAGACTGGTGCCCCTCCTATGCCCTGTTAGGGTGCGTTAACTGCATGTTATAGTACAACCAATTGGAACTGGTTAGAGAAATAGGAAATTTAGAGACTCCAAAGCTGGAGGAAGGGTTGTCCTCAGGGTGGGGTTGGTTCGGAGGCTCCAGCTCTGTTTCTCTGCCACCTTCTCAGATGTGCCACCCTCCATGTGGTGGCAGAGTGGCTTTAGCAGCCTCATACCTCACAAATATATCCCCAATAAGTTTCTTCATGTGGCACTCATCAAGAGCAAGGGTGTTACTCTCCCGGCGATCTTCAGCAAACCTCATTTGGGAACAGCTGTAGGCTGTCATCTTCTTTATGGTACCCTAGCTTGATGGCTAGTGATGGGTTGAGGACTTGAGTCCTAACCCAACATGAACCCTGTTGGGCCCAATTACTAGTCTGTGGATAGGGATATAACCAAAGCCAGGCTGATTACAATTCTTTCTGAGGACTTTCCTACCTGAATCTGGGGTCAAGAGACTCCTTTCTCTGGTTTTGGTACTGTGTGCATCTTAACCTGGGATTAGCAACCACTGACCACTCCTCATGGAGAAGCCATTTGAGAGAAGTATTCCACAAATTAGAGAAACCTAGGCTAGAGGCAGAGAGACAGCATTGTGATGGAATGTGAGTTCCCAACACCAGTGCTAGACTGCAGCCATACCACTGTGGTGTCCGATCCCATCAGATCATGGAAGCTAAGCAGGGTGGGGCCTGGTTAGTACTTGGATGGGAGACCACCTGGGCCAGGTGCTGTAGGCTTGGGAGAAGGACCGGGCAACCCATTCCCAAAAAACAACCACTGAAAACCCTATGAATAGCAAAGAAGCACTGACAATACTGTTTCGCCTTTTGTACATAGGGTGGCTATGAGTTGGACACCAACTCAATGGGACCTAACAACACCACCACCAGTGCTGCCACAGGCCAGTTTCATTTCTGCTCTTCCAGTATTTTCTGCATGTCAGACAGGAGCTCCATGTTGAAGATGGCCCCTTACATCTGGCACGCCCCTTGCCAAGTCTATAAATGTCAAAGGAAAGAGAGAAGGAGGACTGGCCTAGGCTGTCAGACCTGTCCATAGGCAGGGAGAGGGAATTTCCTTCCCCTAAGCTATGTAGGGGAGGAATGGGTTTCGGAGCATGCTTAGGAATCTGTTAAAAGGAAGAAGCAGGCCAGAATCAGATGCTGCATGAGCAACATGGTGTCCATTCTAGCATCCACATGACCCCCAGGACAGAACACTGTTTGGATGCATCTATTTCTCTCTGAGAAATGGAAGGAAGACTTCTGAATTGATTCATTCTGCGTATTGCTGGGGCATCTCATCCACTAATTTCCAAAGACAGGAAAGCTAGTGATGTCTTTGCAAGGTACATGTTCAGGGGAGAGAGGCCATTTGTTACCCAGAAGCCCTTAGGAGTCCAAGTTATCAGAATTAGCAACATCTGAACAAGTAAGAGAAAAGCTCACTACTGCATCATGAGAAGTTCCAATGCAGTCACACTGCCCAGCCCCTCCTCATCCACCTGCTGGATCGGGCAGGATTTATCCCACAATTTGAAGCTTCCCCTGGATCACAGAAGGAAATGGGTCTCAGCGCTCCTTGTTTTTCTTCTATTTTGTTTTCATTCCTTTACTCAAAAAAGCATCTTAAGAGCATCTACTACGTGCCATTAAGAATATTTTACCTTCCCTTTTGTATCTCTCTGCACCATCATTTCTCCCTCCTCGTTTATTTTCTCCCTTTTTGCTACCTCACTAGCTAGTCTATGGCTCTTTTCTACAAGAGTCTTTTCATTTTTCAATTCCTTTCTCTCCCTTTGATAGAATGTCCCCGTGTACTCTATATTATAGCATCTCAATTCATTTTTATAAAATATCTCTGCCCAAGAGCTCTAGAACTCACTCCTGGGCATAGAAGGAAACAATGACAACAGAAAAGAGACGGAAACAGAGTGTTATCCTTGGAAGCAAGACACCTGGGAGGTGAGAAATTCTTTAATCAGATCAGACCCCTGGACAGAAGGCTCTCTCAGAAGTGACAAAATCTGTCACTGAAGTCCCAAAGTCCCGAGATGAGAGAAGGATCTTCCAAAGATGGTCTGCTTCCAGGAACCAGCCATTGCCATACAAGGATTCAGAAGACAACAAATTGCTGGGGGCAGGTCTTAACTGCACTAAACTGTCACCAAAACTGCAGATTGAACCACATCTGTTTGCTTAGACTTGAACCAAACCAGAGCTATGTTCATGTGCCCTGTTTTATTCTTTTTTAAATGAAGGGAAGTCCTCATGAATCAGCTTAAACTAGGAAGGAAACTACATCCAGTATGATCAAAAGATAGAGTAAATGTTTAATTTTTAAAAATTATTACGGTAATAGACATATTGCCATTAATCCCCCTCTGTTTAAATACACTCCTTGCCTCCTTCTTGCTACTTCCTGAAGCACTTTGTGAGTGTCTTAAGTTTCATCCTCCATCATCACAATGCTCCGTGTACTTGTGGTACAGCAATTTCTGCCAAACAAAAACATTATGGTGGTTCTCATTCCCCTTACTCACTGGATCCAGCACTGGGCAACTTCTGTCTCTTCCCCAAAGTGAAAAAGGACCATGAAAAGTAAACATTTTGAATTCACGACATTGAGGCAGCCACAACAGCACAGCTGGTCCAGACTTTCTTACATATTCAAGATCCACATTTTTTGGCTGCCCAAGAGACATCCTTACAGGCATTTCAAACCTAAGTTGTTCAAAATATACCTCACTGTCTTCCTTCCCTAAACCCTCTCCTGCTCTAGCTTCCAGAATCCAGGAGTAGGCTTCCCTTCCCACTGGCCAGCCAAGCCAAAAATCTTGGCATCTATCTCCCTGAAGCATTTTCTTCCCCCTCCTCCCCAATCCACTACACCTGCTCAGGCACCGAGCCCTACTGTTTTGAAGCTCTGGACATGTCTCCTGTGCATACCCTCTACTCTAACCCAATGTCACTGCCCTTATCCAATCCAACTCATTGGTCTCTGTTAATTACAATAGCCTTTGAACTGATTTTCCTTCTACTCTTATCTCCATCCAAACCATCCTTAAACAGGACAGGATTATCTTTCTGAAACACAGATCTGATCATGTCACTATTAAGAGCCTTCAATAGTTCCCTTCCTAGTCAGAATAAAATTTAACCTCTTTAGCATTCATCCCCTTATGCCCTTTCTCCTGCCTTACTACTGCCCTCTGTGCATTTGCATTTTAGCACTTTCTTGCAGCAACACCTTCTGTTGCCTAGCCATCCCTCTGTCTAGGGTCTTCTCTCTGTCATTTTTCCATCCACCAAACATCACTTTTATGTCCTATCCACACAGTCACTACATCTTTATCTGCCTAACACATAGAAATTTTAATATTGTTGAGTAAGTGAATAAATGCTTGAAAAATCCATACACCTCCTTTAAGATTGGGTTCTATCATTGCTATCCCTGGAAGCTATCCCTGACTTTTGCACGTACTGTGCTTCTTCTTTGCTTCCATAGTAACTTCTTTATTCCTTCTTATAGATTGCTTGATTCAAACATATTTTACTTAATGTATTTTTTTAATTCAAACATATTTTATTTAATGTATTTTATTTGATGTATAATTTATTTAATGTATCTTTCCACCATATACTATAAGCTTCTTGATGCTAGGTATAGTGACTTTGTCTCCATGCAACCCTAAAGGCAGATAAAAAATAGATCCTCAACAAATATTTGTGGAAATAAAATGAAATGAACCAAACCAGTGCATGAAAATGGAACCTTCCCCAGAATATTTTGTTCAACTCAAATGCATGGTTTTGGACTCAAAGTACTAGTGAAATGGCAGGAGGGCAAGCATCTTACTTCAGCAGGAAAGGGCTGAGTTGCAGTTCCCTCTGAGACAGCCAAGAACAAAGGGCTCCCACTTGGTTGTTCTTAATAATGTGTGGGCAGCAATCAGGGCTTAACAGCAGTGGTTAGAGCAGGTCCTCTAGGTTCTGTGTGTAAACTGGGGAAAATAAGCAAACACCACGGCAGAAACCCATGCAATTTCTCTGTTTCCTATTTAACAGTGCCAGCAAGCAGCCCATTGATGCTAATTGTATGTGGGGCAGGGGGCCTTCCTGGTACCCAGGGAAAGGTGAAATCATTTCATTAAAAAAAAGCCTGAGCTACAAGCTTTATGTGTCAATATATATATACCCTTTCCAAGACAAGTGATAGGGACATTAAGAGACAGAAGAAATAAGACTGTGCCAACCAAGGAAATTGTTGGCCCAAGGTAAGCCAAGAAAAGCAGCCTTTCACCAGGAAAATCCTGTGCTGTGCTGCTGTTCAAATATACGTGATTTACAAATGCTTATTTGATTCACATGAAAGGGGCCTGAATTCTACAGGGCAATCTGGTGGTAGAACATTCAACTCCTACTCAGGAAGCCTAGGAGAGGAAGAAGAAGGAAAAAAGGAGGGAAAAAAGGAGGAAGAGGGTTGGTCTTCTTGTTTGTTTGCTTTTTAACCTCACTGGGTTGACATTACCCAGAAAACACTGGCTCTGCACACAATTCTGCTACTGCCAAAGCCATCTCTCCTCAAGGACTCTAGTGCCAGCCAGGTGCATGTGTGCTGGAAGTGGTGATATCCAGAGAAGAGGCTAGAAGAAGGGAGAAGATCGGCACTGAGACCTCTTAGGGAGTCTGGTGGTCTCACTCAAGAAAATGGCGGCTATGAAAGTGTTAAATTCTGAAGGTGGCACACAGGATGTTCTCCAGAGTTTTCTAGAACTGTCTTGGAGGTATGTCCTGGAGATTGTTTTTTAAACCTAGAACTGGAAGTTTTTTGAAGTTGAGTATTTAAAACCCTAAGCAGCAGTTCTTTTCTCTCTCTCGTTTATTACATACACTTCCGTTGGACCACTTCCGTTGGGTGGAATGAGTAATATGGTAGGCATCCATTGGGACAATTATTAGCTTGCTTTCCTCCATAAAACTTGGCCATAATGTTCTGATTCTTTCCCTTAGAGTGTACCCATACGATGAACAGATGGGCCGTATGAGGACTGAGAGCTCATGAGAGTGCTTGGAGCTGAGAAAGTGGGGCTTTGAGCAGGGAGGGCCAGGGGAGAGTTAAACAGCCCCATGCAGAAGCCAGTGCTGCAGTGTGGTCTGGCTGGACTTCTTGTGGCTACAGACTTCTACCTGCAGCCAATCTGTTAACAGAAGACCCCTATCAATTCAGATGCCAACAAACCAGAAATCTCAACCATGTTAAGGGGGTTTATTTAAAAGATAGAAGCCAAGAAGTTAGAAAGTGGTTATTGGGGATCATTCAGAAAAGCATATTTCAGAATACAGTTATTCAGCAATATCTCCTTGTAGAATATGAGAATATCTAAATATTTAAAATCAAAGAAAAAGTAGATACTACACATGGCTTCTCTTTTAGTCTTATAATATCCTTTATGGTATGAAAGCTTGTGTATATAGCCAAATGACACCTGCAAGCTAGTAAGAATAAACCAGAATGTCGCAGAGAGAAATACTGCTTGGTCTGTTGTGCTGCCTGACCCACTGCTACTACCTCACCTACCACTCCCACCCAAGCCCCTCTTTTTACATCTTTCTGAGAACCAAACCTCCCTCCATGCACAGGTTGCCATAGAAATTGCTCAATTAGGGTGAGAGTATCCACCCCTGGAGATGGTTGATTTGATGGCTGCAGACACCCAGATCAAAACAGGTCCTTCAAAGCCCTTTCTGGGGTTTTCTTTTCCTTCCTTCCTTCCTTCCTTCCTTCCTTCCTTCCTTCCTTCCTTCCTTCCTTCCTTCCCTCTCTCCCTTCTTTCTTTCTTCCTACCTTCCTTTTCTTTCTTTCTCTTTTTTTAAACAGCTTTATTGAGATATAATTGATCTATAAAATCTATAAAAAAAGCACATATTTAATGTATATAATTTGGTTAGTTTGAACATGTACTTAGACCCGTGATATTACCTCAATTATGGTAATAAGCATAGCCATAACTTTCAAAAGCTTCTTTGTGCTCTTTTGTTGTATTTTGTGGGGAGGGGCTGGCCTTGGGTGTGTGGGGGGAGGTATGTGAACACCATGACATGACACCTACACTATTAACAATTTTTAGTGTATAAATACAGTATAGTTAACTACTAGCATTTGTTATATGGGAGAAGGACCTGGCAATCTACTCCCAAAGGCAATCCCGAAACAGTCAGCCATTGAAAACCCTATGAGGGTCGCTATGAGTCGGATACCAACTCGACAGCACCCAACAACAACAACAACAACAACAACAACAAGCATATGTTATAGAGCACATCTCTAGATCTTATTCATCTTGTGTGACTGATACAATAGAAACTTCCCATTTTCCCCTCTTCCCTGTCCAAGAATACCATCATTCTACTCTTTCCTTTGCATTTGAATATTTTAGATACTTCATATAAGTGGGGTCATGCAGAATTTGTCTTTATTCTGTTGCTTGTTTCACCAAGTATAAAGTTCTTCAGGTTCATCCATGTTGTCATATATAGCCGGACATCCTCCTTTTTAAGGCTAAGTAATATTCCAGTGTGTGTGTGTGTGTGTGTGTGTGTGTGTGTGTGTGTGTGTGTATACCACATTTCCTTTATCAATTTACCTGTTGATGGATATTTAGGCTATTTCCATTTACTGGCTATTATGAAGAATATAATAAGTGTATACTATTCAAAATATGCAAGGAATTCTTCTAACTCAATAGACAAAAACCAAATAATCTGATTAAAATTGGACAAAATATTTAAATAGACAATTCTCCAAAGAAAACATACAAATAGACAACAGGTATATGAAAAGTTGGTTAATATCCTTAATCATCAGGAAAATGCAAATTAAAACCACAATAACATAATATCTCAAATCTGTTAGCACGATCATTAGCCCCCCCCAAAAAAAAACCTCGAAAGATAACAAGTGTTCATGAGGATAAGGAGAAATTGGAACCCTTATGCACTATTGGTAAATGCGTGGGTTAATCTTACTCATTCACTTGATTAGATTGAGACACATCTAGGAGATTAGAAAAGCATATTTCTGGGTGTGTCTATGTGGGCATTTCTAGAGATGATTGACATCTGGGACAGCAACTGAGTGGGGAAAGACCCAGCCTGAATGTGAATGGCACCATCTAATAGAACCATCTAATACTGGGGGTGCAGATAGAACAAAGGCGGAGGATGGAGGAAGCAATCAGCGTGTACAAGTCCGCTCTTCCCGAGCAAATGTCTTTATTGTTCCTGCCATCACTATGGACACCAGACCCTAGCTTCTTCAGCTTTTCAATGTAGACTCACACCAGCAACTGTCCAGGGACCTTCCAGGCCTCCAGTCTTGCACTAGAGCTGTGCATCAAACCTTTTTGTTCTGAAGCTACCAATATCTTGGACTGAGCAGCAACTGGTTTCGCTGGCTCTCCAACATGCAGAAAGCCATTATTAGACTATCCTGCCTTTAATCATATGATATATATCTAATAAATCCCTTTTTATAATCATGTATGTATGTGTTCCTTTGTGTATCTGTGTGTGTATTCTGTTGGCTCTATTCTTCTAGAAAATCCTGACCACTTCAGTGGGCATGTAAAGTGGTGTAGCCACCATGGAAAATAATATAGATGTTTCTAAAAAAAAAAATACACACGCACACACACACACACACATTCACAGGGGAGAAGGACCTGGCATCCACTCCCGAGGCAATCCTGAAATAGCCATTGAAAACCCTATGGGGGTCGCTATGAGTTGGACACGACTCGATGGCACCTAACAACAATATATAGGACCACCATATGATCCAGCAATCCCACTACCACTAGGTATTTATCCAAAAGAATGCCAAGCAGTATCTCAGAGGGCTATCTGCACTCCTATATTCACTGCAGCATTATTCACAGTAGCTCTCCTTGGGTTTCTATTGCTGTTGCTTGAGAAAGAGAAGGCAGCTTTTCCTTTTGTGCAAAGTCAAGAAAACATGAGCTCCAACCTCACTCCCAAGGGGGTGAAGTTTGAAAAGACAGAAGATTACATTCCAAGATACTGGGAAAATCCATCTTTACCTAAGAAAAGCCAGCTTTATTTCTTGAAAGGAGAATGGGATTCATGAAGCATTCCAGTGCCTCATGACCCCAAGGGCATTCCAGCCCCAGCACTGTATTAGACATTTGTTGAAGGGGCATCAGCACACACAGTGCTCTGCTGGTTGTGGCAGCCTGCCAACCACTCTGTTCCAGTGAGTCTGTCTGTTGACCAGGGCAGGTCTGTCAATACCTGTGGTCAATATGCTGATTATGGCCAGGAAAGCTAACCAACATGATTTAGTGATTATTTGCCCTGATGCCCCTCAGGTTGGCTGATTTCTACCCTCTACAAATGGGAAGACAGAACAACCCACAAAGGAGGCCAAGGAAGCTCTTAGGGGCCTAATATCGGAGTCCTTTCCACAGAATCAAAGATGCACATTCATGACAAGGCCCACAGGACGCCAGAGACTTGAGCTATGACAAAGCCGCCATACCACGTTGATCTAGGTAGATGCCACAATCGCCCTCATGGGAAAGGCGTACATCTCCGAGGCAGGCCATTGCCCTTCTGCCTTCACTACAACACTCCTCCTCTGTGCCACTCTGTAAGTCTTCCTGCCACCTCATACCTTCAGTCCTGCTTTTCAGCTGGATCATTATGTGTAGGGATCTAATTAATAGTCTTTCTTCCCTTTGCAGGAAGACAAAAAACTATGCATTATATTCAAAATAATTTGTTGAAAGTAGCGCACATAAGATAATAAACATTTTGTTGCTTACAAGAATAAGCTCCAATCATTGGACAAGCGTGGTAACACTGGATATCTCTATACAATGATCAGCACTGAGAATTCTCTCAACTCACACTTGTTGTTGTTGTTCTTAGGTGCCATCAGGTCGGGTCCAACACATACTGACCCTACGTCCAACAGAACTAATCACTCTCCAACACTGTGCCAGGCCTGGCACTATGTCAGTTCTTCTCTGCTATTCACACAGTTTTCAATGGCTGATGGATTGTTTCAGGAGTGGATTGCACATCCTTATGTCATTTTTGTAGTGCTGGACATTGAACCCAGGGCCTCAGACAGTACAAAGCAGCACTCTACCAACTGAGCTAAACATCAGACCCCAATTCATACCAGGTAACAGCTATCTGGAATCAAGCTACTGAGCACTCACCAACCCATTCTGTGCTCTACTAGGTGCAGTGGGGCAGAAACAAGAAGCAATGCAAACAGGCAATGTCAATGTGAAACCAGGAACCAGAGACAGGTCTCTGCCATATTCATTATAAGTTGAGGCCAAGCTATCATGGGAACCCATTTCTATCCCCCCAAATGGTCTATTGACTTCATAATCCTTCTCAACCACATTGTGGAGCATTTACATGGCCTCTCTCAACATTCTCTGATTTTATAAGCCCACATCTCCATGAGATAAACAGGATGTTTCTAGTTCCCATAGGTATAGGAGAAGGCAAAATTAAAATTCATTGGTTGAAGAAATGGATTTTTGTTTTATGCAAAAACACAAAGCCTGTCCCTGCACAGTCCCGGTGCAGGGTCCCTAAGGAGTTCTTTATGTGTATTTATTCAGTTTCCTTTGTTTATCTGTGATTCAAAATTCATGAGTTTTATTTACTTTTTTGCAAGGCACAAAATCTCTCAGAGATATACCTTAATGAAAAGTAGCAAACCACTTCTAGGGCTTATAAGATGTTCGAGTCATGAAAATTAGAAGTCATTATCTTTTGTAGAGGCAGCAAATGGTTGTCTGAATGAAGTTGATTTGGGCGATACATATAATGGTACAAATTACTAATGAAGTGCTAAATTACTGGAAACATCCTTGCTACTTATTAAACACTTTTGTTAATTAGGATGGCACAAATAAAGGGTTGAAGCACATTGTAATGTTTCCTCTGAGGCCAGGTCAGAAGTGAACAGATGTGAAAACCTGCAGTCCAGCCCAGCCCAAGGGCACTCTCTCAGACATAGGCTTCCACCTGCCCGGAAGATATACTCCAGAGAGCACCTGCCGACCTTCTGAGTTCTAAACAGACCTTCAGGGCATGGACAGATGTCTTTCTTTGTTTAAAATGGATGGCATTGGACAACCGTCCAGTAAGTTCCAGTTTGTTTTTTAATAAGCACAGGAAAAATATAGCTGGAAATAAAGGAAAAGGGAGCTGGAGGGAAAACAGCGTTGAGATGCAATGCCAGGGCGATGTTCAGTATCGTCTATTATGGAAATTCCTGCTTTGGAGAGGGTGGAGGGGGAGGGTCCTTGGAGGGGAAGGGGGAAGTTAGCGTGAGCAATGCACAATGAGATGCATGAATGGAAACGTCATAATGAGACCCACGAAGTTGTACATTAAAAATCACTAATAATTGTTTTTTAATTCCTGCCTTTTAAAGTATCACATAGCAGAGAGGGGAAGACATTGTGTGGGCCTTCCTGATCCTCAACCTCCCTTTCCTACCTCTTCCACTTTGTAACCTCTTTCTGGTACCTGCCTTTCAGTCTCATTACCTGACCCCAAGTCCTTCTCACTTGACTATACTTCGGCTTATAGGAGTTTACAAACCAAACTCGTGCTGCCCTACTCCATGGGAGAGTTGAACTTCAGGCTGTGGCCATTGTGTGGCAAACGGAGTACAAGTTCAGCATTAGATGCCAGTTCTAGCCCAGAAACTACCACTGACTTGTATAATTAGGGAAAGCCACTTTACTTCTCTGAACCTCAATAATCAGAGAAGGTGCAAAATGTAAAAGATAAAAGGCCAGTTCCTTGTCCTTACTGTCCTTCAATTTGTAATTGAAAATTACAAATTTTCAAGTATTGTTTAAAAAAGGTCATAGCCAAAATGTTGTGGAAATCCTAGGAATAGAGGAGTGACTGTGTCTGGGGAAGCCAGGGAAAGTACACAGAGGCGATATCCAAGCAGGGTTCAAGGATGCCTTGGTGCTCACCAGGAAGTCAAAGCCTCCGGGACGGAGGCAAGTGTTTATGCCAAGGTGAAGGGATGAGGACTGCATGAAAGAGGCCAGAATGGAGCTTTATTTGGAATGAATCTAAGAGGTACCAGTGGCCAGCAGGGAGGCTAAGAAGTAGACAGGAGCTCAGACATGGCAGGCTTCATCTACTGTGCTAAGGATGTTACATTTGTCCTATAGATAATAAAGAACTGTCCTGGCTTTTAAACAGGAGAGTTGCCAGACCCAGCCAGTGCAAGATGGGATAACGCCAACCTGCAAATGGAGCACAGAGTGGAGAGACATGAGGTAGTAAAGGAGGTCAACAAGAAGCGTTGCAATGGGACAGGAAAAAGACAGAAGGTAGCGACAATGCAGGAGGTCGAGTCCAAAGGCTCATAGAATGAGGAACTGGAGGAACTTGATGATTACTGATGACTCCATGTGGGCTGTGTAGTAGAAACAGATGTCAGGTTATCCCCCAAAGACTCTGGTTTGAGTATATAGATAGAGATACAAGGACTCTTAAGGGAAGACTGAAGAGGGTAGGATGACACCTGATTTCTGTTTTGGACCAGCCATGTTTAAAGTGCCCAAGACGCACTCAGATGAAGGTATCCGTGGGCAATAAGATGCCCGATGGTGAAGCTGGAAGCTGGAGTCAGTGGGGTTCCTATGACAGACATTCATAGAGGGGCTGGTTGAAAGCACAGGAGTTAATAAGATCGGCCAACTACAATGTGCAATGAAAAATGAACAAGGCTCAGGACAGAGCTACGTGTAGAAGCCACACTTGAAGACCTAGTGAAGGAAGAACCAGGAACAGGTTGAGTGGGGGCCGTGCAGGAAGTGGGAAAGCCAGAACAAGGGGTCACAGAGGCTTGGAGGGAGCAGTGAACCACATCCAGATAGAAAAAATTAAACTACTAACTGGGAAAACCTCCACTAGTTTTGGCAACTGGATGGGGTAATAATGACTTCACCATGAGCAGTTTCTAGGAATGGTATGTAAAAGATAAAGTACAGAAAGGCTGGCGGTATTAGAGTAAGCGAGCACAGGCTGCTTTTCAGTGTATTTGCAATGAAGGGAAGGACAACATTCTGGAGGTGGCTAGAAAACAACACAAGTTGGGAGGGGGATTTGTATTTGAAATAAAAGAGACTTTAAACATATGTACATTGAAGAACTTGTGAGAAGGACCCGGCAGCCCACTCTCAAAAAACAATTAGCCAGTGAAAACTCTCTGAATAGCAGAGGAGCACTGACAATAGTGTTTCGCCTGTTGTACCCGTTGTATGTAGGGTCACTATGAGTTGGGCACTGACTCAATGGCACCTAACAACAACAACAACATTGAGGAGATAAGACAAGTTGATCGCCAGGATTCTGTGCAGGCTCTTGTTATTTGATTCTAAGGACTATATTTAAGGAGAGAAGGAAACCATCTTCTGTTATTGGAGGACTTCCAGTGCCATTAAGAAATACAAACTGGCCAGGCACAGCAACACATGCCTGTAATCTCAGTGACTTGGGAGGCTGAGGCAGGAGGATCCCAAGTGTGAGGCCAGGGGCAGCCTGCATAATATAGAGAGATCCTGTCTCAAAATAAAAAATAAAAAGGAGCTCAAGTGCAGCTCAGTGGTGCAGCACTTTCCCAGCATGTGCAAGGCCCTGGGTTCAAGGAAGGAAGGATAATGGCCAATTACTCAATGTGAGAACTCATCTTTTTCCTCCCCACACCAAGACATCCTGACAAGCTCTAAGCACATGCAGCATTTGGGAGAGAGCTCACCAGGGTCCAGCGGCACTGAAGCCCCCCAGGATTGACACTGAAGATCTCCCTCCCTCTGCATCCAGCATTGCCACATTGACCCTTCTCTGACCTCCAAGTCAGCCAGGGTCTTGTTTAATGTTCATTCCAACATCCTGAAAGCAAATAAAACCATAACCTGAGCCAAATGAAAAGCAAGGAAAACAGAATGGCTGAGGAAGGGAAAAAAGAAGGCTCGTTTCCCTCTATCCACGGAGTTTGCAGCAGATCTTACATTAGTTATCTCTGTAGCTGTTCGCCTTCTGTTTGGTTTAATATTCTCAGCAGAATACCAAGTTGAACATGACAACAGAAGACTTAAGCATTCAATCTGTTTTAATCCTTTAGCGACATATTTCTGAAATAATTTTTAGAAGGCGTTTAGACTTTCAGGAGGAAGAATCTTATCTTCAGTGAATTACTATTTATTGAGGCTTTAATACATGTTTGTTTTGTTTTGTTTTGTTTTTCTTTTCTTTCATTTTTGCTGGCAGGCTGCTTTTCTGTAGCTCATTAAAGCGAAGATTATCTTTGGGGGAAGAAAAGCACAAAGTCTGGCTTTCAGCCTGGGTAAAGAAGTGTTAGAAACACAAGTAAAAACTTCCACATGATCAGTTTTAATCTCACCTGCTGAGGTGGTTTTTGCTACTTAATGATATATTTGGGAAATGGATGTGACCTCCAAGTTCATCCATAAATAGGGCTCTGAGTGAAGGGAATGAAAATCACAAATTAGATTCACTTGCTGGGCTAGATAGGGCCGTTTCCCAGTCTTCATTGGATGGGTGACAGAGAAGCAAGCATTGGTTCTGAAATCTGCCTCTTGGAGGGGAGGCTGGGGAGGCTCCGTCAGTTTCGTGTTCTCTTGTTTTCTCTGTCCAGTCATGTGAAAGAAAAGTTGGCTGGGAGGTTATTTTCTTTATTATTGTTGTCTGTGACACAATTGCTACATTATACTAGAGCCTTTTGAAAAGCCGGTGTGCAGCTCAATTGCCCATTCCCATTGTGCTGCAGTGGAACACGGGCTAGCCTTAGGGAAGCCTGGGGTTCTCTCCAGTGGCATGGGAGAGGGGCCACTGTCTTCAGGAGGCTCAGAGAATATGCCAAAACCTGCCTGGGCAACACAGAATTCCCAGGGGCCTTGGGGCTGTTTTTATGCAAAGAATTAACCTCAGCTCTGGAAAATTCAGCTTTTGAAATCCTATAAAGGCTGATGATAGCCTGGGAACTGATGGCCTGGAAAGTTTGTCATCCCACGTCTCTGGCCCTGCAGTGAGGAAGATGAGGGTAACCAGCCTGAAATAGTGAACTTATCAAGCCTGATCATGATATCACGGACAGAACTCAAGCTTCTGAGTCAAAAAGATCCAGAGCTAAATCTTGCCCATGACACTGGCCAGCAGTGTAACAGAACGCCCCCAATCCAGATTACCTCTCTCTATGGCAGAGCTCACGGGGCAATGAAAAGGACAATACAAAACAATTCAAATGCATTCTCATTAACAAAGATTCATTGAGTGCTTGCCATGCATCAGGCACTGTCCTAGACCCCCAAGACACTGCAGTAAGCAGCACTGATACAGAGGGTTGGGGCGTGCAGAGTGCCCACGGTACCTGCTCACATGGCCAAATGGCAGGTCTCAGACCTGTAGTAGACTAATGCTTTGCTTCCACATAGCCACATCTATCCCATTATCTACCTCCAAAATCATTACACAACCATCGAACCGTATCCAAAGCAGCACAACTTCAAAACTAAGCCATAACTGCAAGTCTCTAACCTTTATCCACCTGCAGCCGTACCACTGTGGCATCCGATCTCATCAGATCTCAGAAGCTAAGCAGAGTCAGGCCTGGTTAGTATTTGGATGGGAGACCACTTGGGAACACCTGGTGCTGTAGGCCTAGGAGAAGGACCTGGCAGCCCACTCCCAAAAAACAACCAGCCATTGAAAACCCTATGAATAGCAGAGAAGCACTGACAGTACGGTTTCGCCTGTTATATGTAGGGTCACTATGAGTCGGACACTGACTCGATGACACCTAACAACAACAACCATTTCCTCCTTTGGGATGGAGTGTAGCTGAGACCTATAGCCATTTGTTGCAGCATGGGATGCATTGTTGGAGCACAAGATCGCAGGCAATTCCGGACAAATGAAGGTGTTTGGGACTCCACTGTTAAAGGGAGCTAAGCGCTGTTGAGTAATTATAAGGGAGACCATCACCTGAGAGAGAAAGAGAACGAGGGGCCTCAACCTTTGCTCACAGGCTGAGAGAAATCGGGCTGCCGCATACCCTCCTCAGCATCACTGAGTTGGACAAGAGGCTTGTCGCCCTTACATAACACACACACAACATGTCTTTAGGCCCCAATCATGGCTACAGCCAGAGATACAATGGTCATATAGGCAAAGTTCCCCATCCTTAACAAGCCTATGATCTAGAACATCGGTCAGCAAATATTTTTTTGTAAGGGCCAGGTTAGCAAATGCTTGAGGCTTTGTGAGCCAGTTACCAGCAGCTGCTCAGCTCTGCTCTGGCGGTGGCGGGCGGGAAACAGCCATAGCGAATTGGTAAGTCACTGCACATGGCTATCTTCTAGTAAAAGCTCTTTATAAAAGTAGGTAGCTAGCTGGGTGTGTTGGCGCACGCCTATCATCCCAGAGGCTCAGGAGGCGGAGGCAGGAGGATCCCAAGTTCGAGACTAGAGGCAGTCTGTGTAACTTAGCGAGACCCTATCTCAAAAAGTAAAAAAAAATATGGGCTGGGGGTGCAGCTCAGTGGTCTAGCACTTGCAAAGCACGAGGCCCTGGGTTCAACCCCCAGTACTGCAAAAAGAAAAAAAAAAAAAAAAGTAGGTAGCTGGCCAGATCTAGTCCATGGGACACAGTTCATCCCCCTTTGGCCTAGAGAAGAAGACAAGTGTGTGACTTGATCGTGCCAACGAGATGGAAAACCTGTGCTATGGATAAGCAGTGGGTAAGTGTAGCTATTGTCTGTTTATGTCCTCCAAAGTTTATATGTTGGGAGGTGATTAGGTTATGAGGGTTTTTTCTCTGATGAGTGCAGTTAGTGCCCTTATAAAACAGGCTTCCCCTTCCCACCTTCTGCCATGGGAGGTCTCAGCAAGAAAGTGCCAAGTCAGAAGCATAGAGTATCCTTCCCCCGAAAACACCAAATCTGCTGATCACTTGATCTTTGACTTCTCTGCCTCCAGAACAGTAAATTTCTGTTGCTTGTAAATTTCCCAGTCTGAAATATTTAGTTATAGCAACCCAAATGGACTAAGTCAGCTAGGTAGGGCAGCCTGCAGATTTTTGGCAGGTCGTCTTGTTTAGGAGGTTGTAGCTGCAACTGAGGGTGAGCATTTCTGATTTCTTTGCCCTTTTGAAAGAGCAGATCTAAGAACCACTGCTTTCCAGTTTGGGAAACTCTGGTGAACACTGAGGGTGAGAAGATTAAAACATGAACCGTAGCAATGATTTTAGGAATAGAGGGGGAAGGTTTGTGAACCACTGAGCAGAGACAATGGGCAGGTCATGGCAATAGAAGATGGGGCAGAGGGAGGTGGAGAGTCAAAGAGGATTATGGGGTTTCTGACTAGTGTGTTGTTGTCGTCGTCAGGTGCCGTTGAGTCGGTATCCAACTCATAGCAACCCTTTGTACAACAGGGGAAACACTATTGTCAGTGCTTCTCTGCTGTTCATAGGGTTTTCAATGGCAGATTGATTTTTGGGAGGGGGTTGCCAGGTCCTTTTCCCAGCCTACAGCTTCTGGTGTTCCCAGGCAGTCTCCCATCCAGGTACTAACCAGGCCCGATCCTGCTTAGCTTCCGAGATCTGACAGGATCAGATGCCACAGGGCTATAGCTGCAGGCTCTGACTAGTGTAGTTGGGCCATTGTTAACCAAGACAGGGTTTTTGGAGGTGCAGGATATTGTAGGAAGAAAATGAAATTTTATTTCTTTTTGGGAAACTGAAATGGAAGAGTCCAACAAATGGTTAGAATACATGAACCCCGAGGTTTGGCCCTGAACTGCTTATAGAGACTCCTAACTGGTTTCCCTGTCTTGCCCCCTGCAAATCTATCCTCACTCAGCTGCTCCATCTTCCATCTGAAAAACCAATCTGACCAACTTGTTCCCCAGCTAACTAGTTGGCAATGGTCCTCCATCCTCAACAGGGTGAAGTTTTGATACCTTAGCTTGGCAAAGGAGGTTCTCCCAAGGCCAGCTTCTCCACCGTCTGCTGCACAGTCTGCCTCCCATGAATTCACCCAGAAGTCAGGGTCCACCACAGGCTAGGCGCCTGGGGAGCCACTGCAAAGAACGACTGCCAAGTCAGAGGCCCCGGGGAATCTGGTACTCCCAACACAGACAGAAGAATTAAAGGTTGGGAAGAGGATGGGGGAGAGTGGATGAATGAAGTTTGGATTTGTTCAGTGCATGCTGGATGCTTATAAGGAAATATCACACTGAACCCCATTAATAAATACAACTAATACATGCTAATCAAAAAATTGAAAACTAAGGCAATGTTTATCCTCGGTGGCAGGAGTGGGATCTTCATTTCAGCCCAGGAATCCTTACCAAGACTGCCAACCTCAGCCTGGCAGTTCTGGAAACTGGTACGGACATCAGAGCCCCTCCCCAACATTTCAATCTTCAACTTTTCCATAATTTGCAAGGGAAAGGAGAGCAGCGCTGGCAGCAAGGCCTCCTCTCCCATTCTGTCTCCCATTAGCTGGGCCTGGTGAACTCCAGGCACTGGGGAAATAAAAGCTAACTCCTCCTCCCACAAACTCTTGGGATCCCATTAAACACAAATGGCTTCACATCCACTTCACTGCCCCTGTAAAAGGAACAGGATCAATTTTCCTCAGCTGGGCAGCAGGGGCCGGCTGCTGTGCTGGAATTGAGACCCATCAGACATCACTTCAGCAGAGGGTTTGCTTTCTGGAAGGCTGCTGGAACTCACGGCTGGCGTTTAGGTTGTCAGCCCTGTGGTGAGTGGAGCAGAGCCCTCCTCAAAGATTACAGGTCAAAAGCACAAAAGGAAAAGATTGTGGAGAAGCATTTTCAGAAAGGATGATCACTGACAGGAGGCTTGTTCTAGTTGAGCAGACACACGGCTGAAGAAAAAAATCTTCCCACTGCCTGCGGAATGTTTCAGCTTTTATTTTACATGCAGGGAGGATGTGCCCACTCACCTGGTGCATTGAGCTACCAGCGGCATAAGAAGGCTGATTTCAGACCGTCTTTCATGGTTCAATAAACTGCAAATCTTTCTCTTGTGGAGTAATTCCAAAGAACCTCAGTCTGCCCCATTTGTTTAACACTAAATAACTTTCAGTAATGAGAACAGGGACCTAGGTTGAAATTTCAGCTGTCAGTGGGCCCCAGCACCAGCCCCTATCCTGGCTCTTTCTCCCCAAAGGGCTCCTTTCCAAAGCACCTTTGATCCAGCCTTGCAAGGAACCACATGCCCACAAGTCCAGTTCTGGGAGAAATCAGTTGGAATAAAAAAATCCTTTCTCTATCACTGCAGGCTTGGTTTTGTCCCTTGGTGGGCAATAGTGGCCTGCTACCCCCAAAGTGCCTGCAGCCATACCACTGTGGCATCCAACCCCATCAGATCTCAGAAGCTAAGCAGGGTCAGGCCTGGATGGTACTTGGATGGGAAACCACCTGGGAATACCAGGTGCTGTAGGCTTGGGAGACGGACCTGGCAACCCACTTGAAAACCCTATGAATAGCAGAGAAGCAGTAACAATCCTGTTTCACCTGTTGTATGTAGGGTCACTATGAGTCAGACACTGACTCAATGACACCTACCAACCCCCCAAACACTATTGTCCCAAGCAGTATGGGACACTTGGTGAGGGCCTTGCTTGTTCACATAAAGATTTTAGAATTTACACACCTATTTTTTTTCCTTTTAAGGTAGCTATTAAACTTTGTTAAATGTCTATACATGGCCAGAACAAATAGGTTATCAAGAAGTTTGACTGTAGCCTGTAATGCAGTGTGAGTGACTAACAATAATAGGGTCAGTGAGAGAAAAGTGAATTAGATGCATAGGCCCTTGCCTTCACACTTGATTCTGGTCCTGTTCTCCTCCATGGTGATATCCCTTCTTTGTTATTTCCTCAGCTGCCTTTTCCTGCACTTTTTGTGTGTAAGGAATTCTAGGCAGTTAGAGAAGGACTTCGCTGCAGTGCACGGCTGGTGCCATTGCCTGGATCATTAATTATCGTTGGTAGTGAAAACACAGGCTTGGACCATTGGTGAAGAGTAATTATTTACCATCTGTTGTAGGCTTTCACGTGTAATTACTTAACAATGGAAGTAATCGTGAAGGAAAGGTAATGATAGCAGACCGGCAGAAGGTGGATGTTATAAGAAAGGAGACTTTATCTAATACCAGTTAACATGGCCTTCTTCCTGCTTTTATTCTTCCTTCCTTCCTTTCCTTCTCTCTCTCTCTCTATCCTTTCCTTCTTCCTCCTTCTCCTTTCTTAAAACTATAGCTAAAGTACATTTAACATCCATTTGTTTGTTCAAGCCCTTACTTTGATGATTTTTTTTTTTTTTTTTTTTTTTTGCCATTTCCTGCACTGCCTCTTTTAGGCTGCCCTTTCAATGTGTCATTATATTCAACTAGACAAATCTCATTTCCCCTAATGTGTGTTTTAAGTAGATGGGTATGTAGGAAAAGAGCCCCTCCGCAGTCAAGCCTGTGTCATGTTATGACAGTTTTTTAAATATATCTCCTGTGTATCTCTCCCACGTCACTATCAGTTTGTTGTGTTGTGGGGACTCGCATGTTGCTGTGATGCTAAAGCTGTGCCACAGGTATTACAGATACCCTCAGAGTCACCCGTGGTAGACAGGTATCAGCTGAGCTTCCAGACTAAGACAGACTAGGGAGAAGGACATGGCTAACCCACTCCCAAAATGAGTAGCCATTGAAAACTCTATGAATAACAGAGAAATACTGTCAGATATAGTGCCAGAAAAATGAACCCCCCCAGGTTGGAAGGCACTCAAAAGATGACTGAGGAGGCATTGCCTCCTTAAAGTAGAGTCTACCTTAATGATGAAAATGGAGTAAAGCCTCAGGGACCGCCATGTGCTGATGTGGCATGATTCAAAATTAGAAGGAACAACTGAAAACATCCATTAATGATCGGAACATGGAATGTACGTAGTATGATTCTAGGAAAATTCGAAGTTGTCAAAAGGGAAATGGAGTGCATAGACATCAACATTCTTGGCATCAGTGAGCTAAAATGAACTGGCAACGGCCATTTTGAACTAGATAATCATATGGTCTACTATGCTATGAATGAAAGACTAAAGAGAAATGAGGTTGCATTCATCATCAAAAAAGACATCTCAAGATCTGTCCTGAAGTACAATGCTGTCAGTGATAAAATAATAACCATACATCTACAAGGAGGGCCAGTTAATATGACTATTATTCAAATTTATGCACCCACCACTAAGGCCACAAATAAAGATAGGGAAGTTTTTCCCAGCTTCTACAATCTGAAATAGATTTTACATGCAATCAAGATGTACTGATAATTACTGGTGACTGGAATGCAAAAGTTGGAAACAAGAGGAAGCTTCAGGAGTCAGAAAATATGGCCTAGGAGACAGAAACAATGCTGGAGATCACATGATAGAATTTTGTCAGACCAACGACCTTTTTATTGCAAATACATGTTTTCACTAACATAAACAATGATTGTTGTTGTTTGTTGTTAGGTGCCATCAAGTCATGTCTGACTCATAGAGAGCCTTGTAGGGTTTTCAATGGCTGATTGTTTTGGAATTGTTTTTTAGGAGTAGACTGCCACATCCTTCTTCTGTTTTTGTGGTGCTAGGGATTGAATCTGGATCCTCAGAAAGTGCAGAGCAGCACTACCAACTGAGCTAAACCTCAGCCCAAATGGTGACTATACACATGGAATTCACCATATGTGACATATGGGGACCAAATTAACTATATTTGTGGGAAGAGATGTTGGAAAAGTTTAATATTAAATGTCAGAACAAAACCAGGTGCTAATTATAGAGCTGATCATCAACTGCTCATATGCAGGTTCAAACTGAAACTGAAGAAAATTAGAACAAGTGTATGAGAGCAAGGTATGACCTTGAGTATATCCCACCTGAGTTCTGAGTTCACTTCAAGAATAGGTTTGATGAATTAGGCACTAATTACCAAAGACCAGATGAGTTATGGCATGATATCAAAGACATCATTCATGAGGAAAGCAAAAGGTTATTTAAAAGACAGGAAAAAAAAGAGACCAAATTACATGTCAAAAGAGACTCTGAAACTTGCCCTCAAACAACAAGAACAACAACAAGTAAAAGGAAGACATGACAAAGTTAAAGAACTAAACAGAAGATTTCAAAAGGCAGCTCAAGAAGACAAAGTCAAATATTACAATGACATGTGCAAAGAGCTGGAGATAGAAAACCAAAAGGGAAGAACACACTCTGTTTTTCTCAACCTTAAGGAATTTAAGAAAAAATCCAAGCCTCAAGTGGCACTAGTGAAGGATTCTACAGGGAAAATATTAAATGATGCAGGAAACATTAAAAGAGGATTGAAAGAATACACAGAGTCATTATACCAAAAAGAATTGGTAGATTAACAACCATTTCAAGAGGATGCATATGATCAGGAACCGATGGTACTGAGGGATGAAGTAGAAGCTGCCTTAACAGAATTGGTGAAATACAAGGCTCCAGGAATTGATGGAATACCGATAGAGATGGTTCAACAAATAGATGCAGCAATGGAAATGCTAGCTTATTTGTGCCAGGAGATTTGGAAAACAGTAACCTGGCCAACTGAATGGAAGAGATCCATATTTGTGCCTATTCCCAAGAAAGGACATCCAACCAAATGTGGAAATTATCAAATGTTATTACTAATAACATATACAAATAAAATTTGGCTAACAATCATTCAAAAGTGACTGTAGCAGTATATAGACAAGAAATTGATGGAAAATTAAGCCAGATTCAGAAGAAGGCATGGAACCAGAGACATCATTGTTGACATCAGATGGATATTAGCCAAAAGCAAAGAATACCAGAAAAATGTCTATCTATGCTTTATTGACTACTCAAAGGCTTTGACTATGTATATCATAACAAATTATGGATAACACTGCAAAGAATAAGGATACCAGAGCACTTAACTGTACTTACTCATGAGGAATCTATACATGGACCCAGAGGCAGTCATTAGAACAGAACAAAGAAACACTGCATGGTTTAAAGTCAGGAAAAGTGTGTGTTAGGGCTGTATCCTTTCACTGTACCTCTTTAATCTCTATGCTGAACAAATAATCTGAAAAGCTCGACTTTATGAAGAAGAACAGCATCATGATTGAAGGAAGACTCATTAACAACCTGTGTTATGCAGATGACACAACTTTGCTTGCTAAAAGTGAAGAGAATTTGAAACATTTACTGATGAAGATCAAAGAACACAGTCTTCAAGATGGATTGTGCCTCAACATCAGTAAAACAAAAATCCTTACAACTGGGGCAGTAAGCAACTTTATGATAAATCAAGAAAAGATTGAGGTAGTCAAAGATCTGGCTTTACTTGGTTCTACAATCAACACCCATGGAAGCAACAGTCAAGAAATCAAAAGACACCTTGCATTGGGAAAAGCTGTTGCAAAAGACCTCTTTAAAGTGTTAGAATGTAAAGATGTCACATTGAAGACAAAGGTGTGCCTGACTCATGCCATAGTATTTTCAGTTGCATCATATGCTTGTGAAAGCTGGACATTGAATAAGGAGATGGGAAAAGAATTGATGCTTTTGACTTACGGTGCTGGAGAGGAACATTGAATATACCATGGACTCCTAAAAGAACCAACAGATCTGTTCTAGAAGTGCAACCAGAGTGCTCCTTGGAAGTAAGGATGGTTAGACTGTGTCTTACATATTTTGGACATGTAGTCAGGAGGGACCAATCCTTGGAGAAGGACATCATATTTGGGAGAGTGGCATGTCAACAAAATAAAGGAAGACCATCAACTAGATGGATTGACACAGTTACTACAACAATGGGCTTAAACATAAGAAAGATTGTGTGCCTGGCACGGAATTAGGGAGTGTTTTGTTTTGTTGTACGTAGGGTCGCTATGAGTCAGACTCAACTAGATGGCACCTAACAACAGCAACAACCCATGTATCCCATTTCATACCTGCTCACCACTTGGATCATGAGTTCCTGAAGCAAGGAGGTTTTGTTTTTCCAGGGCCCACTGAAAGTCCACTGTAATAGACTTTCAATACATTTTATTAAATGAATAGAAGCATGACTTTCACTCTCCAAGTCAAACTTAAACCCCAAATTATTGACCAGCATGAAATATTTGCGATGACCATCAGTGTGAATGGGAAATTTCACAAATATTTCCAGGAAGAAAGTTCCATGTCCTTCGATGCTCACAAACTGGAACCCCAGGTATCATTCCTATGGCGTTGGCATTTAGGACCCTTCCCTGTAAACAAAAGGCAGAGATTTAAGATTCCAGATACCAGACTTCTTCTGAGGCTAATGTAAGAGGGCATCCAGACAAACCTCTTTTCCCCCTCATGTGTGTTTTAAGGGGATGGATATGGAGGGAAAGAGCCCCTCCCCAACAATGTATACACATTTTAAGAGATGACACCTATGTATGACTTTTCAAAGTTGAATTGAATTACGGCAGCAATGTACAGAAGAATGACATTCACACATACAATGATGCTAATCAAATGAATGTTAGTGACACCAAGCAACAGGCAGGACAGTCAAAGAAAATGGCAGAAGCACCGTTGTTCAAGGAGCACGAGACCATTTTGAAATGGTATTTGAAATTCAAGAACATTGTGGAAATACGACAATGGAGGCATGAGTGTGCCACAGAACCTCCAACATGCCTAACAATGGTGTGCCTTTGTGATACCTTTGACACACGTGATACTGTGTGTGACATGCACAAGGGAAGATCAGGGAGGTTTCACACGGGGCCAAGTCCTGCTTCTTCTACTGTGGCATGGGAGCACTTGACATGCTCGCCACACAAGTTTAGCACCAATGTGCATGTGAGACAGGAGCTAGCAGAACAAGCATATGATGCATGCTTAAAACAGCAAAATGGGAAGCTTTTCTTCTTAAAATGTGTATACTTTTTTGACACCCTGTGTATAACACTAACTCATTTATTCAAGTGATTACTTCTTGCATGACAATTATGTGCCAGGTTCCATGAAAGGTGCTGATAAACACACACTTTGGAAGTCAACTTTTTTGATACCCTGTGTATGATCATTAACTCATTCATTCATTTAGTGCTTATTTCTCATGTGACTATTATGTGCCAGGATCCATGAAAGGTGCTGATAAAGACACACTTTGGAAGTCTATATTTTCAATGACCTGCTCTACTAAGCGGAACATCTTTGAAAAACATACGTAAACCATGGAGTAGTCAAACGTCAACGCCTAATGTAGGAACAAGGTACTAGGAGAGCACAGAGAGGGAGGGAGTGATCCTGATTAACTGTGTACTGAGCAAGAAGAGCTGCAAAGTGGATCATGGGTTGGCCAGACTGGACCCCATGGATTACCTGTTTCTAGGTATTTGTTGAGGTTGTTAAGAATTACTATGCATGAGACCAACCCATAGAGACAAACTATTTCAGGACAAGTTCCCTGGATGCCAAGGGAAAGATGGCACAGTTAAGTTGGGCATAGTGCATTGGAAACGTCCCTGTACCCTTTTCACTCAGAACATCCAAAAGTACCTAGCATGGCCACTCAGGACTACTGAGGGAAGGCTTCTACAAGATTATGGTCTGCAGAAAATCTTAAGCCTCTTCAGCCATTTTGGCCCCATCTCTCACTCTCTTCCCATTCCCCTCCCCTTCCTTAGAGGGGTGCCCATAGTGTCAGTGTTCAAGAACCTAACTTCCTCCTGAATACTTGATCTCTCCAGTTTTCCTAAGGGTTCAAGTCAAGAACAGCATTGCAGTTGACAAAGCCTGTCATGTGGCACTGCCAAGCCTTTCTTTAGAAGGCTGTTTTACATTCCCTCTTGCATTTAGCATGCCATGTTTTTCTTTGCATATTAAAGGATAAAAATTGAGGTGATGGACACTTTCCCTCAGCACCAGGATCAGTTGCCAAGTTTCTCTGGCTGACTTTATCTCCTCCTCCAAACACTTCATTACCAGGATGGTCTTCCACGGGGAGAATATAAAAGAGTGGATATATTTCCTTCCCTCTCTCTTCTTCTAGTTAATTACCTGGGAAGTGACCAGGAAGAAAGAAAGGGAAAATTACACACACGTGGGCCCAAAGTACTGTTGATTTTTATACTATTTTAATGCTGTGCTGAATTAAGAGAATAAATTGTGTCTTATATTTAACTGCAGCAAGACACTTTGTGCTTAATAGGTTTTTTAATATAGTTTGACCTAGTACTGTCAAGAGAAAAACTACATTTTGTTCCCGCCTTACATGCAGGACATGATTTCTGCAGATAAATAATTTGCAATGCAGTTTCTATTAGTGAGATAGTGTTTCACACATCTGTTTTATGTTTCATTAATGGTACAACAAATGAAACCATCAACCATGCTGTTTCTCTATATTAATTCAACGTATACGAAAAATGTGTGATGACTCCAGACAGGAAGGCTGATAACTGTGTCAGGGAAATCTCCCAGTTTACTTATGGATCTGCAAAGGCTGCCAAAGCACAAATCACCACACTGGCAAATGGTGATCCAATTTACTGTTTAAATCAAGACCTAGCGCCATGGTCTAATCCACTGTGGAGCAGTTTAGAACCCATTAAGTACTAATTTCACTTCATTTCTAGTACCAAACCGATGATGAATAAGTCAGCTGGAATGTGAGGGACCAGCGAGAGAAAGGTGCTGTAAAGAAACCCTCGACGGGACTCCCCAACCTTCTTACAGAGGAGGCAATCTGGAGCTGAGCCAGAGAGACCACGTTGTTTTCTGTAGTGACTTCTACTAGACAAGTGCTTTATTTACACCTCTCAGATTATACCACTATTACAAAGGTCTTAGATGGATGGGCAGTTCAGCTGCCTTGGGTTCTAAAGGAAACCGAAGATGGAACCAAGCACTTACTTGTAAATTTAGCACCAGCTCCACCCGCTGTCTTCACATAGGGCAAAGAGGCCTCTCTGAGGTGCTCCAGAGCTCATTTCCTTTCCATGCAGGTTCCAATAATAATCGCGTGCTTGTATCAAAAAGGTCACTTTTTTCATGTGGCTTCCCTTCTAGCCAAAGCATCAACTTGTGAAAGAGCTGGCTAACACCGTGGAATGGAAATGATTTGTCTCCGATGTTAATGCACAGAGTTCTATGGAGAGCGTCTCAAGCCCACCCACTTCACTGATCCTCTTCTCTCCATTCCCTTGAATAGTGTCTTTCACCATGCTTGCTGCTGTTCTCTAACATCCTGAATGGCTTTCCCTATGGTATTTGCCACCCACTCACACCCTGCAGACTCTTTTAGAATATTTTATATGGTCCTTTGGTGATTGGGGCATAGAAAAATTTAGACTTGGAATATTTACCTTCTTTCCACTTGCAGTGAGTGAACTTTATGGCCATGGTGCATAACGTGCTAATGAGGGACACTGAGGGGAGCACATGTGGGTTGGAGTGGTAACAACAGGGTCAAGATATTAGGAGACCCTAATCCATAAGCGGCTAGGATTTGGCTCAGTTGGTAGAGTGCCGCTCTGCAGTCTCTGAGGTCCCGAGTTCGATTCCAGCACCGCGAAAATGGGAGAAGGATGTGGCAATCCACTCCCAAAGCAATCCCGAAACAATTTGCCATTGAAAACCCTATGAGGGTCGCTATGAGTCGGACACGACTCGACAGCACCTAACAACAACAACAACAATCCATAAGCAGTGGTAAGATTCGACCTGCCTGAGCTATGAACCCTATGCTAAGGAGCACAAATAGGGTCATCTAATCTAGCCCGTCCTTGGGGATTGTGACTGGAAAATGTTGCAAAGAAAAATATTATAGTTGCTCAAATAAGAAATAAAAAAAGGGCAAGAGAGAGAGTATCGGGAGACATAGATGACAGCCTCTGGGAAACCTAAAGTGAGAACCAGTGTGGTGGGTTCAGGGATACTGGAGTCTAAAGTTCAGACAGGAAATATCGAAAGCTGAGCCTGGAGGCGTAGACAGGGTGGATCATAGAGGGCCTGATGTGCCTCCCTAAGGAGGCTGCCCCTGGCTTAGCAGGAGCTGGGGAGTGCAGAGTGGGCCACACAAGGGAGTGACGGGGACCAGAGGGATTTCAGTATATGAAGGCTGAACTTGGAGACATAAGTCAAAAGCAGGGAGAGCAGTGGGAAGGAATGTCCATTTGGCAGTCTGGGTGGAGGATGGTGAGGGCCCAGCCATGGGGCTGAGACTGAGAACAGAATCGTCACCCACTTTGGAAAGGTGGGGTCTACAACAGGCGGGGGGGCGGGGGCGGAGAGAAAGTACTTGAGACAGGTGGGGGACATAGAAACAGGTCACTAAGTGGGCTGGGATTTACCTCAGTTGGTAGAGCACCGCTCTGCAGTCTCTGAGGTCCTCAGTTCAATTCCCAGCACCGCAAAAATGGGAGAAGGACATGGCAATCCACTCCCAAGGCAATCCCAAAAACAATCTGCCATTGAAAACCCTATGAGGGTCGCTATGAGTCGGACACGACTCGACGGCACCTAACAACACAACAACAACAACACAAGAGGACTGAGCTGAGATTCCAGGGACAACATTAGCCAAAGCCGGGCCTAGACCAGCAACGAAAGGACCCAGGACCTGGGCAGGAGGCTTTTGCACCCCAGCCAGCACTGCCTTTGCCCACTGCTGCCACAAGTTACAGTCGGTCTAAACCCGAGAGCAGTTGGGGACCTGGGAAGGAAGGAAGCCAGCATGTCTGGCAGTAGAAAGGAAGGGAGGCCGGAGGCAAGAGAAACAGGGTAGAACCACAAAGCCAGGAACGCAGTGCAGATGGTCTGTCACTTCTAGCTGCCCGTTGCTCTCGGAGAGAACCCTACAAAATAGCCCCCATGGCCACACCTGCTTGATGTCCCCCTTTACGTGCAGCCTCACACAGTCTAACTGCCCATGGAGGATGTCCTGGGCCTAGAGGAATCCCATGTGGTAGTAGCAAGCAGCCTAGACTGGACTTTTCCAGAGACAAAAAAGATTTGACTACTGCTACCCCCAAGTCTTCCAGGATCATTCACTTGTTCTTTTCTTCAATAAATATTTATGGCAGCCTATGATATGTCCAACACTACCACAGGGCATTATGAGATAGAGGGGGCTTCATAAGGAAGGCTCAGATATGGATGATAGCCTGAGGGATATTACAGTAGAGTGGGGGAGACAAGGTAAGCATAGAAATAACCACAGAACAATGTTCAGGTCCACTGTAGAAGCTGAGAGATGTGTTGCAGAAAGTTCTAGGAGGAGTGCTGGTTTGCCTGCTGTCGACATCAGCGGTCCAGTGAAGAGGGTGGCCTTGAACTGGGCCTTGATATGGAGCAGCAACTGCCATCTGGGTTGGGGAAAAAAAAAATATGCACAAAGCCTCAGGCACCGTAAGGCTCAGGGGACATTGAACAGATTGGCTTATTTACTATGAAGAGCATGAAAAGAAGATGAAGGAACAAGGCTAGATGGGGGACCAAAAGGACAGGAAATGTTAGGTTGCAGACTTGGACTTGATTCTGCCAGTACTAGCAAGCTAGTGGGTCATTCTGAGCAAGGAGGCTGAGTTTTTGCTCACGAGTAGTCCTGACCATCAGAAATGTCCCATCCCTTAATTGTCCCCTACCTCGGTAAATCCTAATACTCCTTTTAAGCTTGCAAAAACCCAGTTCAGCTCTGAATGCAGGGGTAGGGCTCTGCAGGTGCCTGGGCTAACCCATATTTGGGGATGTAAAGCATGTGAGAAAATTAGAGCTTAATAATATAGATGAAGGATTGTTGTGTAAAAAGCACCTGAAAATATTCATCCCATATATAAGGTTCATGGGAATTCAATGAAAGTCCCCCAGGGACAGCCCACAATGTTGGAGAGATGCTAATGGCACCTTCAGATCTCAGGATGCATGTGTCTGTCTTAACATAGAGTGGAAGGTGACAGTGATCCTTCGAGAAGGGGCAAAAGGAAAGGGACAGGAGACAGGGACCCCTGATACCTGACAATACCGTTCCAGATGTCCCAGGGAGGAGAGGCCAGATTAGGTAAGAAAGCAGATCATGTTTTCTCCTTTGACTTTTCTTTTCCCTTGTTGGATAGGAATTACTTTCATCTAGGACGTACACTCCCTTGTCTCTGTTGAGGTTATTAAAGTCGCCATTTTTTCCCTCCAAGTTCCTATTTATTTTTAAGGTTCTTATTTTTCATAGTTTTCTATGCATTCTGCCCTTTCTCTTTAGCCTCCATGCTTATAAACTGGGTGTCCCAGGCCTTCCAGGGCTATATGGGCAAAACGTGTCCCATTAATCCTGACAATGTAAGACCCTGTTTACAGGGGTCTCCAGCCCTCCTGAGAAGTCCTCACAGTGTGTCCAAGAATTGCCAGGGCGTTCATGCTCATGAGCCTCTCTGTAAACCTTCTACCACTTGATGCTTAGCCCCATGATCTCTGCAAATAAAGTAGCTTGAGGGAGTCACGCTCTTGCAAATGCTGGTCAGACCTCCCAAAGAGTAAAAATATTCAGGCCAACGGTGCTGCCCTTAAATGATTCCCACCTCTTGAGGCCTCAAGACCTCACAGAGGTATGAGGTAGGACTTCAAAGTAGAAAACCTAGCCTTCCATAGGCTCATGCCTCCCTTTTCTCACTGGGTCCAAAATGCATTACTTATGCCCAAATGATGCTTTTCTTTCAGCTTCTTTGTTATTCTTTGCAGGAGTAGAGAGGGGCATGGAGGCCCCTGCATTGTCTGCATAGCTATTATCTCCCTGTCTTATACCTAGATTTGAAAACATTAAACATCAAATACATGAAAAGTTAAAAAAAAAAAAAAATAAGACACGTACTCATATACACATACCATTTCCCACCATGTCTTAGTGACTTTCCTGTTGCTATAACAGAATACCTGAGACCGAGTAATTTATAATGAACAGAAATTTATTGACTCATGGTTCTGGAGGCTGGGAAGTCCAGCATCTGGCAAGGTCCTTCTTGTTGAATTATCTTACAAGGGCAGGCCAAAGGGCAAGAGAAAGAGAAAGCAAGCAAGTAAGAGGGGGTCAAAACCACTCATAATGGCATTAATCCATTTACAAGAACAGGGCCCCATGACCCAAATACCTCATATTAGACCCCACTGGATCAAGTTTCCAACACATGATCTTTGGGGGACGATTTCAAACCACAGGATTCTATCTTCTACTGAAATACAAATGCTCTTTTACAGATCAGCTCATGAGGATAATTGAGAATCACAAATCTTCCAGCCCCACCGACAGCCTACTCTGTAAATTCCACGAAGGGCTCAGCGAGGCCCCCCTGCTACACATTAAACAGATCCTCCCTCCCTCCGTGTCATAATGTAATGTGAGTTCCGCGTAGTCATTTATAGCCTGAAATCAGTTTTTACAATTGGCACTCCGCTGGTGTCAACTGTTGAGATCTCTTTGCCAAAACACTGTCTCATGCGAGGCTCCAATTTGTTGCTGAATTGCTGCTCTTTGTCGTGAAAGGACAGTTTACCATTTTGGGCCAAGAACTGGGTTTATAAGTGTTTATATAGCAATTTGTAGAATAGCATTTTAAGATGACTTCAGCACATAGCTGTCAGGACAATATTTGTCTCCTGTAGAAGGACGAATTAGAACAAGCACAAGCTTTAGTATTAGATAGACATGGGTTTGAATCTCAACTTTGTCATTTATAGTCCGTGAGAATTTAACTCCTCTCTCAGTTGTGAAATACCACACTTAAATACAGTCATGATGATTAAATTAGGCAGCATAGGTAAGGATCATAGTTAAAGGCACTCATTAAATGGTGACTACGATTATTTACATTATCATCCAAATAATGGATGCATTGACTAAGACTACAGAAGAAAAACATTTCTAAACATGTGGGGTAAACTAGGAATGGTTTCTGTGTGAGATTTTCACCACACCTCTCTACTTCCACATCCAGAGCAGACATCATTAATCAATAAACATACTCTACCATGAAGGCTGTATGTGGTCTCAGAAACTCCAACACAGTGTTACAAAAAGCCTCTAGGGCCATTTATTTAGTAAACAAAAATACTAGAAGCCTAGTTACGCTTCAATGTCAGACAAACAATGAGTAATTCCTCATATGAGTATGTCCCATGTTATAGTTGGGACATACACTAAAAATTATACTAAAAATTGTTATATGAAAATCTATTCGTCATTTGTCTGAAATTCAATTTTAATTGGGAATCCTCTATTCTACTTGGCAATCCTTGTGTCTACATCTGATTGAAATTGACATGCCATCTCTGACATCTATATAAATGATGACTTTGGACTATCCAGTTATTAAAACTCAGTTCTGACTAATAGGAGAAATAAAGGTAAATCTAGCTGGGCGTGATAGTGTAAGCCTGTAATCCCAGAAACTTGGGAGGCAGAGGCAGGAGGATTGCTAGTTCAAGACCAGAGGCAGTCTGTGTAATTTAGCAAGACCCTGTCTCAAAAACTAAAAAAAAGGCTGGGGGTCCAGCTCAGTAGTACAGCACTTGCAAAGCATGTAAGCGTGCAACCCTGGGTTCAACCCCTAGTACTGCAAAAAAAAAAAAAAAAAAAAAAAAAGGTAATCCAATAGCTCTTATAGCTGGGAATTTCATCAGGGACCAAGGGATTTGAAAGCTCAGTGGGTAAGGTCTCGATCCCACTCCTCAGCCCTCAGACCTGCTTCCCTGTTGACATCTTTGTATAGCCCAGTTCTCTCCCTCACAGGGAGGCCAGCTCCTCCAATGGTGGATGGATGGATTTATTCCCACCTTCATAACCAGTTTCTCCCGGCAACTGTACATCAATCCAGAACAACTCTATTGGCTTAGTTTGAATCTCATGCCAACCTCTAACCATGTAACTGTTGCCATCTAGATGGGTTTACACTGGATCGTGGGCCTGTCCTTATGGGTGTAGGCTAGATTAAGGTACCTCAATGACAGTCACACCAGGATCACTTGGCATTGGAGAGGTACCATTCTCCAAGAAAGCAGGGTCCCAGGGAGAAGAGAAAAAAGAAAAGGTCCATTTCCATTCTGTAATGTCTAATTCATAGAATTAGAGAAAGACTTCAATATGCAGAATCTGCCAGGGAAAGACAAATATGTAATACACTATAGTAAAGCCAAGGTACTAGGACCCTTGGGAAAGAAAAAGAAAAGTGACCTGTCATAACTAAATATCTTGTTGCAAGAAATATGCAGAGAGAGGGAGAGAGTGCTATGAATGATTGACAGAGATGGTAAAAATTGCAGGTAAATGCTCCTTAGGGAAGCATTTTTGGCTCAATATTGGTTTTCAAACAGTTTTGAAGCATGGAAAAGTTCCATGTTTTCCTTTGAAACACCTGCCTGTCAGAACGCAGAGGGCTGACTGCAAAAGGTCCTACCTGAAAGATTTGGTCCCCTTCTAATGTTTGTAGCTGTATAGCATAGACAGCAGGAGCCAGGGCCACACAATGAGACTGTCAGGGTTGGCAGGCCCAGGATAGGCAGAGGTGTCTAGGGCAACAAAGTCCACAAGTAAAGGAAGTATCCACTGAGTGGAGCCATGAGCAGGGCAGGAAATAAAACCCAAACAAACCTCCCACTTCAGAATGTTGGCACACCGCATGTTCATTTCCACTGCTGCGTGGAATCCCAGAATCCAGCAGAACATTTTCTATGCACGACCTCAATAATAAAAGATAAGTTGTCTAAGAAGGGTATCTCCAAAATGTTAGGGGGAAAGAGATGGGGGGTGGAAGTGTGGAGTGAGTCCTGAGGACCTATTGGTCAGAAAAGATGAGATGCAAATGTGGCTTTGGAGAACGAGTATGAGTGAACCAAACAGAAAGGAGAGGCAGTAGCCCAAGCAAATGCAGAGACAGATGTAAGCACATCAAGATCTCCCTACCTTCCTTGACTCTCCAAGCTCATGGGTACACTGGCTGCATACTCAAATCTCCCCTGTTCTGTTTTGAAAGGGGAAAATGTGCAAATGATTTTATGTATTGAGTTTTTAAATTATCAAAGCAAAACCCATCACCTCCTCCACTGACATAAATCCTTGGGGGAATGTCTTGGGAGTGCTCAGTAGCAGGCATGTTTGGGCAATATGAAAAGTGTGGGCAGAGGAGACGAAAGGGATCGGTGGAGAGTGGTAGGGGGAAAAACTAGAAGACTTGGAAGAATAAAAGGAACCCAAGCTGCAAAGCCTCATATGCTATTTAAGTCTTGTGAACTTGAAATGATAAACAAAGAGAACAAAGGAAGATTTTTCAAGTAGAAACTGGGCAAGAAGTGATACTGTTAAATATCAAGTTATTTTCATATTAACAATGGTAGCTGTGGGAAGCAGCTTCTAAAATGGCTTCCACTGAATAGCACTTTATGATATTAACACCTCTGTGTGACCCTTTTCCCCTTAAATTTGATTTCTTTTTCAGGAATAGACTATAACAAAATGATGAACTGCCTCCTCTGAGATTAATTACAAAAGAACAGTGTCCTCTTGTCTTGCTGGCTTTCTTCTGCCTGCTTGCTTACGCATTCTGATGGAAGCCAGCTACAATGTCTGAGCTACACCATGGAGAGACCCACATGTCCAGGAACTGGGGAAAATCTTCAGCCACCAGCCAGGGGCAAATAGGTCCTTAGTCCAACAGTTCACAGGAAACTGAGTCTTACCAACAACCACACAAGTGAGTTTTGAAGCTGATCCACCTTTAGTCAAGCCTTCAGATGAGGTTGCAGCCCAGCCAACAGCTTGATCATAGCCTTGTCCAAGACCTTGAAGTAAGACACACAACTTAGTTATACCCAGATTCCTGACCTATAGGCATTGTGAGATAACAAATGTTTGTTGTTTTAAGCCACTAAGATATGGGATAATTTGTCCCACAGCATTATATAACTCATAATATAGCTAATATTTATTTGGCTTATACTCTCTGCCAGGTACTTTGCTAAGTACCATATGTACATTAATAATTTCATCCAGTCTTCAAGAAGAGCTGTGTGAGGTAGAATCATGATCTCACTTTACAGAGGAGCATCCTGAGGCTTGACCAGGTTAAGAAACTCTTCCAAGATCACAGAAGTGGCTAAGGCAAGATTGTAATTTTAATTTTTCTTACCTCACATGACTAGTTCTGAATCACTACACTGTGCATTGTCTTGAATGCATGACAGGGGTCATGAAGGAGGTAGGGAGGTGAGGGAGGCATGGACTTCTAGAAAACCTCTCATTAAGTCTAGAGAAAATTGGAGGAGAGTAACTAAGAGCTGATAATTTTATTTCATCTTTAAAGGCTATTAAACATAACATACTGTAATGGAATTAGTGACCTTATTAAAACATTTACTCACACATTACTACATGATACAATTATGAGTTAATAAATCTTTTTACACCTAAAAGGATACAGCAAACCATTCCTCTGAAGGAAAATCATCAGTTTGCATTTGCTGGGTCATTTCAGGAGGTATTGTAGTCTTTAGAAAGTCCGTTGGAGACTTTGCATAGGAAGAGAACTCCATGAAACTTGCCGTTTCCCAGAATCCACGACGCTGCCAGATGCCCCTCATGATAGCTCCATGTACCTACCGATTTCTCTGGCCCACCCTTCTTCTGTTCATCGGACAGAGTGCTGGGAATACCCCCCTTGGCCAAAAATATCTTCATAGTCACGTAGGGAAAATGGTGAGCTTCATTGTTGTTGTTCTTAGGTGCCGTGAAGTCCAACTCATAGCGACCCCATATACAGCAGATCAAGAAACACTCCCCGATTCTGTGTCAGGCATACAATCTTACCTATGAGCTTCATGGGAATTCAGGAATGGGAGGGGGTAGAAGCAAAAGGAAATTGCCTGGCCTGAGTCTTCCTGGTGCAATGCAAAGCCTTCCTTCAGAGAAGACAGGCTTAGCATGGGAGCAGGAAGTCCAAGCACTTGGTAATAGGTGCAGGTACACAGGACAGGGGAAGGAAGGCATGGGCATGTTGAACATGGCATCTCTGGCCCACATATGCACACTACCTTCCTCAATGAGGGGTTGTTGTATTAGTCTGGTTTGTCACTGCTGTGACAGAGTATCTGATATAAACAACTCAAAAGAAGGAAAAAATTATTTTAGCTCATGGTTTCTGGGATTTCAGTCTGTAGTCCTTGGCGGCATTGATTCTGGCCCTGTGATTTGGCAGAACATCAAAGCAGTGGGAACGTGTGATAGAGGCTACTCACCTCATGGCACCTCGGGGGAAGAAGAAGGGCTGAGGACCAAGTACAGCCTTCCCCGGCATGCTCCCAACGGCTTACTTTCAAGTAGGCCCCACTTCCCAAAGTTTCTATCACCTCCCCAAACAGTGCCATGAGCTGGAGACTAGTCACTCAACACTAGCCTGTGGGGGACATTTCATATTCAAACATGCATCAGTTCTATTGCTTGAACCAACTCACTGTCTTTCTCCCGCTACTCATTCATCCTTCTTCATCCTTCAACTTAAGAGCTCTTCCTTTAACTATTGCTAACAAAATGGCTATTAGACAGTTTCCCAGAGACAACCTAGAACTGGCCATGCACTTTAAATTGAAGTTATAAGGAACTTTTGATAGACTAGGATAATGAGAGAGAAGGAGGCGTTGGCTCAAACAAAACCAGTCAAAATGTGGTAGAAAATGTATGGGAATGTCAAATTTTTTTAGCTAAAATTATATCCAACCCTTAAGAAAACATTTGTCATCCTACAGAAGTCATCTAAATGTATAAACATCATGTAATACTTTAGGAACACAGTATATGACATAAATTGCTCAAATGAAAAAGGGTCATACATTTAACACGTGCTAAAATAATTAGTTGAGATTACCTTTCTTTTGCTAAATTCTTCATTTTCTGTTCTAAATATTAAAAGTGGACCCAGATTGGGCAGAGGGATAGCACCCCTTCATGCTCCCTCCTCCTCAACGCTTCTCATTCAAAGCCAACACCCTCCCAGCACGAGCGCATCATGGAGAAATCAACTTGCGGCACAGCTAGAATTGGCTGCACACCTGTTACGTGTCAGCTGGCATAATAAGACCATTAAACACATTTTTTCCATTTAGCCCTCACAATAACACTAAGAAGGTTTCGGAATTTCACACAGGAAACTGAAGCCCAAATGAAATTAGGTAATTTACCCAACTAGGAATTAATGAAGCAAGACAGCCTGACTCCAGCGTCTACTCCCTTAACTCCCATGAAATCCCACCCTGAAATCCATTCACCTTTCATTTCCACATAGGGTGGACCCCTGTGTTCTCTCACACAGGAGCTATTGGCAGAGGGTGGAGCTGCACACTTGAGGCTAAAATCGCAGGGAGCAGTTATTCACCATGGTCTCCCCAAGCCTAGCTCTGCACCTGGCACTGGATAAACTACAATAAATTTTAGCTGCATTAATTTTCAAATGATTTAATTTGTCTTAACTGTTCACAAGTCCTCTGCCAAATTCGTGTTTTATAAATTATAATCTGTAAACATGTCAATCCTCCCTTGAACAGCACAAACCTAAATGGCCAGGTGGAGACGTGTTGGTTGTTGGCACTGTTCTAGCCTGCGTTTCCTGCGGAAAGCAGGTGGCCTATTTTGATAAGTGATCCCAGGGAGCAGGGGTGGGGAGCTAGGAAGAGGCAAACATGGGAGCAGGGAAAGCTGGTACTGGTGAATTCTGGAGGTGGTCACTCCATAGGCCATGGGGGGCATGATCCAATCAGGACTCTGGGGAGCCTGAAAGCTTGTACTTCAAACAGGCCCATGTGAGAGCCAGAGGATAGTGTTTATCCATCTGCTCAGCACCCCGCTCGGCATTACTGCAGCTTCACATCCGGGCTGCCCAATGGGGATGCGAAGTGAGTTCTGATAGGTAGCAGAGATGCCCTGGGCTGAAAGGGACAGATGTGGATGCAACTAAGGTGAGGTGCTGGTAGGTGGCACCTGTGGGAAGTGGATTGCTACAGCACTGGCTAGGGAAGGAAGTGGGCTGGAAGGACATGAGGTGGGCTGAAAGAAGAGTCCAGTGCAGAACCACTTAGCACCCGGGAGCGGTGAGCGTGTAGATGGAGGGTGGTGCAAGGCACCAGTTAAAACAAAGGAGGCCGCCTGAGTCCAGCCTCCGTGTAGTCCAGAGGCCATTTGAAAAATACATTTGCTCGCTCTCAAGTCATCAACTAGAGGTCCATGAAGATTAAAAAGGCTCCTTTTAAGATGCAAATCACAGAGAGGGTTACAATTAATTCTTCAGGTCATTCAAACCTACTATGAAAGCATTAATGGAATTGTCTTTTTAAAACCCAAAGAGCCACACTAGGCAGGAGGATTTGGATGGAAGATGATGGCAGAGGCACAGAGAAAGGTAATAAGGACTGTCCTGTCCAGTTAATGGGAAGCAGGATTCTTTGTCACACTATGCAAATCATGTGCAATGTATCTGTGTAACCAGAAGCCATATCATTGAACCAAGAGCCCTATGTTAGTATCAAGCCTGCCTTTCTTGGGCTCTTATGGGAAGTATAAAAATACATTCTTAAAAGGAATAGCAGATGACACATTCCTTGTAACATGAGAAACATTTTAGAATTCACCACGTTTAAAACGAGGACTTTTTGTTTCCTTGGGAAGCACTGGGCTCTGCAGGTACTTCAGGCTTTGTGAAAGACATTATCTCATGTGTCAGCAACTTGGTTGTTCAAAGCGTGCGTGGAGCGCATGGTGGGGGTTGGAGGAGGCAACAGGATCTTCTGCTGATGCTTATCAGAAAGGATTCTGCTGGAAGAGAATCCAGCACAGGAGTGTGCTGGACGTGTTCGTGGGGAAAACAGATGGCTCCCCCAATGAATGATAATGGTAACTAAGCACTTTGTTGTTGTTGTTGTTGTTAGATGCCATCGAGTCCAACTCACTGACTCTATGTACAATAGGATGAAACACTCCCTGACACTACCTTGCGTGCGATCTTTTTATATTTGAGCCCATTATTGCAGCCACTGGTTTTCTTCTCATTTTGAGTTATGCCACATTGGCAAAAGGAGGTATCAGGGGTTTACTCCATTCCCGTCATCAAGGTCAACTCTACTTTGAGGAGGCAACTGTTCCCCAGTTGTTTCTCGAATGTCTTCCAGACTGTGTTGCTCATTTTCTGGCACTGTATTTGACAGTGCTTCTGTGCTATTCATAGGTTTTTTGACAGCTAATTGTTTTGGGAGTGGGCTGCCGGGTCCTTCTCCCTAGTCTGTCTTATTCTGGAAGCTCAGGTGAAAGCTATCTATCATGAATGGCCTTGCTGGTATCTGATAACACTTGTGGCATAGCTTTCAGTATCACAGCCCCCAAGCTGTGGGGCTTTCAGTATCACAAGACCCCACAGCATGATAAGCTGACAGACAGTGATTATGATCTAGGTACCATCATTATGCATATTTTACAGATAAGGAAACCGAGGCACAGAAATATCAATGAACTTGTCCAAAGTCACCCAGTGAGTAAATGCTGGATCCCTGGTTAAAGCCAGGTTCCAGAGTTCAGCTCATAAGCGTCATGACCACGGAGATAACCGGGGAGGGCTGTGTGGATCCTCCACGGCTGAGGATAGAACACAAACACCTGGGAGCACCTAAACTGCAGGGCATCTGGGATAAGGGCGGGGCAAAGCCTGTGGCATCCTGTGCATTCGAGCTTTTCCAACAGAAGTCGGACGGGAACGCTGGCTGAGATCCACTGCAGAAGAGTCAGTGCTGTGGGACAGGTAAGCCCAGCCTCCTGTCTGCCGGTGGCTGTGTGGGTGTGCCGGGCGGGAGCGTGTCTGGATACAGGGGGCTCTGTGGTGGTGCCTGAGGGAGTATGGCCCTTCCCCTTCAAGTGTGCGGCCCCCTGGGGCCAGGCTACCAGCGTCTGTCACTTGGGCTACTGCAAGCACCTCAAAGGCAACTGTCACTTTATTCTGCATCTTCCTATCACGACTTTGCCCCACAAACGATGTGATCTGTTGAAAATGCATCGATGTCACGCCGTCCCTTTGTTTAACATTTTAGCGGCCTCCCATCCTACCCTGAAGAACGTCTGGACTTTTTCACCCTAAAGTTTTGCATCAGCGAGCTCCTACCTGTCTCTTCACTTTCGCCCCACGTCCCTTACCCTGCTGCTGCTAAAGGGACGATCACGCGGCCACCTTCCAAGCCCAGGTCTTAGCCCACCTTGCAGCCTTCCTCAGCCTGTGTCCCTCCCACATTCTCAGCCTGGCTCGCTCCCCTTACGCTCTTGTTTCCTTCTGTTTTCAGCTCAGACACAGCTCTGAGTCTGTAGCACACAGTCATGCTTGGATTCTTCAAGGCCCTCAGCCCCTCTCATTAAACAGCACTTTCTTCCTTCCCATCCTGACTCTCATTCCTCTTCCCGAAACAAGCGTCGAGATTGGTTCTGACTTCTGGTTAAGGATGTTGTGATGATTCCGAGAATTGTTTTCAGGACACACAAAAGGCATCCCTCACTAAATCTCATGCTATTTCTTGCCATTTTTACTCGACATGACAACTTTTACAGCTGTCCCCATTCCTGTGTACTCTGACCGTTCTGCCTTCCTATTCGATGGTAATCCATAGCATTCCTAGTGATGGGCGCCTCCAGCTTCCTCCTACCACAAAAGTCACCATTATAAACACTCTAGAACTCGTGTCTCTGTGGACCTACTCAAGGATATCTCTGGCACAAATATCTAAGAGTGAGACCACTGTACTGCAGGCATTGGTATATTCCATTTTGCTTTCCAGAATGACGGTACCATTTTATGTTCTTGCCTAGCTAGACTCAAGAATCTTTCCCTAGACTTCAGACAGAACTTCTTTCTCCCTTCGTTCTGTATTTCAGTTCTTTGTTTCCTTCGTAAAATTGTATCTGTTCTATTTGTCTGCTTACTTGTATTTTGATGGTCTCTCCCCCTAAAGTGTCAACTCCTTGAGGCCAGAGGCATTGCTTTTATACTCCACCATATCACAGCATCTAGAACAGTAGCTGGTACATAATACATGCTCAGTAAACATTTGTGGAATGAAGAAGTAAATAAATAAATGTGGTCCAGTGGATACATAATGATGAAAATGTGTGTTAGGAATCTCTATCAGGAGTCTCACAGCATCCTCTCATTGAGTTAACAGCTCCTTAAACTCATGAGAGACTTTTCAAGTCAGATGGAGAAACACCTCAAAAAGACGAACACTTCCACAATCTATAGAGCAGATTTGAGAGTAAATGTATTTAAGAGGTATGTGAAGCCCTGAGAAAATAGGGGGCATATTCTAGGTTTGACTGTAGGATGAAGACAGCTCTTTTGGGGGGCGAGGGGAGCATGTTACTACTTTTTTTTTTTTTTTTTTGCAGCACTGGGGGTTGAACCTAGGGCCTCCCTTGCATGCTTTGCAAGTGCTGGACCACTGAGCTGCACCCTCAGCCCATTTTCTTTTTTACTTTTCGAGACAGGGTCTCACTAAGTTATGCAGGCTGCCTCTGGTCTCGAACTTGTGATCCTCCTGCCTCCGCCTCCCATGTCACTGGGATGACAGGCATGCACCACCGCACTCGGAACTACTCACATTTGTTTCTATGAAGCTATCCTCCTGTTTCCAATAACAACCACAATACCCTCCACTATGTATTAACTCCATTTCCCTTTCTCATTTCTTAGCCTTGGACATTCTCTCCATCCCTTCCCCCCTTCCTGCTCCCCTAAGGGTGGACACTTCTTGCTCAGGCCTACAGTCCACCTGCTGTAGGGCCAGTCTCTCATTTGCACATTTGCAAGTAACTCCGATCTGATAGGTGTTTAGCAGTAGGAATTGCGCAGGAAGAGGGGATCTAACTGGAATATTCATATCATTATTCTTAAAGGTCATCTCACCTGTTCAAACCTTGGCAGCTTCCAGGGCTGTTTCTAAGCCTCCTTTTAATGTCATGACTCCACCAGGCTTCCAAGCCTTCTTTTCACAGCCTGCAAAGAAGGCAGTCCCACCTCGTCCCCGACTTCCAACCCTTTGTTTCATTAGTGAGCTCAAAGTCTTCCTCTCTGCTCCAAGGGCCATCTGGGAGCCACTGCAGCTGCTGGCGTCAAGCCCCACGTGGCTCGGGGTACAGTGGCCTCCCCCTCCAACTGATTTCTTTAGCAGAGGAACAACTAAGCTGACATGAAACAAATAGTCTTTTCTGATTTCTGGAGCAGCTGCCTCACTTTGACTGAAATATAGTCAAATAACTTAGGTTTTAGGAGGATCGAATGGGGAATGTTTTCTGAGTGGGCTCAAAACCTACTTCCTTGAATTCCTGCTCTCAAATCTCTTTGCCTGATGATTTACCAGGGAGCTCATCCATCAGCCAGTAAGTCCTGGCCTAAATTTAGGTCTTCTTTCAAGATGATTTTGCAAGCCATGGACCCACACTGGATTTGGAAGGACAATAAGGCCCGTCCCCGTTGCCACCACAGAGTACATCATTAATAAATTTCAAATAGCGGTTGCAAAAGGAAATACAGGTATTTAGCCAATGTTTTTCAATTTCTCTACATTTTTGTCATTCCCTAGAGGAGGGCTAAACTTCATCTCCAGGTCCTGAGGGGTCGAGTAAGCTGCCATCAAAGAAGGGGGATTCCCTGGGAAAGGTTTCCCTCCTGATACTTTTCATATGTCTGTGTCTGGGACTTTGATTCCTGCAAACCCAACATCTGGCACAAGGAAATACTTAACAAAGCTGCCATGGCCAAGCTCAGATATGGCTATCTACAAGAAAAGAAGAGTAGGTCACTGCTTTGTTCAAGTTTCAGAATACCAGAGACTAAAAAGAAAGATAATGATAGCTCTCAAAGAAAAATCCAAGTGGATTGTGGGCTTCCTAAGTGCCAGGTTTTGTCTAAACTTCCTCAGGGTAACTCAATGGAAGCTTGGAGATCTTAGATAACATGTCTGAGGTCCCACAGTGGGAAGCTATAGAGCTCAGGTGTTGAATAAAATTGTTGTTGTTGTTGTTAGGTGCCGACGAGTCGTGTCCGACTCATAGCGACCCTTATATGTTTTTCAATGGCTGATTGTTTCGGGATTGCCTCGGGAGTGGGTTGCCATGGATCAGACTTGATGGCACCTGCCAACAACAATAAGTGATGAAAGATTAGAGTAGCCAAAGAACTTAGACAAGTAGATGTGCCCAGCATGTGTTGACCAAGAGGTGACTGGAACTAGCTATATTTGGAAATAAATGGCATGCAGGGATTTCATTGTGAATCATGGTAGTTTGGGCTTTATGCTAAATGTAATGTGAATTTATTTAAAAGTTTAAGCAGGTGAGAAATTCCATTTTCTTTTTAAAACAGTTTTACTAAAATATGACTGATGTATAACCAGGCACACACATTTAAATGATACAACTTGGTATGTTTTAACATACATATGAAGCCATGAAATCATCAACAGAATTAGGATAGTGAATACATCCAACATTCCCCAAATTCTCATTCGCTTTTATAATTCTTTCCTACTATACCCCTAGTCCCTACCCCCTTCTGAGGCAACCACTGATATACTTCTTGTCACTGTCAATCAGTTGCATTTTCTGGAAATCGATATAAAAGAAATCACCCACAATATTCTCATTTTGTGTAACTTTTCCTCAGCATAGTTATTTTGAGATTAATTCAACTTGTTGAGTATCTCAATAGATTATTCTTTTTCATTGCTGAATAGTATTCCATTTTATGGAGATGATACCATTTATTTATGCATTTACCTGTTGATGGACTTCAAATTGTTCCCAGGTTTTTTTGGTACAATAATTTTAAAAAATAATTATTTCCCATTTTTGACTATTATATACAAAACCAGCATAAACATTTGTGTACAAATCTTGGTATAGACATATACTTTTGTTTGGGGGGATGGAAATAGTAAAATAGATGAGTCAAATGGTAAATGTATACTTAACATTTTAAAAATTGGAAAAACTGTTTCCTAAAATGGTTGCGCCAATTCACTTCTCCACCAGCAGGGAAAGAGAGTACCAATTGTGCCACATTCTCACTCAAACCTGTTAATTCTTTGTGATTATATTTTAATAGATATACAGTGACATCATAAGGTGGCTTAAATTTGCATTTTCTAATACTGATCAATCCTAATGAAATCAATCATCTTTTCATATGTTTGTCATCTGCATATCTCCCTTGACAAAGTGTTCAAATCTCTGTTATTGATTTGTCTTTTTATTATCAAGTTTTGAGAGTTCTTTACGTATTGTAGATTCAAGTTGTTTTTCAGATATGTGAATTGCAAATATTTTCTCTCAGTTTGTTTTCATTGACTGTTATAACACTGTTTTGGAGGAACAAATACTTCTATCTGGCAAAGCCCAATTTGTCAATTTGTTCTTTTATAGCTCATGCTTTTGTCTACCCCTAAATCAGATTGATTTTCTCTTCTGTTTTCTTCTAGAAAGTTTATAGATTTGTTTTATCTTTATACACACGATCCATTTTAATTAATTTTTCATAAGGTGTTAGATATGAAATGTATGTGAGTTATCTTTCTGTTGCTTTGCTAAAATACTTGAGACAATCAACTTAAAAAGAAAAATGATTTATTTTGGATGATGATTTCAGTCCATGGTCAGAGGGCTCTGTTGCTTTGGGGCCTGTGCCAAGGCAGAAAATCATGATGGGAACACATGGTGAAGCGAAGCTGCTCACCTCATGATGGCTGGGAAGCAAAGAGAAATAGAGAAAATGGTCAGAGTCTCTTCAAGGGCACATCCCCCAGTGACCTAACTCTTCAATTGGCCCCACCTCCTAAAGTTCCATCATATCTCCAATACACTGGTGACCAAGCCTGCAACACATGCCTTTGGGAGATATTTAAGATCCAAACAATAACAGGGTTTTTTCTTTTTTTTTTTTCTTGTGAGTATCCTGTTTTTTTCAATAACATTTTAAAAATGATTTTCCTTTCTTCACTGAATTGCCTTATTTTTTTAAGTCCATAGATCACATATGTATAGGTCTCTCTTGTTCCTCTATTCTGTACTTTTGATCTATTTGTCTGACTTTACACCAATGCTACGTTGTCTTATGTACTGTGGGTTTATAATAAAACTTGAAATCTTATTATAGTAATGGTAGTATAAGTTTTCCTTCCTCTTTTAATCTATTTGTGTCTTTATATTTTGAGTGTGTTTCTTCAAGGCAGAGTATAATTCTTGCTTTTTAATGTACTCTGATAATCTCTGCCTTCTAACTGGTATATTTAGGTCACTTACATTTAATGTGTTTTTTAAACATATGTTTGGTATTTGTTTTTCTATTATCCATGTTTTTACTCACTTTTTTCCCTTCCTTCCCTTTAAAGATGTTGAGTATTTTTATTCTATTTTATCTTTTGTTATTTCCTGTGGTATTTTCATAGTTTATAATATATACATTTAAATTACCTACATTTACACACAAGAGGTTAGAACACTTTATAAAATCCTTACATGTATATATTTCTCTCTTCTCCTTATTTGTTAGTTTTGTCATACATTTTATATTATAACCCTCATGGCACATTTTTATTATTTTTGATTTAAGCAGACAATCATTTTTACAGGGACTTATACAATAAGAAAAAGAAATTTTCATTTACTCAAGTTGTCATTTCTGGTCATCTGCATTCCTCAGAACAGATTCAGATTTCATCTAGTTTTACTTCTTTGGGAAGGAAATCCTTTATCATTTTCTGTGGTGCAGACTTACTGATTTGGCTTCTACTCTTTAAAAAATGACTTATTCTTTATAACTTACTCTTTGAAAAATGCTTAATTTTGTCTTTATTGTTGAAAATATTTTTACTGGATATAGAATTCTGGTTTGATTTTTTTTTTCTTTAAATCCTTTAAACTGTTGCTTCACTATACTTTGGCTTGCAATTGTTCTGACTGGAAGTCAAAAATTTGAAAAAAAAAAATTTGACCATTATTTTTCAAATACTTTTCTGCTCCTCTAATTTGGTGACTTCAATTACATGTATATTTGACTTCTTAGAGTTGACCCAGAGCTCACTATTGTTAATTATTTTAGCCTTTTTTTTTTTGCTTTTTGTTGAACTTTGGGTAGTTTCTATTGCCATGTCATCAAGTTTCCTAATCTTTTCTTCTAAAATGTTTAATTTGCTGGTAATCCACTCCATATCACTGTATTTTTCATCTCAGACATTTTAGTTTTCACCTCTAGAAGTACAGTTTTAATCTTTTTATCCTTTCTATCTTTCTACTTAAGTCTTTAATCTTTCCTGTTTTTTCTTGAATATATGGAATATAATATAGTTACAATTGTAATGTCCTTGTTTATGAATTATATCATTTGTGCTATTTCTAGATTGGCTTAATAAATTGACTTTTCTGTGTGTGTGTGTGTGTGTGTGTGTGTGTGTGTGTGCGTGTGCGTGTGTGTGTGTGGGGGGGTACTGGGGGTTGAATCCAGGGCCTCGCGTTTGCATGCTCTGCAAGTGCTGGACCACTGAGCTGCACCTTCAGCCCATTTTTCACTTTTTGAGACAGGGTCTCGCTAAATTACATAGACTGCTCTGATCTTGAACTTGAGATCCTCCTGCCTCCACCTCCCAAGCCACTGGGATTACTGGCATGCGCCACCATGCCTGGCTGACTTTTCTCTTTTTTATGAGTTCATACCGTCATGCATGTTTTTCTACTATGTGCTTGCTAATTTTTGACTGGATAATAGACACTGTAGAATTTCCTTTGCTGAGTGCAGAATATTTTTCTATTTCTGAAGCTTTGGTAAGCGTTGTTCTGAAACATAGAATTACTGGGAAACAGGTTGATTCCTTTGTTTCTTGCTCCAAAGTTTTGTTAGATGAGGCCAAATATCCTTTTGTCTAGGACTCATTTTGCTTTACTTCTGAGGAAAAAGTGCTTTTGGGATTACTACTCATTGTGCCATTAGTTATGAGGTTTTCTAATCTGGCTGGTGGGAAAGGGAACCATTCCTCCTCCTGCATGATCTCTAGTGATTGTTCCTTAAAATTCTTTGGTGGTACTTTTCCTAGCCTTGAACAATTTCTTCATAAGCAAGAACTGATCAATACTTGTTTGAAGACTTGTTGGGACCTTCTGCAGTATTACAAATTGTTGGTTTGTGTATCTTTGTCCAGTTTTTAATTATTTCAGATGAGAGTAAATTCAGTCACAGCTATTGTATCTTAGCTGAAAACATTTGAATTTATATTTTTTAAAGACTTCTTTGCTCTGTGGAGAACAAACTGGAAATCAACTGAGTTTCTCTGAATGTCATGTAGGTCTTTCGTGAGTCAGTAAAATGTGGTCAGTGTAGATATAGCCTACTTCATATTGTTTTTATACAAATTAAATGAGATAATACATATGGTGTACAAAAGAGATTCTTTCCACTATTTTCTCCATGATATAAAGATGATAAATAACTTAAAGAGTATTGCTTTTGTATTCCAGGTACATTTAATAAATATCTGTTGTTAAAAAATTCAATCCCCTTGTAAAGTGGCAAAATAGTGTAGTCAACAGCATCAATATGTCAAGTTGAATGTTGTTGCTGTTAGGTGCCATGGAGTCCTGCCTGACTCATAGCAACCCTCATAGGGTTTTCAATGGCTGATTGTTTCAGGATTGCCTCAGGAGTGGATTGCTGAGTCCTTCTTCCATTTTTGTGGTGCTGGGAATCAAACCCAGGACCCCAGAGACTGCAGCACAGAGCTCTACCAACTGAGCTAAATCCCAGCCTGTCAAATTGAACAGTGCTAGTTAAAAAACAGTAACAGAAGATGTATGCCTGTTACCCTCGTCAGTTCTTACAGGAAGGTCCTGTAGTGGATGTGAGGGGACTTAGGGATAAAACGAAGAGGGATGAAAGAGACTCCTTTACAGTTTGCTTTTAAGCTTGAAAGATATCCATGGGACGATAAAGTCACCTTGGAATCATCTCTGACGAAGATGTTAGCAGGAACAATGCATGCTTATTCTTTAGAGCCCACAGATGTCTCTCGAACAAAACTTCCTAAGAAAAACACACTTCAAGACACAGCTGTTCATTGTCCAAGCAAGGAGAGAAGAAAGAAATTGTCTGAATTTCAAAATCAGAGACTTGAAATTTTTTTATTTTTATTTATTTTTTGTGGTACTGGGGGTTGAACCCAGGGCCTCGAGCCTGCATGCTCTGCAAGTGCTGGACCACTGAGCTGCACCCCCAATCCCATTTTTTTACTTTTTGAGACATGGTCTCACTAAATTATGCAGACTGCCTCTGGTCTCGAACTTGCGATCCTCCTGCCTCTACCTCCTGAGTCACTGGGATTACAGGCGTGCGCCACTGCGCCCTGCTAGACACTTGAATTTTTATGGTTCTTGAATACATGAGCACACAGGCATTGTCTTCCCTTTGGCACAGAATAATTGACTCCCACTCCCCTGCCCCACCTACATCAATGACTGAAACAAATTCACTTTCATGTGCAGCTACGATGAAGGAAGTGCTTGGCCCCAGCTTAGGATGTACCATTTCCAGCACTCCCAGCCTTGAGCCAACTGTCAGAGAAGCCATTATTATTCCAACAGTTTATCAAGTCATTTCTAAGAGGTTTCCTTTTGCTGTCTCTGTTGGAAAGTTGTTCCTGCGTAAGGTTATACTTACTCCAAGCAGGGTACGTGGTGAGAGTCCACACTGATCCAATGTGGTTCACTCTGAACTTTCACGTATATGAGGACTCTTTTTGGGGTATATTTTCATTTTTTTAAACAAAAATGCCTCATTAGGCCAATCCCACAATGAGCTCAACCCTTCGAATGTTTACTAGCTACTTTCTGGCTGCTGGAATATTTGCCATAATAAGTGAAACCTTAATCAAATCAGCAGAGGTTTTCAGCTGCAGCGTTCAGCTTCTCTCAATCTAAATTCAGGCTGATGGTCTCCATCAGTGCTGATGTCTGGATGCAAGGAAAAAGGAAAAGGAATAACACCCCCCCTTTTTTTCTTTTAGTGAATGAGGAAATCGCAAATAATAATAGCAAGGTTTCCTAGCATTTGAATTCAACAGCTTAGCTAACAAAAATGAGCATAGCATTGTCTAACTGAAGTGATTTAATTCCCCCCAAATAGTCAATCATCTCTAAACTGCTAAACTGGTCCCACTCCCTGAATATTTTCTATTTCAATCCTCACTTTGTTCATGAAAGAGCAGTGATGATTTAGAGTGACATGTTGTTGCTATGGAACCTTATTTCTCTCTGCCTTCGGTCTATGGAGGCCGTGTGAGCTCTTAAATGTCTTTGCATGAGTTATTGCTCAAACGCACTGATGCACTGATGGGCTGGGCAGCTGTTCAAACCCAAACTCAAACCAGGGATGGCCAGAGAGTCAAAGGTTGGGGTTAGAGCTGCGTAGCACATAAAATAAAAACCAGGCAAATGCTTAAGTCATGGCCTGTAACTTTATCTTGAAGGATTTGGATGACTTGAGCATTCCTGCTGTGGTTTGGGAGGGTCTTAGCCTCATCAGCCCCAGTCCTTATTTATTCTATGTATGGCATTCTGGGCTCCTTCTCTTGCCTAATTTTCATAAGGATCAGGGGTCTGCATTGATGAAGCTTCATCTTCATCTTCATTCTGCTCCTGGCAGCACATGTCTTTGCACCTAAGGGAAAGACTCAGCTCCGTTGTCTTGTTATTAAATGTTTACCAGCTCTTGGCTTGGGGAGAGATTCCCTAATTCACTAGTGTACAGTCTCCAGGAGACCAGGGGCATTGTTGCTTTGACTGTTGTCTAGCCAACATTTTGACTTGAGACTTAGTGCATAATAGGTGATCAATAAATACGCGTTCAAATGGCTGAATGGAATAATAGCAGCTTATTATTGGAAAGAAGCTGAGCCCCGTTGATTCTACTCCCCAGTCATGTCCAATGTCTCTTCTGTAGAACGATGGCTGCTGTTCTTACATCTTCTGGAGCTCCTGCAGCCCTAAGACCACCCATTACCCAGAAAGCCATTCATTGTGTCTATGGAGCCCTCTTATTCAAAAGTTTCGTCTCACTTGCAATTGTAACTTGTTATCTGTGTCTTCCTTTCTTCATCCTCACCTTTCTCTCTAGTTTGACATCTTTTTTGCTTCAGCAAATGCTTCAGATATAAGAGGTGGGTCTCACATCTCCCCACGGAGCCCAAGTGGCATGAAGTAGAGTATCAATGGCTAAACTGTGTAACCCATAAAACCAGGGAGGAGCTCTCTTCTCTTCTAGAACAGCTGATTCTTTAGGACACTGTGCAGATCTACCAATTTTAAAGACTGCACGATACTAATAGAGTAATTAGGCTTCATTACAGTGTAGGAGGTTACTGGACCTTAGAGGGGGAAAAAATCTCCATTTCAGTTTGGCCTGACACAAGGTTTGGAAGAACTGAGATTCTCAAGGAGTTATATATTAATTTCTTATCGGAAATTGAAGCGTTAATTAATTAGCCATATGACTTTTTCCTGCAGCTGTACCACTGTAGTGGCGCATCACGTCAGATCTCAGAAGCTAAGCAGGGTTAGGCCTCATTAGTACTTGGATGGGAGACCACCTGGGAACACCAGATGCTGTAGGCTTGGGAGAAGGACCTGGCAACCCCCTCCCAAAAATCAGCCATTGAAAACCCTATGAATAGCAGAGAAGCACTGACAACAGTGTTTCACCTGTTGTGTGTAGGGTCGCTATCAGTCAGACACTGACTTGATGGCACCTAACAACAACAACAACAACAACATGACTTTTTTTCAAATGAGCACCTACTCTGTGTCATCACTTAATTTTCTGTACAGTGTTAAGGCTTTATTACTAAACTCTAAGATTTATCAAGTGCCCTACAGAGATTATCACACTGAATTGCCACAACAAACCTAGGAAGGGGGTTTGATGATTATGCTCACTCACACAGAAGGAAAGTTAAGTTCAGCAAGGTTGAATAAATTGTCTAAGGAGGTCACCAGCCAGCATGTCACAGGACCAGGCTTCCCACTCAGGTCTGTCTGGGAATTGCTCTTAATTTCTATGCCACATATTTCCAATGAGAAATAAACTCCTACAGGGAAAGAAATGACAAATTTATCAATACCACACAGTCCCTTTCACATAGTCAGCACTCAATAAACACATGTTAAATAAATGTGCCCACGTGGTGGGTGTTTGACCTGCAACCAAATACTTTGTGCCTCAAGTTTCATGTCTGTGAAGGGAGGGAATTGGGCTGAACCATCTGTAGGTTTCCTCCCTGTCTTAAGAAACTATGTTGCTAGTCTGGAATGAGGATGAATTGGAGTTTAAAAGCCACAGACAAAAGGAGAAGAGCATTCTGAGAGTAGCAATATGAGCTAATACAACATTCCTTTGAACAGAATGTTCTCTCTGCCCAAAATACCCTTCCCCACTTGCTCCCTTGGCAAATGTCCAATGAGCAGCTCAGCTGGTCTCCCCTCTGCCAACTTGTCCTTGACCTCTCCCTCAATACACACACCCCAACACACACACACAATTATTTCCCCTTTGCCCCTGCCCCAGTACGCTGGGCATGGTTTGGGATTGACTGTGCACCTGGCATGGTAAAGTCTGTAAAGACAAAACTGCATCTTATTCCTCTCCACACCCTACCCTAGAGCCTGGCATGTGAAGCAAATCTTCAACAAATGTCATCTCAGTGGTTGAATAAAGGAGTAGGACGTGCGTGGAGGAGCAGGAGGGGAACAATTTGACCTTAATGGAGAATCTCTGCCAGAAAACACAAGTTAAGTTATTAAGATAGGTTGTCATTGTTGTTGTTGTTGTTAGGTGCCTTCAAGTCTGTATCCAACTCATAGCGACCCTCATAGGGTTTTCAATGGCTGACTGTTTTGGAATTACCTTGGGAGTGGATTGCCAGGCCCTTCTCCCATTTTTGCGGTGCTGGGAATTGAACTCGGGGCCTCAGAGACTGCAGCACAGTGCTCTACCAACTGAGCTAAACCCAAGCCCAGGTTGTCATTAGGTGCTATGAAGTCAGGTCCAACTCGTAGTGACCCTATGTACAGCAGAATGAAACACTGACATTGTGCCAGGCACGTGATCTTTTTGATGTGTAAAACCGTTGTTGCAGCCAGAGACTTGAAGTCCAAAAAGAGATATTTTGGCCTGGAGCTCCAGACAATGCAGAGAGAGCCCTTGCACCATTTTTAGGTGAGGAAGTTATAGGGAGAAGAAAATACCATTGAAAAGCTTAAGGCGATTTTGGTTCACATTTTTTAAACATGAGCAAAGGGACTGAACTTGTTATCTTCCTCCACATGCTGTTAACCGACCTACATCTCATTTACTGTATCTGACACTTGTTAGGTGTCATCGAGTCGGTATCCAACTCATAGCAACCCTGTGTACAACAGATGAAACACTATTGTCAGTGCTTCTCTGCTGTTCATAGAGTTATCAATGGCAGATTGATTTTTTTTTGGGGGGAGTGGGTTGCCAGGTCCTTCTCCCAAGCCCATAGCACTTGGTGTTCCCAGGCAGTCTCCCACCCAAGTACTAACCAGGCCCAACCCTGCTTAGCTTCTGAGATCTGACGGGATCCAATGCCACAGGGCTATGGCTGCAGGCCATCTGACACTTGTTGTTGTTGTTGTTAGGTGCTGTCAAGTCGGTATCCGACTCATAGCGACCCTCATAGGGTTTTCAATGGCTGACTGTTTCGGGATTGCCTTGGGAGTGGATTGCCAGGTCCTTCTCCCAATCTGACAGTTAGGTGCATAAAAATAAAATCATGGAATGGTCTTATTTGAAGGTGTTTTTATTTTGAGTAAATGAATTGTGAATAAATTAGTAACAGAGCAAACAGACATCTTACGTAGGCTAAACCAAATTTGAAAAGTCCAGACATTTGTTCTTACCCATGTAGCACTTAGCACATTTCTTGCACATATCAAGAGCATGTTTAGTATCTGTTGGACATCAAGTTGATATCACTTTGTGTCTGCATTCCCTGTGGTTATTCACGTGAATGAAGGGCAACAGGGGTCCTTAGATCTAAAAATGAGACTATTTTAGAAAATTGAAAGATTAAAGACTCAATTAAAGATTAAAAGAATTTAGTGTTTGTGTTTGGAATATAGAACATACATGTCGATCTATATCAATATGCTTGTCTTCTCTGAGATGTAAAATATTAAAATATGTGCATTGGAAGATAACATGTCAAATGACTACAGTACATGGCAGCTCAAAAATACCTCCCATTACCAGCCAGACAACCCATACCCAGCGGAAGCAATTGCATGGATGATATTTCCTTACAAGCCAAACTGGCCCCTTTATCCTGTTGTACCATGGAGAAGCTAGCACTGGAAAACAGCCAATCTGCTCGAGTTCATTGAGGGAGATGGTGTCCATGCTTTCATAGGTGATAGGCCCTATTACTATGTGGTTGCATCATTTTACAATCATGTGTGTGTGTGCCAAAGTGTGGAGGGCCTAGAGAGACTCTTCTGTGATATTTGCATCTTATTTTGAGTAATTCAGCTCCTCGGTCACTAAGCATGATGCTATTAGACAGACAATATGTGATGTTCCCTGATATAGTACATATGTTCTCATTAGGCCCACCTAGGACTCCACATTTATGCCTAGGAAAGGATAAGGCTTTAATCATGAGTCCTGGAACCTTGCAAAGATTTCCATAATCGCATACCACTGCTGATGGCTTATCTTTATGTGTGGGGTTATGCAGTTGTCCCAAGCTTCGCTTTCTTATGCATATTTATTGCTTTTTAAATTATAGCTAATTACTAGGATCTTCTTTCCAAAACAAATAGAAATCAAACTCAGTCTCTGGAGCTCTCATCAATACTGGAAGGGCAAGGGGAAGAATGGAGAAAAGGTAGCAGACTCTTTTCTTATGCTCAGAAACCTTGTCATAATATAAATTGTAGCCAGAAATTGGCTATTATATAATAGGTCATTGAACCAAGTCCTAGTTATTTAAATTCTATAAGATACCATGAGAGCAATGCCTCCCTTCTTGTATGTATTCTTATAGGTGCTTGTAAATTTCATGGATATATCTGAGTCACATCACAAGGATCCCATTCTTCATTGACATTCATGTATATTTCAGAGATAACTTATCTTCATTTCTGATTTTGATCTTCCACTGGTAGTGGCTTCTAATTCTCTGGATTTATGTTTCTCTGCCCCCTCGCCCTTTGGAAAGCAGTTCATCTTCCCTTGTAGCTGTGCATATAGTGTAGTGGAAAAGAATATAGGCTTTGGGATCTGTGATAGTTCTAAGTTGTTCATTAAATATTTCTGATTCTACCACTGGGAACAATACATTTTCACTCTCTTGTTCCCTTGAAAACAGGGATGTCCATCTGGCCTGTGTTAGTCAAGGAGCTGAAAGTGTAAGTGATGAGGTGGAAAGCTGAGGGCCTTCATGTGATGTGCCTCATCCCTCTCTCCTTTTTGTATTTAGGAGGCCTATGGAGATGGAGTCATCCTCCCATGGAGCCCCCTTAGCCAGGACAACTTAGAACCATACCTTCAACTCACAGAAAGTAATTTGTTATTTTTAGCCACTAAGACATGAGGGTTGGCTGTTACCCCTGTAGAACCCAACCAACACTAGCTGGTCAGGGCTGGACAACCTTGGGCTCAGATCCTTGAACAAATGATGGAACTTCTCCAACTACCTCAGGGAATCATGTTAAGATTAAATAAAAGTATGTAAGTAATTTTCCCAGATAATCTACATATAAATATTTATTTTCTCTTTCCTTCTTCCTCCCCCTTTATCTATAAGGAGAAAGAGAGTGTTTTATTTACCATTTTATTGTACCTAGAGTAAACTCTGGAATATAGAAAGTGCTTGAACAAAGAAAGTAAATACATAGAAATATGTAGATGATGTACTTAGAGAGTAACTTATTTAAAAGATCTTTCCACAAATATGAACATTCATCTTCTCCTATGAATTTTATTTCATGAGATTTTCCCAGGCCCAAGTGGATAAAAAGATGGGTTGGATGAGGAAAAGATAGCATCGACTGTATTGGGATTTTAACTCTTGCTTAGCTAGGGGCTGGCCTGAGTGACCCTTCCCTGGATGGGACACTTTGTAGCATCCTGAGCTACAGGACGACCTCATTGACCTCCACATCAGCCAGACCTCCTTTGGACTGCTAAGCTCTGCTCCGAGCATCACACTTGAGATGTGACTAACAAACTGGAATCAACACCAGCGGTGGGTATGGGGGGCAGGTATGGGGGGCAGGTATGAGAGGCAGAGCTAGAAGATTGACAAGTTTTACCTATTGCTCCACATTCCCCAGTGCTATTGGGAGGTTAATTAAGATAGAAATAGTTTGCATTCTCAGTATGTTAGTGGATGAAACAAATGCAATTGTTGCCAGTGCATAAACCAGAGTCTATGCTGTGATCTTGTAATAAGAGAGATAACTGCCCCATTCTCTTGTTTAGAAAATATAAGGGAAAAAAGAAACCTGAAATTATCCAGCAAACAGAAATATGGAAGTGCATTTAAATGGAGTTTTGTCACCCTATTTCATCATGGGCTGCATTAGCAAAGGCAGAAAGGGACAACAAGTTAGGCAGGAGGGAAAGAAGGCCACAAGAAGAAGGGAGAGTGATAAGCTAGAAGACAGCCCTGGGCCAGGGCAGATGTCTTCCATAGAGATTTTGGGGCTGCGACTCCAGAGACTGAAGGAGGAACCTAATGCCAGAGGAAGCGACCATAGAGGTGGGCATGGTGCCAGGGCATCCAAGCTTTATAGACATAAACAAGATGGAATTGGTAAGAAAGTAGATGTTCTTGATTAAACAAGGATAGGAGACTCAGAACCGATCTTAGAAGGGTTTCAAAGGCTAGCCTGAGATACAGAGACCAAAGACTCTCTTGAAGGACATCATATGATGAAATTTGACTTTATTTCCTAGACTTATAGTTGGCCCTGCTGTATACTTTGTTCCTTGAGGAAAATGGTGGAAAGATGGATTTTACCACATCCAAGGCAAATGGTAAGGAAGACGTTACTGATGATGTGTGTTCATTCACTTTACAATAAGTGTCGAGTACCTATTATGAGCTGAGTAATATGCTAAGGGATTGTTGCTGTTGTTGTTAGGTGCTGTCGAGTTGGTGTCTGACTGATAGCAACCCTATGTACAATAGGCGAAACAGTATTGCCTGTACTTCTCTGCTATTCATAGGGTTTCCAATGGCTGATTGTTTTCTGGGAGTGGGTTGCTGGGTCCTTCTCCCAAGCCCACAGTGTCTGGTGTTCCCAAGTGATCTCCTATCCAAGTACTAACCAGGCCCAACCTTGCTTAGCTTCTGAGATCTGACGGGATCAGACACTACAGGGCCACAGCTGCAGGCCATGCTGAGGGATAGTGATACAGAAATTAAGATGAAAGCTGGGCACAATGGCTCACACCTGTCATCCCAGAGACTTGGGAGGCAGAGGCAGGAGGATCACATGTTTGAGACCAGAGACAGTCTGTGTAATTTAATGAGACCCTGTCTCAAAATAAAAAGTTAAGAAAAGGCCGGGGGCGGGGGGGGGGGGGGAAGCTGGGGATACAGCTCAGCGGTACAGTCCTTGCAAAACATGCAAGTGCGAGGCCCTGGGTTCAACCCTCCAATACCACAAGAAAGAAAAAAGAAATGAAAATGGAAGTCTCTGTCCTAAAGGACATCACTGGCTAGCGGAGGAGAAAGAGTCAGAAATAGATGATTAGACGCCAGTGTATGTTGCAAGTACAAGGATGGAAGTGAAATTCTGGAGGCGCTGGGAAAAGCAACCAACTGGGAAGAAGGAGGTGTTCTCAGAGGAAGGAGGAGGGAGGGACAGAGGAGAGGGGACCTCATCCATAACGGAGTCAGAGAGGATGAGTGGGCATCAGCCAGGCCACCAGCAGGAGTGGGGCCTGTAGGAGGCACGTGCAGCTCCTCAGGTCCACAGTGGGACTCAGGAAGAGGCAACTGGGGAAAGGCAGGGCCCCATCCTGGTGGGCCTTCCTGGGCTTGGACTTCATTTTGAACGAAATAGGAGGTGCTGAAGGGTTTTATGCAGCGAAATGAATCTTTTAGCTTGTCACGGCTATTCTCTATAGAAAGAGAGCTCTGGGGGCGGAGGAGGTGGGTTTGAAGATAGCAGGGGTGGGAGGGTGAGTCAGGAGGCTGTGGCAGGATGAGGGCTCGACCAGCTTTCATGGAGCTAGGGAAGAATCCCCGGCCCAGGTCCCAGCACAAAGTAGCCTTGAGCTCTTTGTTGGTTTCTTTATGGATCCCATTCTTCTAACACACACTTACAATGACATTTATGGTGGGGCACTGAGGGGACAGTGTGGGGCAGCAGGGCCAGGGGTCTGGGATTTGTCACATTTCCTCCTGCTCAGAGACTCACAGAGTGGCATCTTTGTTCCTGATCAGTTCTGGGATGCAATGGAGGTGGCGGTTGGGGGTGGCGGGGGGAGCCTCCTGTGCTGGCACACATCTGGTTCACACCACACCTCCTGCTGATGCAACCGGACATTTCTCTTTTAGTCTCACGGGAATGAGCACCATGTCTCCTGAGAACTTGCAGGTGCTCTCTGGCTCTTTGGAAATCTTGGTATGCAAGGGGTAAAGGTGTAACGATAAAAGTGACCACCAGTCTTTGCAAGGCGGGGATGAGAGCACTTTTAGACTCATATTGACTCCAACTTCAGAGCTCTTTGCTGTTGTTGTTAGGTGCCATCGAGTCTGGTCTGACTCATAGTGACCCTGTGTACAACAGAACAAAACACCCCCCAACACTGCCATGCACACGATCTTTTTATGCTTACTCCCATTGTTGCAGTCACTGTGTCAATCCATCTAGTCGAGCGTCTTCCTTTTTTTGGCTGACCCGCCACTCTCCCAAACATGATATCCTTCTCCAGGGATTGGTCCCCCCTGACAACATGTCCAAAATGCATAAGACAGTCTAGCCATTTTTGCTTCCAAGGAGCACTCTGTTTATACTTCTTCTAGGATGGGGCCCTTTAGAATCTGTAATAGTGCACAGCCTGCCACACCATCCTCTTAGGCACTGGGCTTCTTCAGGCTTGTGCCAGAAGATTCTCAACAGAGATGTAGTACAGTGGATGCCTCAAGGGGAATGGGGTGGTTCTTTTTGCAAAGAAGTCGTGGTGTAGACGTTGGTGAGTGAATAAAATGGATGACTTTACTGTCCATAATGAATGCCTGCAATCTTGCTTCTTTCTTTTCTTATTTCTTCTCTCACTCTCTAATTTGCTCATGTTTAGGAGAGAGGGCTGGCACTGGCTCTCTGGCTGGGTCTCTGGGTCAAAGATTCAGATGAACCTGGAGTGACCTGCAAGACCCCTTTCTCTGGTGCTGGGGCTGATGCTAGATGATGTTTTGGTGTGTGACAAAGGAAAACAGTACAATGAGAGAACACACAGTGAGGAAAGAGGCTCAGGTGGAGAAGCTGGATTTCATGGGAGAAGATAGCAGGGGAAGGATGGAAAAGGGCTTTCGGGCTTCCGGTTTAAGATGGATTGAAGGCAGCCTCCACCTGAGGGCGTGGTAAAACAAAGGGGTCAGAATAGGAAGGAATGGAGTCTTTTTTTAATAGAAAGAAGGTCTGGAGACGCACAGAAACCACAAAGAAGACTGTTGGTTGTTCTCAGACAGCAGAACGGAGCTGAGCAGTGAGAAGGACTGATCAGGACGCATGGCCGGCTGCGGCTTCCCGTGGGGGAGGGGAAGCGAGGCCCTCATGGAAAGAGGTGAGTCAGACACCCCTGGCCATCAGAGTGGCTGTCCGTCCACAGGACAAGCCCACCGTCCTTGAAGCCCTGGAACTAACTCTTCCTGGGCCTTACTGAGACAGTGGCTCTCCTTGTCTGAGGGGTTCAACACTGGATAGGTGACTCTTTCCCAAGCTCTATGTCTCAGATGGCGCCATCTTGAGAGGGAACGTATTGTGTGAGACTGAGCTACCTAGGGGGCCAGAAAACAAAGCATTATCACCCACGGAGAGCCTGGCGGTGACGCCCATAGTTCCAGTGTGTTTCACACCCTCAGGGGGAAGTTGTAGTTGGCAGGGAGATAGGAAGCTGACATGCTGAGAGGTTCAGGCAGCAAGAAGCTTGGGAAAGTTTCTCAGCAGCAAGCCCCACCCCCTAGGGAGAGGAGATGGCTCCATCTCCTGAGGGGAACTATGGAGACTGCCAGCTCTGAGCTGTGGTCAGATAAAAAAGACTCCATCCTTAACTGATCACGTCCTCTGCCTAACAGATACCAACCTTACAAAGAAGCTCCTCCAGTACTTTTACATCTTTATAAAATCCATGTGGAGTTATTTTGTGCGTATGTTTTTGTTTTTATTTATTTTTAATTTTTTTTCCTTCCTGCTGTACCAGGGTAATTGCAGTGTCATGGTGTAGTATCCCCAGCCTTTTTTCTTATTTTTGATTGGAGAAAGGCTCACATAGAATTGCACAGGCTGCCTCTGTCGTGGGGCTCAAGATCCTCCTGCCTCAGTTCCCAGAGACACTGGAGTTTTAGGAGAGCAACTATGTGTCCACTTTTTTATTAATTTTATTTTTTTCTTTTTATTTTATATTTACTATCTTTTCATTGTTAATTTTCATTCTCTCAATTCCCTTTTTTTCTTGTGTAATTTCTATCTTTTTTCTTCTTAGTTTTTTTTTCTATATTTTTCAGCCTCCCTGCCTTTTTCTGTATCTCTTTTTCTACTTACAATATTTAAATCTTTTAGGCTCATTACTTCTTATTGCTGTGCTTATGTTTGCCTAATTCTTTTTATATATTATTTTCTTTATTATGCAGTCATTCCCTCCCTTTTTCTCCCTCCTTCTTTCTAACATTCATTTCCTTCATAGACTATCTTTTCCCTTTTTTTTACTTCACCCTTGAGGCATCTTCCTGTCTCCCCATTTTCTGCTCCCTCTTCATACTTCAGGAAAATACTATGTATACCTTTAATCTAAGTATTTTATAACCTCATAGATTACTCAGTATAATGCCATTCTCTGTTATATGGGCATTATGAGCAGTTGGCATTAAGTGATTTTAAATGTGTTTCTATATCTAGTTTGGTTGGGTATTGCAACTGTTATAATGGTTTATCTTCCTCTGTGGGACTGGCACCAGAGAGTGGAATCTCAAGAAAAAAATGCTAAGAAGACCCCCAAATAAAACAGGAAATGATATCCACCCCCACAGATGCACAAATCACAAATCAGAAACACAAGAAACATGAAAAAACAAGACAACACATCTCCTCCAAGAGACCATGATTCTTTACTGAATCCAATGATACTGAAACAGTGGAAATGTCAGACAAAGAATTTAAAAGTTTACTTATAAAAATAATCAATGACTTCAAAGAGGACACAAACAAACAGATGAACAAAGTAAGAAAATCAATACAGGACTTAGGTCAGAAAGTCAACAATGTAGAACACAAAGTCAGCAAAATGGATGAGAAATTTAGCAAGGAAATTGAGATTTTGAAAAATAAAAGTGGGAAATGAAGAACTCAAAAAGCCAAATGAAAACCAGTGGAAAGTATCATCAGTAGACTAGATAAAACAGAAGATAGAATATCAGGAATAGAAGATAAGGATGATGAAATACGATATTCAGATGTCAACAAAGAAAAAAATTAAAAGAACATGGCACAATTTTCAAGAATTTTGGGACATGATCAGGAGATAAAACTTAAGAATCCGTGGGGTAGAAGAAGGAACTTAGATAAAAACTTGAGGCATAGAAAACTTATTTAGTGAAGTTATAGCAGAAAATTTCCCAAGTCTGGGGAAAGAAATGGACATCCAACCACAATAGGCTTTTAGAACTCTAGACATGACCCAAAAAGAACCTCCCCATCACACATAATAATTAAAATGCCAAGATTACAGAACAAAGAAACAGTATGAAAAACTGCAAGAGAAAAATATCAAGTCACAAAGGAAAACCCATCAGAATAATATCAGACTTCTAAGCACAAACTCTAAATTCTAGGAAAGGATGGAAAGATATACCTTGAGCCCTGAAAATAAATAATTACCAACTGAGATTATTATATCCAGCAAAGTTGTTCTTTAAAATGGATAGGGAAATAAATACATTCCATGACAAGCACACACTAAAGCGATACATGACCACCAAGCCAGCACTGCAGAAGATATTTAAAAGCATCCTACACACAGAGAAGGAAGGAAGAAAGGCTTCATTATGAGAGCACAAGAAAGAATAAACTTCATGGGAAGACAGACAAATTAGAGAGAAAGAGGAAAAAACTAGTCATGTCTAACTCAAAAAAATAGCCAACCCAGAATATAAATACGGGAGAAAGAAAAGAACAGTCTATGTATCAACCAAGGAATCTCCGAATCCAAAAACCTGCAAACCTTTCTCAATAATAACTGTAAATATAAATGGTCTTAATTCTCTGATTAAAAGACATAGATTAGATGATTGGATTAAAAATAAGATCTAATAATTTGTTGTCTTCAAGAAACACATCTCACTGGCAAGGACACCCAGAGACTGAAAGTGAGAAGATGGAAATTGATATACCATGGAACTGGAAGCCAAAAAAAAAAAAAAAAAAAAAAAGGAGAAGTAGCTATGCTTATGGGAGAAGGACCTGGCAATCCACTCCCAAGGCAATCCCGAAACAGTCAGCCATTGAAAATCCTATGAGGGTCACTATGAGTCAGATACCGACTCGACGGCACCTAACAACAATAATAATAGCTATGCTTATATCAGACAAAGTAGCCTTCAAGTTAAAACTAGTCCAAAGAGACAAAGAAGGTCACTACATATTAATAAAGGGAACAATTGACCAAGAAGGTATAACAATTGTAAATATATATATATGCATGCACATCAGTGCACACAACTTCATTAAAAAAAACATTACTAGACTTAAAGGGACAAATAAGTCCAGATACAATAATAGTGGTTGACTTCAATACACCATTCTCATCAATAGATAGAACATCCAGACAAAAAATCAACAAGGAAACTTCAGGGTTAAATACCACAATAGAGCAAATGGACTTAATAGACATAAACACAGTATGCCACCCCAAAGCTACAGAATACACATTCTTCCCAGCAGCCCAGGGAACTTTCTCTAAAACAGATCACATTTTAGGGCATAAGTCAAGTCTTAACAAATACAGAAAAATCAAAATAATTTCATGTGTCTTATCAGACTATGGAATAAAACTAGAAATGAACAGCAAGAGAAATTACACCTACTATACAAATACATGAAAAGTGAATAATACACTCTTAAATGGCCAATGAGTATTTGAAGGAATGAGAGAGGAAATAAAATATTCCAATAATCAAATGAAAATGAAAACACAACCTACCAGCACCTTTGGGATGCACAAAAGCAGTACTAAGAGGGAAACTGATAGTGATGAATGCCTACATTACAAAATTAGAGCAAGCTCAAACAAATAATGATACACCTCAAGCTCTTAGAAAACAAAGAAGAAACAAGACCCCAAACCATCAGATAGAAATAAATAATAAAGATCAGAGCAGAAATTAATGAAATTGAAACTAAAAGAATAAAAATAATTGGTGAAACAAAGAGCTGGTTCTTTGAAAAGATAAACTAGATTGACAAACCCTTAGCAAAACTAACCAAAGGAGAGAGAGAGAAGACTCAAATCAAGAAAATTAGAGTTGAAAAAGGGAGCATTGCAACAGGAAAGAATCCCTGAGGGAGAGACTTTATTTTAGACCACATTCATTTACCAGATAGTCTAAGTTGAGTTCATGCATAAAATCATGGTGGTAGTGAACAGAAATTGATAACTGACTTAATTTACTTTGTAACTAATAAAGTCCTCATAATCAAAAGCAAAGAAGGCTGGGGGTGTAGCTCAGTATAGAGCACTTACCTAGTATGGACAAAGCTCTGGATTCTACCCCCAACACTGCAAAATAAGTAAACAAATACATACATAAATAACAAAGGAAACCCCTTTTCTAGCCTTCTCCCCCTTCAAGCTTGCCTTCTTTTCTTGGCCATTACCACATTCTCCTTCACTTTGGTCCACCTTCCAGGCTCCTCCTTCCTCCTCACCCTTTTGTTCTGGGGACAGTGGTGTCTTCTCCACCCCTCCCTGGAATTTCCTCTCTCAGAAACCACTCAGGACTTTCCAACATCAAATCTTTCAATCTTCATCTTTTTCATGCACTTCAAACCTTTCTTCTCTTTCAGGTTTGGTGATGTTATCATGTTTCAATGCCCTTCCTCTCTGGCTGCTTTTTCTCTGTTTCTTCGTCAATTCTTCCTGTCCATACCTTAAACATTGATGTTCTGTTTGCTTTTTTCACATCTACATTTTGATGTCCCTGAAACATCTCAGACCTAGTGTTTCCTGAGCTGACCTTGTTGCTCCTTTGCTTAGCGCCTGGTCTGAATTTACCCTTTTTCTTCTACTCTCTGCAGATGTCACCAGCAGCTGTTCAATTGTCCACATGAGAAGCTTTGAAGCCATCACTTTCTCTAGATCTTTGTCAATATCCCTGGATACGTCCCCTGTACAAAATGATAATCCTGCTGCACTCCAGAATCCCCTATCTTCTTACCCCTCTTTATTGCTTTCTCTGGTACTTCTAATCACCTGCAGTCTAGATGTCTAATGATTTACTGCCTGTCTTCTCTCTAAGAATGAAATCCTGTGAAGGTGAAAACTCATTTTTGTCCATTGCTACAATCCCCACTTTCTAGAGCTGTACCAGACATTTAGTTGATACCGAACAAATAGTTGTAAAATGAATGAAATGAATCTGGGTTTCTTCCTCTGTCTCAGACTCCAATCTTTGGAAAGTTTCAAAAATTTTCTGTTTTTATCTTGGAAATGCTTCACAAATCTGTGCTGCTCTTTTTTTTTTGTTCCCACCACACTGCCTTAGAGTAGGAGCTGCCACATCACCCCAAGCACGGTCCTCGCCTTCTGTCTGGTCTCCTTGCTGTGGCTGTCCTCTTAGATCACGCTCTCCTCTGCTAGCAAAGCTCCTTTGCTACCGTGTAGTCTGGGTGTCTCCTTCCTCTGCCTTCCCCTTATGGATGTTCAATGATGAATGCTCATTTGTATGTACCTGACAGTCTGGGACTCTGCAGGAAGAGGCCTGAGGAGGGCCAGGGCTTCATTCCATTTTAAAATGATGTTCAGGGAAGGATTGAAAAGGAATGCAGAACAGAGCTGAAAAATTGGACACAAGAGAACATGGGAGAGATCCTCAGAGGGTGGACTGGAGTAACGGGGGCAGAATTCTAGAGTGAGTCATTACAGTAGAGATCAACAGCTACACAGGGAGGGGAGGGGCCGAAAAGAGGGGGAGAGAAAGAGAGTCAGTCATGCTGAAGTGAGATAGGATTTCCACACTTGTCTACATGGAAAGGCTAAAAATAGGGACATTCCGGGAGAAAAATAGTGAGGAATCTTCTAATTCTACTGACATGGGCTATAAAGAGGCAAGTCTGCTGGGAAGGGTGTGTCTCGCACTCTTGGTGGTAAAATTAGAAATATTTTACTTTGGGGGCTCCTGCTTCCATTTTCCTCCACCCCCAACCTATTTGCTTCATCTTTCTCCACTATCAAAACCTCTTTGCTAGGAAAGAGTGCGGCCACCTAAACTTATGTGGTTAAATGTAATAACTTTATATGTTAGCGGAAGCTCATGTTAAGCCAAGACACCAAAAATACACCAACCATTAATATATGAAAATATATATAGTGTGTGTATGCATATATATATATATGTATATACGTATATATGTGTATATATATATGTATATACGTATATACGTTTATATGTATATATGTATATATGTATATATATATGTATATATATATATGTATGTATATGTGTATATATATGTATATATATACATATATACATATATACATATATATACATACATATATACACACACATATATATACATACATACATACATATATATATATATATATATATATATATATATATATATATATGTATCTGCAGCCATAGCACCCTAGCATCTGATCTTGATCTTGCCTGATCTCGGAAGCAAAGCAGTGCTGACTTGGTTAGTTCTTGGATGGGAGACAGCCTGGGAATACCAGGTGATGCAGACTAGGGAGAAGGACCTGGCAGCCTACTCCCAAAACAATCCCTAAACAATCAGCCATTGAAAACCCTATGAATAGCAGAGAAGTACTGACATAGGGTCAAAGTATCAAAGAGTGTTTCATCTGTTGTACATAGGGTCACTATGAGTTGGAACTGACTCAAAGGCACCTAACAACAATAACAAACTACATATATATATATATATATATATATATATATATATATATGTATATATATGTGGGTTGTTGGGTGCTGTTGAATTGGGTCAGACTCATAGCCTAAGTTCAACAGAACAAAACACTACCTAATACTGTACCATGCACAAAATCTTTTTATATTTCAGACCATTGTTGTATCCACTGTTTTTTTTTTTTTTTTTTTTTTTTTTTTTTTTTTTTTTTTTCATTTTGAGTTGCACCACATCAGCAAAAGGAGGTCCTAGGAGCTTTACTCCATTCCCATCATTAATGTCAACAGTACTTTGAGGTGGCAGAATTCTTCCCCAGTTGTTTCTTGAATGCTTTCCAGCCTGGGGGACTCATTTTCTGGTAGTGTTTGTGCTATTCATAGGGTTTTCAATGGCTAATTGTTTCAGGGGCTGGGATTTAGCTCACTTGGTAGAGCGCTGCTCTGCACCCTCAGATGACCTGGGTTCAATCTCCAGCACCACAAAAACGGGAGAAGGATGTGGCAATCCACTTCATAAGCAATCCTTGGTGTTCCTTTTGGGGGATCTCCTGTCCGGCTTCATGGCCACTGGAAAGCAAAAGACAGAGGGGGAGGAGCCAGGGTCCCATTAGTCCCTTAAAGGAGGAGAATGGCAGAGGTCTAACATCCTTCACTAGACCCTACTTCTTCTTCTTCTCTTTCTCCTTCTCCTTCTCCTTCTCCTCCTCCTTCTTCTTCTTCTTCTTCCTCTTTTTGCGGTACTGGGGGTTGAACCCAGGGCCTTGCGCCTTCATGCTTTGCAAGTGCTGGACCAATGAGCTGTGCCCCCAGCCCATTTTCTTTTACTTTCTGAGACAGGGTCTCACTAAGTTACACAGACTGCCTCTGGTCTCGAACTTGCGATCCCCCCCGCCTCTGCCTCCTGAGCCACTGGGATTTCAGGCATACGCCACCTAGCCCGGCTAGACCCCACTTCTTAATGGTTCCATTGCCCTTCCCCAGATAAAGCCACCCTAGGAATCAAGCCTTTAGTATGTGGGCCCTTGGGGGACATTCCAGATCCAAACTACATCACATACATATAGTCTAGTACACGAGGCACCAGGCTAAACATAGTGCCTATTCAACAAATGTTTGCTGAAAGATGTTTGAGAAAGCATTATTTATGTTATAAAACTTTGGAAACAATCTAAATATCTACTACTGGGGCCACCAAAAACTCACCCTTAGAAAGAAATATTACACAGCTCTAAAAATATTTAGAAAGGCTTTTCAGTGGTTACAGGGAAATGCTTATATGAAATGACAGGGAAAATCAACAGGCCTCAAACTGATGCTATACCATCTTAGTTATAAAAATCATATGCAGATACAGAAGACTTGGGAAATCTGTGGGTATATCTGAATTTCTGGGATTTTGGGTTATTCTTAGTATCTTCTTTCTACTTTCCTGTATTGTTGAACTGTTTATACTTGGCATAAGATAAATATTACAATATGTAAATGCCACAATGAAAAGCATGTCAGAATGAATCACATTAAGGTGTACATTAAAAATGTCCAATAAAAAAAGATAAATATTACAAAAGTTAACGTTAAGGATTGGTTTAGGGGAGAGAGTACTTTTCATACATCTCTAGAAATTGCAGAGTGTGGTGTGACCTGCTTGGCAGAATATACAGGAAAAGGGGAGGAGACAGGGCCTCTCCAGAGGTGTGTGTCTGTGTAGGGTGGCTAGTAGGGTAGCTAGCAAAGGCTGGTTTTTTTGGGGGGAGGAGGGGGTTGTTTTGTTTTTTTGGTACTGGGAGTTGAACCCAGGGTCTCGCGCTTGCATGCTTTGCAAGTGCTGGACCACTAAGCTGCATGCCCAGCCCATTTCTTTACTTTTTGAGACAGGGTTTCGCTAAATTATGCAGACTGCCTCTGGTCTCGACCTTTTGATAAATGATGGGTTTTTAAAATGTGCTGTAGCAGTAAAGAGCTCACCCTTTAAAGAAGATGGCAGTGCTTGGTACTGTTATATGGGTACCTAGGCTAACAGGGCAATGCCACATCTAGCACATCCTCACCTTTGTTTCTTGCATACTCAAGCCATGTTGAGGTGCTGAGGCATGTTTATTTTTTACCTTGCTCCCCCACCCCTTTCTTTTTTTATATATATATTTTTTAATTTTTTGCCATGCTGGGGATTAAACCCAGGGCCTTGTGCATGCTAGGCAAGCTCTCTACCACTGAGCTATATCCCTAACCTCCCCCGACCCTTTTAAAACCACAGCTGGATGACTAATTAAAATCTGTGTTGGTATTTCAGTAATAGTCAATATTAATATCCTCAAGAACCAAGACTGTGCCTCCTTGACCTAAAGCATTATGTAATATTCCTCCTTTATCATAATATCTACATAACAGCCTTGGCCATTTTCAAAAAAGAGACCACAGACTTCAGCATTTATAAATAAGAAAACATTTTATGCCAGTTGTTTCTGGAAATTACTTTGAAACATCTGAATTTTCTTCTAAGTTACATGGCTTCTCACCTTCTTACCCAGGATCTGTGCCTGGGATCTGGTGTTCTGTGTTGTCTCTCTGTGGGAGAGCAAACTTCATAGACACGATCAAAACAAACAATGCCAAACCAAACCCCAGCAATAGCAACTCCTATCCTTCTCCAAATTTCTAATTTCCTGCACTTAAAAAAAAGAAAAAGAAAAGAAAAGAAAAGAAAAGAAATCCTATGGTTTCCTCGTGTTGCAAGGATGTTAGGATCCAAATGGAAGGATTCCACAACTTTGCAAACCTAACCCAAATCCAAAATTTTGTTTTTATTTTTAATATTTATTAAAATACCCAAACTCCTGATTAAGGAAAGCTGCCTGGCGAGAGGGATCGCGAGGGCATGAAGGAGGAATGGCAAAAGATGAAATCCCAGCCCCGCCTGGGAGACCGCCTGTGAAGGAGCCCGGCTCCCCCGGGTATTCCAGGCCGCGTTTTGCAGGCAGCCGCATCTGCCTCCCCTGTCTCTTACCTCCTTGATGTTCGGCACTATTTGTGGCCGGCGTGGTGGAAGGACACAGTGAGGTTCTCACCCCAGCCCCCCGCCCCCCTCGCTCCCATCCCCAGCTCCATCAAAGCGAACCCGGGCCAGCGCAAGGATCTCCGAGTTGCGAGTGTGCTGAGGCTGAGACTGTCACTCATTCTCTGATCAGCGCGTGAACGCAGCTCGGCAGCCGCTGGCAGGAAACAATTCTGCAAAAATAATCATACTCAGCCTGGCAATTGTCTGCCCCTAGGTCTGCTGCTCTGCCGCCGTCCACACTCGCTGCAAAGGGGAGCACAGAATTCACCGCGGCAAGAACCTCCCTTCCAGCCAGCAGATTACAATGCTGCAAACTAAGGATCTCATCTGGACTTTGTTTTTCCTGGGAACTGCAGGTACATTTTATTTTATTTTATTTTATTTTTAATTCTCAGCCTGATTTGCCAATTGCCTCTTTCCCCCTACTTCTCCTCCGAGGAGCACTGTTATTTTGGGTTGGTTTTATGTGGAATGCTAAGAGTGGTCATTTTCGCTGAGCTGAGAAGGGAGCGCATCGCCCTTGCTGCCCTGCTGGACCCGGTGCCCTCCCGGGCTGCGCGCTGGACTAGCGCTGTCTTCCCGCAGCGCGAGCGCCCAGAGCCCCTTCGGCGCGCCCGCCCTTCCCACTCTGTGCTGGCGGCGGTGGGAGCCGGGCTGGTCGGGGACCGGGACGCGCTGCTGTGGGCAGCGCTCCTTCCCCGAAGGCGGGTGGCAGGCAGCGGGGCGGGGATGCCGGGGCTCGGGTGGCGCCGCCGTACAGGCTGGGGCTCCGCGGGGAAGGGGCTTGTCAGTCCCGGCTCCGGTCTCAGTGAACAATAAGGCTGGGGCAGCCGCCCCTCCGATCGCTATTGCCTCGCATGTCATAAAGTGGGACTCGCCACCTTCGCTCCCCTGCACCCCCACCCCCGCCCCGAGCCGAATAACGGTTTGCAAAACGAGGCGATGCGGGCAGCATCGCGGTGCTCCGTGGCGGTGGTTGCACCCCCGTCCATATGACGTTAGTTTTTCATTTGCCAAATTGCTGGTTAGTTACGAAGGCTGCCCGCTGCCCGGAGCGCGGAGGAATGGGAGGGTCGAGCGCCGCGTTTTGACAGGAGGAAGTGCAGAGGGGCGGAGGGTGAGGAGGGCGTGATCGGGGCTGCCTGGTGTGTGTGCGCGGGGGTGCGCGCGTGTGCCTTTACACGCACCGCGAGCCCGGTGTTGCGCGGGGCCGGATGAGAATGGCAGGTAGCCGCCTGGAGCATCTCGCGCCCTTCTCCTTCCTTCGGGCGAGGTTCTCGATCCTGGCAAAGTGTGAACAATGGGGAGCTGGGAGGAAGACAGCGGGGATGCTGCCGCGGGTGGCAGAGGCTGTGCCGCCGCCCAGAGACCCAGCCGGGAGGGAGGCGCTTTGCATTTTGGCTATTTCCATCTCGGCCTTCCTGGAAAATTCTTCAGTGCGCGCCCACCCTCCCCTCCAGCTGCTCCCCCACCTCCCTACCCCACCCCACCCCACCCAAGGCTTTGCTCTTTGGAGCTGATGGAAGGGAGGGGAGGAAGAAAAGGAGCCCAGGCCTTAGAGAGCTGGGTGGGTTGGGCGCACGGTCGGGGCGGGGGGCGTGTGCCGCGAAGCCCCCCTGGAAAGCAGGCGCAGGGGACCGCGCGTCGCCATCGCGGCTGCCAGGTGCAGCTGTACCTGCCCTGGATTGTGGAGCCTGGCAGGGGCGCACACAGGGCCGGCGGGGAGCACCCAGCGGGCCCCCTCCGCGGGCGGCACGGGAGCGTCGCTTGGCCGCCGCCCCCAGCCGACTTGGGTCCCTCCCATGGCGACCAATCAGAGCTAGGCTGGCTGGGCGGGAAGCCGCGAGAGGCTTTATTGCGGCGCGGGTGGCGGCCCGAGCTGCCAAGAGCGTCCCTGGGTGTTGCAGCTTAACGGTCTCTGGCCTCTGCGGGGAGCGACCCCGCCCTGCCGCCTTCTTGGCCGCCAGGCAGCGTCCGATGACATAAAATGGAGAAGAGGTGGCCTCCCGGAGAGGGCTGTGGTCCGGCCCGCCCTGCTCGCCCACGCGCGCCTCTTCCACACCGGCTCCGAGCATCCCGGTTCCCTGTCTGCAGCACACGCTCGGCGCCGCTACCTCCAGCGCGCGTCGCCTGGGAGGGCGCGGCGGGGGGCGGCCCCCCGAGCGGTGGCCGGGTGCGCGGACGCGCGTGCGCTGACCCGCCGGCCGCCTGCGAGGGGCTGGGCTGGGCTGGGGGCGAGGCGCCGGGCTGCATGGGCGGGGCGCGCTAGGCCTTGGCAAGCCCAGGAATTGGCTCCCTACCGTCACCTGGCCGGGGGCATGTCCTTTTCTGTTGTGCCCACGGGGCTCTGGGTGCGACCTTTCCGCAGGACGTGTGTTTTTGAGACCTCCTCCTCTCTGGGTGGAATCGTGACGACGGGGACGGAATCTTCGGTGTTCCTTTTGGGGGATCTCCTGTCCGGCTTCTCCATCATCGTGATGGGTGTAACCCGTAGTGTTTGGGAATTCCCTGGGCTTATCCAGGCGGGCACACGCCCGCGGAATTTCAGGGTGGGATGATCCTTACGGGTGCTCAGGCAAGGGTGGCATTTTGACCAGTGTTCCCTGGGATGAAAGTGTCCTCATTCCTGGCCTCAGGACCAGACTGTGAGGACTGGAAGAAAACAGAATGTGAAACACATACTAGGTTGCTTAACAAAAGAAAGAAGCTGAATGGTTTCACAAAGAGAGATAATTTCCCATTAAAATCTTGTTTCTAACATACTTAAAAGCAAAACAATTCTTGTCAGTGGATCAGGATAAAAATAAAAGAAATATAACACACACCAACCAGTATGTGCATTTATTTATTGGCCTCAAATGTTGTAGCAACAGAGACAATGGTAATTCAGGGTTTGTACTCCGTGAGTATGAAAATTGATTATAAGATGTGTTAACCTTAGTATATTAAATGAACCCGTTGGGCTACCCCTTGTCTCATATGGGTGTCTTCTACTTCTTAGGAATAAAATGAAAGGTTGTAGAATTGTATGGTAAATTTGAGACTATTCTAGCAGCACTTTTGGATGTTGTGTGGAGGAATTGTTTGCTTGAATGATCTAGAGTGATTAAGTCCCATGTTTAGTTGATAATTTTACAATCCTCTGCCAGTTTTAATCTGCAAGAGTATAGGAATGGATGGGACTAGTTTTCTTTCAAGATAGCACCAGATTAAGAACAAAGAACACCTTTGCAACTTTACAAAAGAGACACAGAAAGTATTCTGTCTTTTGTTAAACAATTTAAGATACATGTCAGCAAAGTTCATAATTACAGTGAAGTATATATTTTCTTTGTTATTTGAGATGGAAAATGTATCTTTCTGAACAAAATTTAAATGATTATAACAAAAGCACATTTAAGAAAACCTTTCATAACTATCCAAAATCCAAAAAGATAATATTCTTTCAATAAATATTAGTATATTTAAAGATATTGAAATTAACTTATAATTCACTTAAAACACATAAGAGTTCAAAAAACATAGAAAATATGATTCAGACTTTGTGGAAGTATGTAGCTTGCCATTTATTTAAGTTTTTGAGTTAATATTCTAACTGCAAAAGTCCTAAAGATCTATGAGCCTGGGTAAATTTTCATTAATCTAAAACTTTCAAAGTTCTTTCCTTTCCTCTCCCCTCTCCCCCAGTGACAAAACTTGATGACTTATTTCCAGCTATCATTACCCAGGGTCTGTTTCTTTTAAAAAATAATATTGGAATAGTAGAAAATAACAGGACATGTCCTTGCTCTGTAAAGGAGCTTCCTCCAAATCTTCCTCTGCCAATTAGCTGAATTTGTTGATTTAATTGGTAACTGGTTTCCTGAGCTTAATAGTTCAAGAATTAAGATACTGATTGCCAAATAAACACAATCAATAAGCAAAACAAAACCCTGAAAAATTATGGTATGGGTATGTTATTTGCAAAGGATGAGTGTATACTCTAGACAGCCAGCAATAAGAGCCAGAGAAATGATATGGAGCCTACAAATTTGAAGAGCTTGCATTATGCTTTTCTTTGGAATATGTTTGTCATCAATTGAATTCTTCTGATAGTAATATGTAACTTAGTGTGAAAAAAAATCTCTATTTTTCTGTCACAGGGGACAATGTCTAAATTACCTTTCAAAATAAATAGCACCATTTTATCATTCAAAAACTAATCTTTAACATGACAGATGCTTTTGTTCATTCCACAACTCAGTTTCTTAAATTATAGACAGCATTTTGTAAACTTCACACTGCTTGAAATATGGACCCTGGGATTTCAGGTGCAGCCACTCAATTTGTTTGAGACGATGAAGTCTCTATTTGGTATTAGTTTGATGAATTCCTCCTATTTACGACGTCATCAGTGTTAAAGAACTGTGGACGCTGTCCAGACTGTAAGTGGCTTTGATGCCACTGGCACACCTCCAGAGATATTTTATAGTCTTTCCTGGCTTCGTGTAAAATGAGTGATTGACTACCTGTTGCTGAAGAAATGGTTTGAGCTTCCTTGCCAATCTTGAGTTTGTGGTAATGGAGACCAGAACCAATTGGCAGGGAGGGGAGGGCAGGGGCCACACCTGTCCCCATCTGTCTGCTGGGAACAGTCGTAGCCTGGGAGGAGACAAAGACATTTGAGAAAGGCTCTCCTGTACCAGTGAAGTGTGGAATTTTGAGCACACACATGTTTTATGGTATCAAGATGAATTTTTTCCTGTAAACTCCATAGCTGCTCATTTCTTCAGTTTGTCAATTTAACAAACATATAGACTAAGGAATATCTGAACTTTAAAAGAGAAAGCAGCAAATGACATAGCATTTTACTAATCTGAAAACTGGGTTACAAGTTAAACAGAATTGAAAACATACATCATTCAGCTGTGTAAAATACTGGTCATTTGAGCTTTGAATAAAAAAACGCTAAGGTTAAGATACTTTCAGTTAAAAAGGAGGAATTCTGAGTAAAATTGAGAAAGAGAATAATGTATGTTTTTCAGTATGCTTAGTATGTCTCAGCAATATTCTACGAGATGGCCTCTTAGGATGTGTGAAATGCCCAAGGATCTCTCTGAAAACTAATCATTAGTTTTCTGTGAGGTCCAGAGTTTTTAGTGTTAGAAAACCTTTTAGTGAGACTATTTTCCATGATACAGGTAGATACACTTCCTACTGTAGGGCGATAAGAATCTAGAAGTTGATCCGAAGGTCATAGTCATGTCACCTCTAGCCCCTTTTGTTATTAACTCCTGGTGCCAAACCTTAAGCCCATTTGCTGATATAAAGGGATGTAAATTATTTGGTGTTGGCGGTGGTGCCATTATGCCCTTTCATTTCCCGTTTTTGAAATACTCTCTCTCAGCTGCAGATGCTCATTAGGAACATTGCCTTTTGATGTTGGTCTGGGTGCCAAATGGCGGCCTTTCAGGCAGTTTCAATACATTATACTTAGAAAGCTCTTAGGCCATGCCTATATGCAGCCACCAACTTAAGGGATTTTCAGTTAGGTTGACACACTTTTCCCTTCCTGCAGCATTCAGTTTCCAAGCAATCAGAGACGTAAAGAAGACTGCATTTAGAGGCTCTGTCTTGTATATGATGAAACAAGAGACTTTACTCAACCTGGTAGCCATTCTTTCCCACCCATGTATAGGTAATGCTTTCTTGATTTTGAAGATGGTGTGATTGATGTGGGGCTGGGATTTAGCTCAGTTGGTAGAGCGCTGCTCTGCAGTCTCTGAGGTCCCGAGTTCAATTTCCAGCACCACAAAAATGGGAGAAGGACCTGACAATCCACTCCCAAGGCAATCCCGAAACAGTCAGCATTAAAAACCCTATGAGGGTCGCCACGAGTTGGATACCAACTCGAGGGCACCTAAAAACAACAATGGTTGATGTGGCTTCAAAGCCTGTCCTCCACCACATAGCCTCACGGAGTCCTTTCTGACTTGTGGCTGCAAACTCTGGCAACGTCTGGGCTCCTCTTTTCTGTTCTGTGTCACTCCTGAGAGAATGTGTGAAAAGCCTTTTGTTGCATATCATTCTTTTCTTTTGGTTTCTGATTACCTCATCGTCATAGTAATGTCACCCCGTTTGAGATAGTGAGAGAGTGTGACATTATTCTCTTAAATAGTTGATCAAATATATTTATTGTGTGCCAGCTCATTTTTTTGGGGGGGCTCGTACTGAGGACTTGAACCAAGGGCCTTGCACATGCTTTGCAAGAGCTCTACCATCCCCCATCCCCGACCGCCCAGCCTCTTTTTAAATTTTCATCTTAAATCTTAAAGCTATACAGGCTGCCTCTGGCCTCCAGCTTGCAGTCCTCCTGCCTCTGCCTCCCAAGTTGCTGGGATTTCAGGTGTGCCCTGAGTGCCAGCTTTTTAATCCTCAGATCTTTGGGAATTACAAAAGGACATGATGACATAATTTCCACTGTCAAGGAACCCTGGGAGGAGTGGAGCTCAGAGATTAAGAGAGGTAGACATCCCAAAGTCGAGGCCCCCGCCACAGCCCTTCCTAGCTGTCTGATGTTGGACAAGTCCTTCCCCAAGTTTCAGTTCCCTCTTCTGTGAAATGGGGAGATTAGTAACGCCTCCTTGTTGGTGCTGTGACTAGCTGGGAGGTCACGGAACATCAGTGTAGGCTAGTTGTGCATTAGTAAGGGGGCAGGATGGATCTGGATCTGGAAGTTTTATTTAGGCACAGTGCTCTCCTTTCAGAAGGACTGCCATGTTGGTTGTGAACTCTTGGGAGGGGATAGTGATTTGATGAAAGGGTTTGTTTCCATCAGCTGTGCATTACTGAGGCAAAATGCCTGACAGAAACAAACTTACGGGCAGCTTGATTTACTGGGGCTCACCGTGTGAGGATTTCAGTCTATGGCGGCAGGAAGGTGCCAGGCCGGGTGTGACAGCATAGCTGGCAGCAGGGCTTGTGACAGACCATCTCAAATCTTGGCAGATAGGGAACAGAGACCCAGCTACCAGAACTGGGGGTCCCCATAAAACCTCCAAAGTCCTCCCAGTGACCTACTTCTATAAGACTAGGTCCCTGCTCCACAAGTTCTGTAGCCTCCCAGGACAGTGCCCCCAGCTGGGGACCAAACATTAAAACACAAGATCTTTTTTTTTTTTTTTTTTTTTTTTTGTAGTACTGGGGGTTGAACCCAGGGCCTCCTCCTGCTTGCATGCTTTGCAAGTGCTGGATCACTGAGCTGCACCCTCAGCCCAATTTTTTTTTTTTTTCCACTTTTTGAGAGAGTCTCGCTAAATTACACAGACTGTCTCTGGTCTCGAACTTTCGATCCTCCTGCCTCTGCCTCCCAAATCGTTGGGATTATAGGCATGCACCACCATGCCCAGAGAAACACATGACCTTTAGGGGACAATTTAGGTCCAAATCATAACAAGGTTGAAAGCCATTAGTATGAGGATGCATCTCGGTTTCATGGGGCCCGGAGAGTATACAATTTTGAGGATCCTCTTTAAGGAAAATGCAAAACTCTTTGTTTTGGCAAAAAGCTAGAAAACACATAACTGTGAGAACCCATTACAAGACTCCCATCCCCCAGAACCTTGGAAGGAACCCATGCAATTGCAGAGCCTTGAAAACATCTGGCCCTGCTTTGGCAACTGTGCTGTGGTCTGCTTGGACCCACTTGCTTGGATCTACTTGTTCCAGTTTGTTAAACATGGACCTTGTAATGGTTGTTTGTGTAGTGCTTTGAAGATTAATATCATGTATTTAAATCAAAGTTATTTTTTAATAGAAGCTACTTGACCTTTATTTTCCAGAAAATCTTAAGTGAGATCTGAGGTGTTCTACTATATTTCCCGCTGCTGATATTTTTGTAAATTACTAACTAGAATAAAGTAGAGTAATTGCTATTCATATTCAAATGAGTTAGATCTAAGTACCATGGGGGGGAGCAGGAAGTAGCTTTGCCAACTAAAGGCCAAATTGAAGAGGAGACTGGAGATTTTTTTTTTTAGGTAGCTAAGAACAGATAAACATAACATATGATACCAATAATTACATATTAGTCATCATTGCATGGTTTACAAAACCATTCTATCATTTAATCTTTACATTATTTATTTAGTAAATATTTACCGAGTATTTGCTTTGAGCTGGATACTAGAAATGTGGC
>VMDO01000695.1:0-21334 GCA_007922755.1 Pedetes capensis
CTGGTTCATGTACAGATTTCTCATGAGCACAATTAGGTGTTCTGGTATTCCCATTTTCCGAAGTGTTATCCATAATTTGTTATGATCCACACAATCAAATGCTTTTGCATAGTCAATAAAACATAGATAGACATCTTTTTGATATTCTCTGCTTTCAGCTAATATCCACCTGACATCAGCAATGATGTCCCTAGTTCCCTGCCCTCTTCTGAATCCTGCTTGATTTTCTGGTAATTCCCTGTCTATGTACTGCTAATTAGCATTTCCCAATTTCTGTATGATTTTCAATAGGCCTATTACCATCTTTGCTACATAAATCAAATTATTCCCACAAGCATGTATTGTTTTTGTTCATTTGTCAGTTGATAAAATTGAGCTTCACTGAGGCTAAGTGACTTGCCAAGTGTCAAGCAGCTAGAAATGGCAGAATGTGAGATGCAAACTCCTAACTATCTGGCACTTCGGTGTGTGTGTTCTTCAGTCTCTGAATCTGTTTGACCTATTCAGAAAATGAGAATGTCTATGTGGGAGTGGACCACTCAGAGACTGTATTCAGTTGTTGTTACTGTTGTTAGGTGCCATTGAGTCGGTGTCCAACTCATAGTGAACCTATGAGGTGAAACACTAACAGGTGAAACACTATTGTCAGTGCTTCTCTGCTATTCATAGGGTTTTCAATGGCTGATTGTGTTTTGGGAGTGAGTTGCTGCGTCCGTCTCCCAAGTCTACAGCACCTGGTGTTCCTAGGCAGTCTCCTATCCAAGTACTAACCAGGCCCAACCCTGTTTAGCTTCCAAGATCTGACGGGATTGGATGCCACAGTGGTACAGCTGCAGGCAGCTAGCAGTATTTAATGAATACTCATGTTCTGCTTTGAACTATATGACCTGAAAAAGAGGTGCTGATTATTATTTGTTCAACCATGGGAAGGAGTGATTTTGGCTGGGTCTCCATCTAACCATCCATGGCCATTGCAGCAAACTTGAGTCCACACTTCAACTTGAGTCAAATAGCTCATTTGTTCTTGTTCCCCTAAATGAAGGATGTACTCAAGAAATTAAAAACAACTTCTGGGACAATCTTGTTCCGTTATCTCTAATGGTATTGAGTGTATATGGCACACAGCGTGTGATGTAATTTTGCAGAAATAGGGCGGGATTTTCACTCTGAGGATGGATGAGACATGAAATGAACTCCTCAGAGACCGCTCCCTTTGTCACAATAGAGCCAGTTAGTCTTGTTAGAAGATTTCAGAAACAAAACAGACTTTTGTTTCCAGCTTTGTATACTCCTATGCAGGCTACATCTTCTTTCTCATGTTTTTCTTTCTGCTAATAAATTTGGTGGCAAGAGGTGCATATAAAAAGGCCCCTGAAAAGCCTTTGTCTTGATGTTTAAGGAAATGTCACTGCTGTTCAGAATACAAAGAACTTGATTTCAATATGGCATTGTCTTTGGTTATTTGCTACTTTCCTTTTCTTCTTCTTTTGCTTTTCTTAACCTCATGCTCATGAAGAATAGGGAAGTTTCTGCTTCCAGCTTAGAGGCTGTGTCTGACTCTGTCTCTCACCATATGTCTGTGGATCTCCGTCTCTTGTGTGTAAAAATATTTTGGCAGATCGTTCCTATCTCAGTGACTAAAGTACCCATGACAGAGTGAAACTCAGTGACCAGAAAAGAAGTTATTTGATTCGTGAACATCTACTTTCTCTGGGGTCCATTTCTACCTGGGCTATTTCCTTCCTTTGTTCTGTCCTTACTTTTATTAAGTTGTTTTCTCCGCTAAGTATGACATGAAATTTTCTTGCTGAAGGACTTCAAGAGATACAAAATATAAGAACAGCAGTAGTTCTGAGAGATTCTCTGATCCTATAGTCTCGCCACTGTGACCTTATAATCAAGGATTATTTTTGGGTCCCCAGAGAAGCCAGCACCATGTTAGAGCTGCCTAACCTTCCTCCTGAAGTCCATCAGGGTTGTGATGTCCGTGCAAACACCCCAAAGAATGACCTGGAAGGAGCCTTGCCTGGCCATGTTGCTGGGGGGCAAGGTGAAGCCACACAGGACCAAGGTCATCCAAGGTCATGTAGTGAATAGCTGGTGGAGCTAAAACTGGGGTCTTAGTCTCCTTGCCCTGCTTTGTACCTTTTCCCACAGACAGGAAGGGATAGAGACATCTTGTAAAAACTAACATCATGCCTTCTATGGTACTTGACAGTTTATATTAAGATCCTCTCTTTGCATGACATCATTTGAGCGTGGTGGCAGTGATTCTGTGAGACAGGCTGAGAGTGACCCTTAGCATATCCTTTTCACAGAGGCAGGGGGTGAGGACCACTGCCCAAGGCTGCCTGTGAAGGAAGGGGTAGACGCAGAATCTTTAAGTACATGTAGTTTTCAAACCCATCTTCTGCCCCGTTGGAGTTTGCAGCTGACGTTCTGGCTTTATTCTCCACCATGGGGCTTAGCGTGGTGACCAGTGGGACATTGTCTTCTTCTTTAGCAGGGCTAGGATAATTTAGCAAAGGACGCTGCACATTTTTCCTCACAGCCACTGTTCCCATCAGACTACATCTGTCCTCCTCTCCTCTCCATGACCCTTTCTCTTGACATGGAGTGGTTGGAAAGGGGCACATGGTATCTCTAGGGAGAGTAATTTGTTCTCCATGTCCAGCAAGCAAAGACCACACTCTGAACTGTGCCATTTCCTCTCTAGCCCCCAGTTCCTATTTACATAATGTGGTGTGGCATCAGGTGGGCGTCTTTAAAAATTTTTTTTAGTAAAAGAGAATATTTCCTGACTTAACAGATTGGTGTATTAAAATCTATAAATATTTGATCAGCCTGTGGTCCTCAGAGAGGCTTCTGTCAGAGTAGCTGAGTGGAATGTGTGCCTCTCTTCTCCTTTCCCCATCTCTGTTCACCTTCTTCCTCTTCTCACCCCAAACGTTTGGGTAATCTATTTACTAATGAACTCAATATTAATGTATCCATTTTTCTCAGTTAGTGTCAGGTTTCATTAGGAAACATGGGAGGCCTGACATTAATCGCATGAAAAATGGGTCTCAGGGAAGCCGTTGGGTTCTTGCTTCTTAACAGGAAAGTTTCCCTGGGAAAAGGGATGGTGTCTGTCCTCTGTATTTTCTGCAGAAGCAAGGTGGAGAAAGTAGTTCCCTTTTTGGGCATTTGTTAGGGCAGCTGATCTGATGACATTGGAAATGTCGCTACAACTGTGCGTTCGTGTGTGTGTGTGTGTGTGTGTGTGTGTGTGTGTGTGTGTTTTCAGCTGTTTCACCTCCACGAAGTTGCTTTTTTCCCTCTAATACTCAATATGTCCATCTGAAAAATGGGTTTACTGTTTTTGCTTCATAATGTTGTTATAAGAATTAAAAGAACTATGCTTTCAAACCACTCAGTGCCATGCCAGGGATGGTCATGTTCATGGCCTTTTGCAACGTGTGGTAGGTAGAAAGGAAAATGACCTCTCTCTTCGTTCTTTCCATTATAACTTCTCAAAGATTGTTAGGATGAGTCTTCATGTACTAGAATTTTGATCCCAGGAACTTAGAAGGCACAGGTCATCTCCCTGTGAACAATGAAACCACTTTAATTCTTTGGATCATCCAAGGCTGTTCCCCTTGCACACACACATTGGTCTCAGTGGACACTTTGTAAAGCAGGAACACCCTATGGCACGGTCATATTTTGCACTGATGCAGGGGTGCCTTAGGGGTATATGTATGACTTCTTGGATTTTTCTCATTAAATGTGATTTGAATGTATGTATTTTTAAAACCCATCTTAATTAATCTGATGTTAGCTTTATGTACTCTTATTTATGTATTTGTTTCTTTTTCCAAAAATAATATGTGCTTATTTATATAAACTATGGCTTCAGATACACAGCTATTGGGGAAAATGAAAACATCCATGCCTTTGAGCATGCTCCTGCTGGTGCTTTGTTTCTGTTTAAATTCACTCCCTATGACAGAACTTTACATGATGGTTAAAGCTTCCAGTCCTGGGACAGTGATATGACATGGTCCTCTCAAGGGCACAGACTTACCTGGACCTGGTGAGAGAGAGAATAAAGGGGTAGAACCATCTGAGAAGTGGGAAGGGCCGCAGTGATGGTCCTTTATACCAGACACCTTTGGCTGGAGGGTAGAGGATCAAACATCCGGGTGAGTGCAGGAACATTGTAGAAGACCCAAGCTGTCTGGAACCTCTGCGGTAGTGAATTATTGGGAACTGGTTTGTTGTTTGGGAGTCACTCAGAACAAATCAGGCACCAAGTAAGTATGAGGCATTATTATTACTTCCCAGAGTCTGGAGGCCAACATGGGCTTCTTCCTGTGATAAGAGAAGACAGGGACCAAGGTGAGCTTCTCATTTGTCCCTGGAGGGAAGCAGTGGAGCAGACGATGATTCTCTAGGTTTCCAGGCCCAGAAGCCCTGATTTCCCCTTTTCACCTCTTGAGGAACTTGCCTTAATTTTCCTGAGCTCTCCCCAGCTGGATGTCAAGGAAACAAAAGAGCACATTAATCCTGGCAGGAGAAGGGTGGAGGTTAATTTGTATAAAGGATGAGTGACATCTTACGAATGGATTATTCCCCATGCAGTCTCTTGGGAGCTGTGCACCAGCCTGCACATCCACACACTCACACTCGATGCGCACACCTCCTTCAGACTCTCACCATCCCCTAGCGCCTCCTGTCTGAGCCCTTGTTTTATAGACAGACTTAGAAAAGAGCAGAATGGGAACATTTTTGCGTGCCTGGTGGTCTTTTATTTTTTTTTTCATTCCAGACCTCCTGCCTCCTTAAGCTGCCTACACTTGCTGCCAATTTGTTCAATGAAGCTGTCTTGTGTGGTTAATATTGTCAGGATTTATGAGCATTGCTAAATGTGTGCCTAGAATAATTTCTTTTCTGTTTTTATCCAAAGGGAACCTTGAAGGGTGATTCTTCACCTCTGTGCACAAATAGACATGAGTTCCAGTCCTAATTCTGCAACTGAAGTACTCTATGACCTTGGGCAAATCCATCTTTCTTATTTGCTCTGAGCTCTCCATCTGCACTATTAGCTGGGGAGATGTTTAAGGGTCCTCGTGACTCCAGGATTTTATGATTTGATTGATTTAAGAGATTGGTCATTCATTGAAGAACAGGACTGTGAAAGGTCCAGTCTCCTTTGCTGAGCCTCAGTTTTCCCATTAGCAAAATATGAGAAAAGATAGAGCTGAAGGAACTTTACAGGTTTAATTTAATATGGATGATAATGAAGTGTCCTTTCTGCAAATCAGGTGCAATGCCAGCTTTTGACAACCGATGTCATTAGAGGGCCAGATAATTTGAAACACAGGATTCTTATGTGGTAGGTAAGTCAGCACTTAATTGCAGGGTACATCACTGGATTGATCTTCCTAACCATGGGGATAGTTTTATTGTGTTAAAAACTAGTACTTCCCAAACACAGAAATTTAACCTAGAGAATGTAATTCATAAAATTATAGCAATTTGAGAATAATCATTCCTTCATTTTTCTTTCAACAAATACTTATTGAGTGCCTACTGGGTTCTAGGAAACCAGTCTACATTTTAGGAAACCAAAAAGATGCAGTTAGATCCTTTTTCAGCCTAGAAAGAAACAGATAATAAGCATCTAAATATATAAATGATGAAATTTAAGGTGGCAATAAGGGCCATGAAGAAAACTAAGCAAGTTAATGCAGTGAGGTCCCCGGGGGTACAGTGGGAATCATCAGGAAACTACTAGGAAGTCGCAGTTTGAGTTGAGACCTGAAAAATGAGAACAGTGAGCCACAGGAAGGACTGAAAGGCATTCAGAGGAGAGGGAGTAATGAATACGAAGCCATCACATTTGGGACAAGCTTGGTGAGTACGAGGAATTTAGCAAGGAGGCCACTGTGTCAGGAGGCAAGTGGATAAAGGCAAAGTAAGTGGCGGTGAAGGTATAGAGGAGACCTAGATTTGTTTATCACCATTATTCTCCTTATTGTCAAAGGAAGCCCTGCCAAACCACTTCTTATATAGTTGTTTATGATCCTGAGGATGAAAATTGTGGCTCCTGTGCCACGGCAGGTGCATGCCTGTAATCCTGGACACTTGGGAGGCAGACAGGAAGTTTGCGAGTTCAAAGCCAGAGGCAGCCTGCGTAACTTGGTAAACATCTCAAAATGAAAACCATAAAAGGGGCTTGGGGTGCAGCTCAGTGGTAGAGGACTCACAAAGTATGTGCAAGGCTCTGATTTCAACCCCTCAGTACTGGAAATAAAAATAAAAACAAGAACAGAGAAAGAAAGTGTCAAAGAGGTGGCTAAGGTATGCTAACCTCAGAGGTCAGTGGGTGGAAGCCTGCAGACCTGCATTCCACAAAGACATGAGGAGGGACCACTTTCCCATATCACATCCCATCTCTTTCATGCCTGGAAAGAGGTGGGACTGAGAGATCTGTTTGGAGCAAGAGTCAGCAAACTGAGGCCCACAGGCCAAATATGGCCCATTACCCCTTTTATTGGAACTGAGCCATGCCCCTTTTCTATGTATTGTCTGGCTGCTTTCCCATTACAACGGCCAAATTAATTGCTACAGAGCCCATATGGCCTGCAAAACAGAAAGTATTTACCATCTGGCCCTTGACAGAAAAGGTTTACTGACCTCTGGTGTGGAGCATGGGTTGGAGAGCAGAACCAAGTTCTCCAGTCTAATCTTCTTGCACCAGGCCATTAATCTGGACTAAGAGGCATGTGTGATGTGGGAGGGTGAGAATACTGGCCCCCTGCCCAGCACTGACATTAACTCACCATGTGACTTCCAGAGACCTTATTCCTCTCCTATTTCAGTTACCTTTTGTTTAAAATGAGCAAGTTGGACAAAATCAGTAGCTTCCTAATTATTTTAATAGTATTTTACATTGGATTCTTACGTGGAAGCCCAGTATCTAAAAGAGAATTAAAATTCCTCCAATTGAACCTCCAGTTCTCCTTCAGTGACCCCAGAGCAGGTTTGTTGTTGTTGTTGTTAGGTGCCATCAAGTCATGTCCAACTCATAGCAACCCTTATAGGGTTTTCAATGGCTGATTGTTTCGGGATTGCCTCAGGAGTGGATTGACACATCCTTCTCCCATATTTGCAGTGCTGGGAATCGAATCCGGGACCTCAGAGGCTTCAGTGCTCTACTAACTGAGCTAAATCCCAGCTTTAGGTGCCTTTGAGTCATGTCCAACTCATAGTGACCTTTGTAGGGTTTTCAATGGCTGATTATTTTGGGATTGCCTCAGGAGTGGATTGCCATGTCCTTCTCTCCTTTTTTTGTGGTGCTGGGAATCGAACTTGGTTATGTGGGTATCATTAAATAATGGGATTTAGGGGGCATTTTGAAGATCACTAGATCATTTTAGGGTCCATTGCGGCTTTCACATTACCTGTTTATAATGAACCTCGGTAGGTTCCTCATGTATGGAGATGTTGAGAAAAGTCGGTTTTCTTCTCTGTTAATTAAACTTTTCCTTGGACAAGAGAACACATTATCTTTCCACTCTGGTCCTCAATTTCCTGATTTATGAAAGGAGAATGGTGGTCCACACCTCAAAGAATCATCCTGAGCATTCAGTGAGTTGGTTTGTGCCAAGGACCAGGTGATGAGGTGGAATAAACAGGAGTTGGGAGCCTTCCAGATGGGTTCAGCCATCAGCTTGTTTTTTTAAGTTTTAGTGAGATAGGATTCACATAGTACATAATTAACTCAATTAGAGTATATAATTCAATAGATTTTAGTGCATTCATAGATACATAGATACATGTAGCCATTTCCACCTTTATATTTTCATCACTTCAAAAGCAAACCCTATACTCTTTAACTATCACCCCCCTATCCCTCCATCCTCATCCCCAGTCTAAACAACCACTAATCTACTTTCTGGAGATATCATGCAAATGGAGTTATATAATATTATAGTGTTTGTGATTGGCTGCTTTCACTTAGCCTAATGTTTTCAAAGGTCATCCATGTCGTGGCAGGTATTTTATTGCTTTTAAGGTCTACAACATATCGCTGTATGGATATATCATGTGAAGTTTGGATGATACTCATCTGTTGATGGACATTGGGTGGTGTTCACCTTTTGATTATAGTACATACTGCTGTTGTACACATCTGTGCACATGTTGTGTGTGAACACACAGGAGTGACTGCTTCAGGCCAATGGCTTAAACTCCTAAGCCTCTATTTTCTCAGTGATGAATAGGCTAATCCTGCATACTGGATAGGCTTGTTTCGAAGGTTATAAGATAAAAAATGGTGACGTATCTGGCCCAGGACCTGGTACGGTAGATACCTAATACACAGTTGTTTACCATTATAATGAGACAAAGTAGGTTTTCAGAAAAGCAAGATAACCAAAAGCATTCATTCCTTTACCTTCTTTCTTTTTAGGGTTCAGCCTGGAGCTCCATGGTGGTGGCATGCTCACCCCCACAATGGGCCTTGCATTTTCTAGCTTTCAGTGGTTCTTTCTCTTTCAGGAAAAAACCAAGGAGCCTGCTCAGTGAGTCTGAAAGAAAATTAACATCTTAGAATATGTGTGAACATTAAATGGGGCATGAATGGAGGGTTGTTGAGGAAAAGGACTGAGAAGCCTGTGGAAAAAGGGAGGGAATTATCTTTCTGTCTTACAAATTTAAAAGGGAGACAAGACCCTGACTCCACTCTTTTCATACAGTGGAACCCAGAAATTATACTCAGACATTTAAGAGAAATCTTTAATAGGCTTTTGATTTAGTCTTTTGTATTAGTCAAGTGATATGTTGCTGTGATGGAGAAACCAACCAAAGGAAACTTGTAGAAGGAAATATGGTATTTATTGGTGGCTCACAGTTAGAGGATCAGTCCATAATAGCAATGGGGCAGGCATGGCAGCAGCAGGTACCAGGGCAGACATGGTGGGGCCCTTGGCACAGAACCTCGTGTCTTCATGATCAGAAAGCAGAAAGCTTCAGGAATTAGGGCTCCAGGTAAAAGTCTCCCAGGTCCTGTCTCCAGGCTGCTGCTCCCACAAAGCTAGAATCTCCCTTCCCGTAGTTCCATAACCACCCAGGGCAGCACCATCTGCTGGGGACCCAATGTTCAAGTACATGACCTTTAGGGGGACATTTAGATCCAAACCATAACATTTTCAAATGCTCCCTTCAGAATCAAAAGTTCCAATGGGGAAGGGAAATCAAGATTGTTAATAATTAATAATATCCCAAGAGCAATAACAGTCTGAGTGCTTGGTATGCACTACTCTCATTTTTTATTTTCAGTACTGGGAGTTGAACCTTGAACCCAGGACCTTACACATGTGAGGCACATGCTGTACCACTGAGCCACTTCCCTATCCCCCTTTTAATTTATTTTAATTAATTTATTTTTTTAGGTACTGGGAGTTGAATCTAGGGTCTCATGCATGCATTTTTGCAAGCACTCAACCACTGAGCTGTATCCCCAGCCCATTTTTTACTTTGTATTTTGAGACAGGGTCTTGCTAAATTATGCAGTCTGCCTCTGGTCTCAAACTTGTGATCTTCTTGCCTCAGCCTCCAGAGTTGCTGAGATTAAAGGCATGTGATGACACCCAGCCATCATTTAAAAATTTTTTTTTCTGGCATTTATTGAGTGCCCATTAGTTTTTATTAGCATTGGTGAGTAGATATGTCAGTGAACAAGATTGACCCAGCCCTTTCTCCACACGAGTGTGGTTCATTTCATTTAATACTCAGAGCTCCATTTAGTGGATGAGAACCCTGAGGCTCAGCACATTTACGCTGCCTAGTCGGTAGTGAACGGCACCTAATAACAACAACAACAGTTGGTACTAGAAACCTACTGGAATTCTGGTCTGTCTTCAAAGCCCAACTTCTTTCTCTGAAGCAATACAGGAGGCAAAATGTGTCTGCCACAAGCAAGACACTTCCAGTCTCCACTATGTAATTCTCTCCCTGGTGTTAGTATCGATTCAGCTATGAGTGACAGAGAGTCTAATGTTTCAGTGGCATACACAGGATGGATGCTTGTTTTTCTTTCAGTTGTTCCATGCTGTAGGTCATGGCGTCAGGACCAGGGTGCTTCTATTTCACTGCTCCATTTTACATGGCCTGTATTTCCAGTTCACCTCACAGACAAACACGACTCTCTACCCACTGCATGCAAATCTGGCTATGTAAAAGGAGAAAAAAAAAATCAGGACGACGTGTCCCCTTCATTTTAGGAATTCTCTGCAAGATGAACTGACTTCAATTTATATCCCTCAGCTTTCCCTTTCTTAGTTGTAACTAGCTCCAAGGGAAGGGGGAAGTTTCCCAGTGAACTTGGAAGATTCAATTACTGATGAACAGAAAAGATTGTGCATTCAGTTGTGGAGGGAGGATGAGCTGTCTTGGCTACATTCTCTCTCCTTACATGTATTCATGGAGGCTGACAAACTGAGTGGGTTGTGAAGACAAGGGGAAGAAAGATTTTTTGGGCTGGAAGTCATATTTCACAGTGGTCAAACTGAAGTGCTGAAGTCAGGCTGGGAAACATGGGCTACTGACTCCTTTCATGTCTTCCCCCCTTCCTTCTGCTCCCTGTACTGGAGTCATTAACTAGTGTCCCATAAGCTACACAGAGGTTCCTTGGAGTGGAGCTCAATGTGAAAACCCTGCTCTGTTTTCCCACCCATCTTCAGCATTTTACTCAAGTCTATTTCACTCCTATTTCTAGGAGTGTCTCAGTTGGGCTCATCTTCTTCCCTGTTGGTTGGATTTTTGAAGCCTTAGGCTGGAGTATAGAAAAGTTAGCAGAGTTCCTTACCACCTTCAGGGTACAGTAACATTCAGCTTATTATTATTATGGTAGCAGAACACTGTATGTACAAAGATGAGAATTCTTAAATTTGTACAATTAAGAGCAAGAGCTGCAGAGGAGGTGCAATGACCTGGGCTTTTATCTGCGCTGTTCCACTTATGATGACCGTGGCTAAATTACTTAACCCCTCTGAGTCCCAATGTCTTCTTTTGGAACTACGAGTAGTAAACGTTAACACTTCATAGGGCAGTATGAGAATTAAAAGAGAGTGCATGAGAGATGCTGAGCACAAGCCCTGAGGACTGGGTGTGCTTACAGATGGTAGCCATATCCATTATCATTGGAGAGTTCAGTCCAATTCCTAGAATACACTAAACAGTAAATGGTAGCTATCTTTACTGTCTCCTAGCTTTTTTGGGCCCTGCATTTCTGACCTCAAGAGCAGCAGAATGTAGCTACTATATATGGAATCCTGAGAACTAGAACTTCTTGCCAGTGGATCTAGGAGAGGGAAATGCATATGGCTGCCCTACTCACCTTCCTGCATGTTCCCCCCTCCTGCTTCAGTTTAGTTACTTAAAAGAGAAGGATTTCCTCTCCCCTTTCCCCATTGGCTCTCTTTGTTTGTCCTTCTTTTCAAAATGCTATCCTGTTTTATCCTCACCCACCAGTGACTATGGCCCTGAATCCATGTTTAAAAAATTAACTGGGTCTTGTCTGCCAAGGGAGGGAGCATATCCTTTCTTCCACTGTTTCCCCTTCCTGCTGGCTACTGTGTGAATAGCTTGGACATTTTTGTATCAATGCTCGATGCCCAGTGAGTGCTCCTTTCTGCTTACCTATGATTGTCCAAGATCTGATCCCTACAAAGTACACAGTGGAAAATAAGTGATAGTGAGCAGCGTCTTTGTTTTTAGAAGCCTTGTTTTAATTCTCTGGGAAGCTATCAAACACATATGACAAAGTTTCAACCAGTGGAAAATGAAAAGAACTTGAATTGGAAACAGTCATTTAGACAAATTAACATTTCAGCCTAAAGAAGTTGGAGCATCTACCATTTCTCAGAGTTAACATTGTAACTTAATCCATATGTACATATTTTTTGTTGTTGGAATACTGAAATACTCCCCCTCTTTCTAGCAGTCTTCCCTGATGTCTTGCAGAAGGTCATCCTTCCCTGAACCTTCAGCAAGAGGTCAGCCTCCCATCACCTTCTGACTAGAAGTCATCTTTCTCTGCTTCTGTAGCAGGAAGTCTTCCTTCCTGTCTCTGATCCCAATAGATTAGTCCTTTCTTGCAATGTCTCTACTCTTTTAAATAATGACCATGCCTTCCTTTCACCATCCTTCCCATTTCTATCTCTACTAGATATCTATGCTTTGTTTCTCCCTCTCCACAGACTGCTTTTCCTTACCCGCTCTGAAATGGAGTTTCCATTACTTTGTGCAGTGAGCTGTTGCTTAGCCCATTCATGATGTTCCTCTCTGGCTGACTCCCTCAAAGGGCAGATGGTGAATGACTGGAGAAAGATCCTATATATCAGTCCTGAATCAGCCTCAGCCTGGCTGAGTGACCTTATTAACCTTCAGCCTCTTTCTATACCCATTTCTTCAAGATGAAAAATGAGGCCACTTAGCAGTCCCTGCCAGACACAGGGGTGGTGAGGAACTAATTAACAGTCATCAGGAAAGTGCTTTTCCACAGTGTACAGAATATCCAGAAAACACAGATGAACTCAGTAATTATAATAATAAAATTGGTGGGAATTAGCACTGGCCATTCAGCCTGAGGTCTTTCAAGGGGCAGGTTATGGTAGAGAATTGATTTCAGGATCCGGCAGCAGCTCAGCTGCTCTGAGTTCTTGCAAAGGTTCTCAAATCTGGCTTCACTCCCTTTCTTCTTCTTGACATTCTATCTTTACAGCTTCAGAGGGTCTGCACATTCTATACTCTCTTCCTGTGTTCCAATCTATCCCATCTGTTCATGTTTGCAATTTTGTGCCCTCATGAGCTAGCCCTTGTTCCTTGAGATTGAAGATGTAGAAACTGACCCCAGGCTGGGGAAAGGAATTGCTGAGGGTTACAGAACAATTATCAAGACTTGGAACTGAAACCCAGGTCCTGATTTAAGAATTAGAGATGCTTCTTCTTTAATGCATCTTCTCTCCCACCTATAACTCTAGGCCTTACTGGAATTCCCTCAGTCCTTCCATGTTCTACTTATATCTATTCATTTAGATGGAGCAAAAACTTACTGAATACTTACTGTATGTCAAACTCTGTGCTTGGCTCTGAAATAAGCAGGCCAAAACTCTGTCTACAAAGGATGGTTGGCACATACTAGGTGTACAGTAAACGTGTTGAATGATTGCCTTATTCATCACTGCATCCCTGGCTTCTAGGATAATGCCCACAGCAAGATACTTGCTCAACAAATATTTGCTGAGCAATGATGAGTGATCTCTCAGCAGCCTCCCAAGGGACTTCTGGGTCAGGTTTTTCATCTCCCAATTCCCCATGTAAGCACTGCCAGGTGAATCTTTCCCAGATACATCACCGATAATGTCACCCTCTCTTTAGTTTGCTCATATACACTTCTTTGCTTGGCATAATCGGCCTTTTCACATGTGACTTCAAAACCCCTCTCCCTCCTTGCCTTCCATGGCTGTCTTCCTGAACATAAAGTCTACCTAATATAACTTCTGCCTTCCAGCGGTATAGGTCTGCATGCATTTCTGTCTCAGGAACTTGGCTAGTCGGCCTCTCCCCCTGCTTGAGTCTACTAGCTGCTTGAAGGGTTGTGACAGTGTCCACATCTCTAATCTAATCCCCCACTGCAGAGATGTGTGCTCCAGGATTTTTGTATGGCAGCAATAAATGGTTCAGTGCCTTTTGTGTTAAACCTTTTGTCTGCTCTTCTCCCTTCCCACCACAGCCACCATTGGAAGCAATTTCTTCATTTTCTGCTGCATCGCTTTCTGTGGTCAATTAGCTATCTCTCCTGGCATTCGTTGGTGTTATTTGCATGCTTGTTTTATTCCTATGATCTGTGATCAGCTTCTAGGTGTAAGTATTGTGAAAGACGGAATGGAGGGGAGTAAAAGCTTATTTGAATCTTGGCTCCATCATTAACTTGCTCCATGACCTTGGGCAAGTCTGTCTTTATCTCTGCACACTCACTGAGTTTCCACATCTGTAAAGAAGGCCTTGGACTAAAATTAGAGATCTCAAACTGGCTGCCCATGGGCCACATCTGGCATTTGGGTATCATTTTGTTTGGCTTGTATTTTTTAAAAGCAGTTACATTTCCAAAATGAGGGGGGAAAATGAGAAATTTCACACAACAGCTGGATTTCCAGCTTCTCTTGAAAAAATGAGAAGAGCTGCCAGACTCCGGCTTCCTTCCTGCATGGCAGTGTGCTGGTGGGGTTTGGGATTGTTGCCTCTTCTGAAAGGGATCTGGGCACCCTGCCCCTCCCTCGTGGTTACTCCCAAAGGCCAAGTGTCCGTTGTCATTGGACATCAGGCATGTGCTGCTGGTTTTCTGTCAATTCTGCTCTGCTCATTTATACTGCCTGCCTGGGATCTGAAAGCTTTGAGTTTGGGGCTCCTGAGTTAGATGATTATTAAAGGGCATGTCTCAAATGTGCATCTCCCTCCCCTTTTCCCAACTCCATTCACCTCCTTCCTTTCCCAGTGTCCTCATCTCTAAACCGTCCTAGAATCCTACTCTCCTCAGTTGTTGGGGTGGGAAGGAGTAGGCCAGAAGGAGGAAGTGGCATTATCTTGACAATGGAACATTTTTCCCTCTGTAATCCCTGCATGTCCATCCTAATTACTTCCTTATCAGTCTCCAGGAGAACACACAGCAGGTAATTAGTGGGGGAATTGATGAGACTCTTCAGCCTAAGGAGTCTGGTGGGAGAGGGAGGAGAGCAAAGAGTCTGAATCCTAGGAGCGGGGCTCCAGGCCCACGTGCTCAGTGCCTCTGTCATCAGGTTGTGTTTGCCCAGCTCAGACACGGGTGGCTTGACAGTCTGCTCTATTAGACATCAGAGAGGGTGCCTGGAGAGGCCACAGCAACCCAGGTGGTAGAGGACAGCCCTGTCTGCCTCCCTAGGATCAGAAGGCGAGTGGTAAGCCCCCACCGTCTGGCCCAGACATCCCCACGTGGGTAATCTGGAGTCTTGTGCTGTTTGAAAGGGGAAGCCAGACTCGGTGCTGGACTGGTAGGAGTCTGGCCTGTCATCGGCATCTCCCCCAGGGCTCACAGCCAAAAGTCTACACTTCATATGGCGTCTCTCGTCTGCCTGTTTTATGAATAAATAAGTTACATGGTTGATTCCACAGTCTCCTGCCAACCAGCAATGTCTGGTTCCTGCCCTCTCAAGTTTGATGTTTCTGAAATACAACATACCATGTTCTAGACCCATCATCCCTCTGCTTCCCAGTCCATGCCTTCTCCCAGAATCCGAGCTTTAGGGGCCCATGATAAGTCCTGCTTCCTCTCCACATTGCCCCCTTCCCACTCCAATTGTCTTCAGAGCCTCATTCATATTCATTCTCTCTCCCCCCTCTTCTTTCTTGCTCTCTCTCTCTCTCTGGAGGTGAAGTACATAGAGGGTTGGACTAGTGCCGTGTCTCTCCCTAAGCTAGTTGACTATCTGCTGTGGCTCTCCTTGAATATCAGGAGAGATTCTATACCCTGAAGACAGGCTGCAAGGTCTGGTGTGAGTCAGCCCCGCCTGTTCTCTAACCTCATCACTCACGATGGCAAGTCCCTGCCTCCCCAGATCTGTGTGTCAGCCACACTGATCTTTTTACTAGTTCTTTGAAACCTCCATATTCAGATTCATTGTTTCCTGAGTGTTCCCACCAGTTCATGTTTTCTCTGTCTGTTTCCTCTAGAAAGCCCTATTCAGCCTATCACTCCCACACACGTGGCACATCCACCTGTGGGCTTGCCTGACTGTGGCCGGGGTCCTCCTGTGGCTCCCATAACTCCCCAAGCTCAGGACATCAGCACAGTTCGTGTGGCATCGTGTACTGTAAGGGCTGACTGGCATATCTTTCTCCCCAGTTAGGAGGGCACACGATCACAGCTGTCTTGCATCTCTTTGTATTACCAGAAGGTAGCATGGCATTGGGCTAATAGTTAGGCACTCAGAAAATACAATATTTGTGGATTGAGTCAATGAATTGAGTTACAGAGATGTCGATTCAACTCAGTTTGATCCTGCGTCTTTATTTCTTCATCTATGAAGCAGATGTGTCCTAATAGTTACCTGGCTAACACAAGGACAAAGCGCAAAACTGTACTTGAAGAAAGAAAATGAATTTAGAATGTCTGCAACATGTTTTCATGAGGGACATAATTACTCTTAGAGAGGAGGTCAATGCCGCACATTCTTCACCCTGGAAATATTGGTGGCTTGTGATATTGAAGGTGTCTTTGGGAGTCAGTAAGTCCTCCCCCAGCCATCCCTTCACCTTCAGCCTCTTTGGGTGAATGCAGTGTTGGTGACTCAAGACAAGAGCAGGAGGCTGAATGGCATTCTGCGGTGTGGGGGTTGCAGCAGAGTCCCTCACCAGAGACATTGGGAGTTCCTTAGTTGGTAAAGTCATAAGCTATTTTGGAAACTAAGATTCCTGTTACCCAAGAGGCTCTTTTTGGAAAGAACCAGAGCCAAGAGATCTGTTTCAGTAAAAGCAGATAGAATCCCATGGTGGTGGTGGTAGTGGTTGAAAGGGAAGATCTTGATTGATTGCCTGGCATACCAGTTTGCATTTGAGAATGAGGCTTCAGGGGGTCAGAGGTGGGGCAGACACACTGTGTTCAGATCAGTTTAATGCAGCTGATTTTCTGCTTTTGAAAAATGAATTGTTCTTTTCAAGGGAGAGGAAGACATAAGTATATAAAAAGACTCAACGCAATCCCTGCCTCCGACCTGTTGTGGGAATGCATATACTTCAGCCTCTAGGAATGTCAATCTAACATCAGTGCTAAAACTAAATTAAAAAAAATCTGCAGAGAGGAGGAATTGGAATACTTTTTTTTTCTTTTTAACCTTTATTAAATTCTGGACTTGACTCTAGGAGAGTAGAAGAAAAAAAAATCATAGTTCTTCTTCCAGCCCCCGAAGGTCCCCCTTACTGGGTAGGTTGAAGGAGTATAATAATGCCACCAGAGACAGGAGAGAGTGTTGCGAATGTCCACAGCCCTCTGCTTTGGTTCGTGCTGCTGTGGGGAGATGCCTTCCACTGCCCTGGGTCTCTGTCTGTTTGGCTGGAGCCCTGCTTCTGTCTGCTGCAGGCCTGGGGCACTGGTCAGCATTATTCACACCCTTGTACCTGCTGCTTCATGTGCAGAATCAAGAGGGGCCTGGAGGCTGGTGATGAAGAAGCAGCGGCTATGGGCTGCACCCCAGGGCCCAACAGCTTCAGGCAGAGGGCTCTGTAATTGGCTGCTCTAAGAAGCAAGCCAGGCCAGCCTGCAAGTGAGGAGAGAGACTGGCTGAGTGGGAGCCACAGAGACCTGAGATCACATGCCCAGTTGTGTGTGTGCCGTTTGCTGCCCATGTAACATTGGATGACTTATCTCCTCTCTTGGGCGCCAATTACTCTCTGGTAACATGAGCTGATAATAACCTATATTGCAGCATTGATGTGAACACATGGTGACATAGGACACATGGTAGGACTGACATAGTAAGGATTAAGCATTAACAATCTCTTCCTGCATTTATTGGTTCTGTGATAGGGCTGAGAAGTTACCCTCACAGAGTGCAAGGTTTAGGTCAAGGGTGCAGAGATAGCCATAGTGTGATAGAGGAGAGAACACCCTGGGGCCAAATGGAGGAGAAGTCTCTCTCCCATCCACTCGTAGGTGGTCTTGGAAGATATTGCAGAGGATGTGACCCTGGAGCGCAGAAGCAATATAGGCTTGACAGGTAGTGAGGGGCGAAGAGGTGGGGAAGAGAAGATTCCAGACAGAGGGATGAGAATGTGCAGACTGGAGTGATGAAAGGTACTGTGGTTCACTTAAGGACCTGGAGATTAGCTCAGTTTTATGGGCTCAGCAGATTTTTACTATTTCTGCCTTAGGGAGTGGTCCTCAATAGAAAGCTATTTTACCCCCTTGGAGACATTTGACTAAATTTGGAAGCATTTTTGTTTGTCACTACTGATGGAATGGGGGTACCACTTGCATTTAGTGGGTAGAGGCCAGGAAGGCTGTTCAGTATCTTATGCACAGGATAGCTCCCACAACAAAGAATTGTTGTTGTTGTTAGGTGCCGTGGAGTCATGCCCGACTCATAGTGACCCTCATAGAATTTTCAATGGCCAATTATTTCGGGATTGGCTCAGGAGTGGATTGCCATGTCCTTCTCCCATTTTTGTGGTGCTGGGAATCAATTTCAGGACCTCAGAGACTGCAGAGCGGTGCTCTACCAACTGAGCTAAATCCCAGCCTGTCAACAAAGAATTAGCCTGCTCAGAATATTAGTGGTTTCAATGTCCAGGGACTCTATTCTAGAACATCAAAACTGTATTTGGCAGAGAAGGTGACTACTTATTTGGTTTGAGTCATAGATTCTCCTCTACTCTTATTGCTTCCATCCCCTAATCTGGCCATAGTGCTGACCACTCCTTTCTTAGTTGTGAAGGTTTATGACAATGAGTCACAGATGTTGTATCTGACTTGGTTTTACCCTCCTGAATTATTCAGCAGCAGCCATTTATACCTTAGCCTGAATCAATTCATCTAATTATTTAGTTGTTTAGGAGGAACTACAGGGGTAGGACACACAGCTTTGGATTGACATTGGTAAAGTTCTGGAACTGGGTTGTTTAGAGGACTGGAAAGGCCACAGAAGGGCCCTGTGATCTGGGACTGATCCCTCAAGCCAGCGATATTTATGGTTTTTTCAGAAGCAAAAATGTTTCACTGAGTATCTCCTCTTAACCTAGCATTGATCTAAGCATGCCACTGCACAATTTTCTGCATAATTTCACTGATTCTTCTGTTCTGCCCACAAATATTTGCTGAGCATGCACTATATGCCAGACAGTGTTCAAAGTGTTAGGCATCATATAATTTGGCTCTCAGAATCCCGTTTCAAAGATAGGGAAACTGAGACCTAGACAGGCATCTTGTGGCCAATAGCCACAGACTGGAGTAACATCCATGAGCCTATCCAGGAATGAGGGCAGCTGTGCTCTCTCACCACCTCTGCTGTACCTTGGTTTGGGTCTGTATCTGGCAACATGAAGTGAAAGAAACTGGTGCAGCACAATTCATATTTTTGCTTAGAGACTGTTGGAGATGTGCATTTTTATGCACCTAGGATGAGCCATGAGCAAGTAACAAACTGGACCATCATGCTGCCCAGCAGCTCAGGCTACCCTTGCAGGCTTCACATATTAATTCCAAAGCTGCTTTTGATCCTTGCAGTGCCAGGCAGGGACACAAAGAGCAAAGGAGATGCTGCTCCTCATCTGGTGTGTGGTGCACAGTGAGAATTGAGAGGCAGTTATGGGAGCTTTAGGGTAGGCGAGGGACTCCTGACTCCTTGGTTAGAAAAGGAAAGAGGTTGGTAAGGAAATCAAAGGCTGACAGAGGGACAATTGGCACTGAAGAGCCATCCAGAGACTGGGAATGTTCCTTAGAGTGCTTTCAAAGGCAAGGGGCAGAGTAACATTATATCATAAACATGGACTATAAAGTCATAAAGACCTGGGATAGGAAACCCAGAGCCACCACTTTGTAGAGCTGTGACCTTGGGTTAGGTACTTAACCTTCCTATTTCCTCGTTGATTGAGAAGAGTGTAATAATTCTTACCCTTTAGAATGATTCTAAGAAGGAAATATGATCCCATATGGAAGGGCCTGGCTTGGGGTAAAATCTCTTCATTTCTGTCTGATAGTCATGCAAGACAGTCATGTTGGGTGATTTCTCCAACTTGACTGCATAAAACCACCCTAGGTAGAAGTTCATTAAAATGAAGATCCCTGGGCTCCTGCCAAATTCCTGTTTGGGTGCGGTTGATGTGGGTGCCGGCAACCTGTGTCTCAGCAAGCAACCCAATGGTCCTTCCTGCTACTAAGCCTCAGTTTCCTCAGCAGTGGCACTGGGGAAATAACCCTTCATGTCCTCTAAAGTCAGTGCATCTCTTCAGTGCTGACAAAGTGGGTTCACTTGGTTGCTTGGTTGGACTCTCAGTTGGCCCTGGAATGTTGGAGCTATCATCACGTTCACTTTGTGGCTGAGGCAGGAGGATCACAAAGTTTACGTAAGGCAATGCCTACTTGAATTGACCATCGTGGGTCAATTGCAATATTAATGATGTGAACCCATGGTGAGGTAGAAAAATTATGTGGCTGGGAATGCAGCAGCCTATATCTTCCACTCAATGTCTTGTGGGTCTGAAGCATTACCATTTCCACCTACAGATTTTTTGGTCCCAGTTTCTTGATGTGTAAAATAGGGTCCATGAAGGGGGTAAACTTAGCCATCTCATTTACTCTTGATAATGCCCTTGAAGTTGACTGGTATGAAACTGTGATCCCCATTTTATAGGAAAGTAAAATCAAGTCATCTTAAACCTTCAGAGAATATAGTCATATTGGGTAGAATTGTGGCTTTATTATTTGTCTTCTACTATGCTAAATGCTTCACTGTATGGCTGGGAGGAAGGATTGAACCAAAATATAAGTAAAACCTCATTGAGCATCAGGCAAACATAAAGAAGGTGCAACTGCAGATCTGCATAAAACCTCTCATTGTGGGGCCTTGCCACCTATTTAATAAAAAGCACATCTAGAGAAAGAGCACAGCCCTCAAAGATTACTTCAATCTTATCAGAATAAATGGATCTTTAGGAGCAAATGGTTCACCCCTTGGAAGAGAAGGGATTTTCCCCAGGACTCTTCAGAAGAAGCAATTTTCTAAGTGGTGCCCTGTATAAAGCAAATGTGCCTTAATTTTCCTCCCACAGTGACTACTCCAGCCCCCAGCCCACCTTCTCCAGCTCAGAGGAGCAGCTGAGCCAGCACTAGCTTCAGTCTTTCTGGAGGGCTTTATTTTCACAAAATGCTTTATAACCACAGGCCTTAGAACCGCTGCAACACCAGGGCTTTTGCAGAGCAGCATCACTTTGGTGGAGTGGCAGCAGATGGCTCAGACGCAGGGCTGAAGCAGTTTCCCAGCCCAGGCTCCTGCATGGACCTCCATCTTCCACTACAGATTGAGGACATTCGATATGTTCATTCCGTAGCCCCTCCAGCAGCATCATTGCTGTCCTGATTGGGAGAGCCCTATTCTGGGCAAACAGAAAAGGGGTGACTCATTCCTCAAAGTGTCCAACATGACTATATTAGTGTTGACCTTGGGTTCCTGGCCTCCCTTTTGCCAGGCACATCAGATGACTCTCACAAGCATATTCCTCCTCCAGCCAAGAAATAAGAAAGTCTAAGGCAAACGAA
>VMDO01000695.1:21434-86434 GCA_007922755.1 Pedetes capensis
CCTGGATGGGAGACCACCTGGGAACACCAGAAGCTGTAGGCTTGGGAGAAGGACCTGGCAACCCCCTCCCAAAAATCAATCTGCCATTGAAAACCCTATGAGCAGCAGAGAAGCACTGACAATAGTGTTTCCCCTGTTGTACAGAGGGTCGCTATGAGTCGGATACCGACTCGACGGCACCTAACAACAACAACAACAAGGCAAACCAAATATTGATGGGGTCCCTAGGGATTCTGAAGCTTCCTAAACTAAAAAGTTTGCTGTGGTTACTTTGGGTTCAAAGACACCGTGCTAATATCAATTGCTAACATTTATATAGTGGAAATTCCTCTACCAGGCAAATTTGTAAGTGCTTGCACATAATAATGTCTAATCTTTACAAAGGGCTGGTCTTCACCTCAGTTGGTAGAGTGCTTGCTCTGTGTACTCTGAGGCCCTGGGTTTGATCCCCAGCACGACAGAAATGGGAGAAAGACCTGGCAGCCCACTCCCAAAACAGTTAGCCATCTAATACCCTATGAATAGCAGAGAGGCAGTAACATAGTGCCGGGCATGACACAGTGTTGAGGAGTGTTTTGTTCTGTTGTACATAGGGTTGCTATGAGTCAGTCCTGACTCAATAGCACCTAATAGCAACAAGAATCTTCACAAAACCCAGTGGTAGAGTCATTATTAGCTTTCCCATTATACAGATGTGGAAAGTGGAAACTGAGGCAAAGAGAACATGTGCAACTTTCCAAAGATACAGCAATTACTCAGGCAGAGGTGGAATGTGAGCCTAGTCTGGCTGGCTACAGAGGCCACACCTTGCCTCACCAAACAGTATGCTGCAGCTTGGCAGTACTGCCCCATTCTGACTACATGCTGAAGTAGATCCAATAGAAGTCCAAAGGAAAGAAGGAGGAATCCACAGGGAAAGGGGCTACTATTACTGGATCTTTTGGATGTGATGTCTTCTGAGAGCAAGGATATTGGGAAAGGAGGCAGGTGTCAGAAGATGGAGTTAGAAATTGTGGTTCTACTGTTAACTTACTGTATGGTCATGGGCAGGAGACTTACCTGTCTTGTTTCCCTCCATTTTTCTACCTATAAAATGAAGTCAAGAACTTATTAGTTTATTAATTCACCAAGTTTGTACTGAGTGCCTGCTATTTCCCAGGCACTATTTCAGGCTCTGATAACTCAGCATTGAACAATAGCTGTCAGAGCCACCCCTTAGCTGTGTGTCAGTCCTGGCATCCAAGGCGTCCCTGGGCCACTACTGAGCCTTATGATGGACAAGTGGGTAGTGTTTATGGAGGCAGAGATACAAGGAGACTTCCCAAGGCTATGAAATCCCATCTGGGGATACAAGGTTATTTGTATAGCATAAAAGGCTCCAAATGTCTCAGTTTCATATCCTGAGGAAGATAGTATTCTCCCTCCCATACCCACACATGGGGTGCAGAGGAGGTGGTAACAGAGGAGAGAAGAGGAAATGCAGATGGAATGAAGGAAGAAATAGAAAGAAGAGAAGATATAAGGGAAAGGGAGAATTGAACACAGACAGAGAGCTCTCCACTTGCATACCAGGGGCCCAGGTATATCCAGAGCATAGCCTCCTGATCGTCCTCCAGCATCCCTCTATATTTCTTAAACTAATCACCTTTCTCCGAACAATTTCTGGCATCCCTCGTCTCCCAGGGGCAAAAGGATCCCCAAGCCCAAGCCTGTATCAATGAGTCAGGAAGCTGCCTAATGCTTCCCTAGTCAGTGGTTTGTTACTGTCTCCACAATGCCATTTTTCTCCTCAAAATGCCCACATGGAAAGATGAAGGTGAGAAACCCAGAAGTATCCTGATTTTAGGGAGTTAGAGGATCCCAGACATTCAGTGGAGGCAGGAGCCCAATTCTGAGTAGTGATGTCCTCAACCAGAAGGCCTCCTGTCAGGCAGAGCATCCTCCCACGTTTCTCTCAGTCAGGGCTCTGGGCTCCTCATGACTACTCAGGGTACCATGACCCAAGCACTGTGGTTCCTAAACCACAAAATGTGAGGGAGACAATAAAGAAACTGCCACTGAGAGAGGACCTAACATACAGTTCTCCTTCTCCCTCTCTCCTCTTTTCCCCTTTATTCCTTCCTTCCTTTCTCCCTCCTCTCTCTTTTATTATCTATTTTTTATTTCCTAATACTGTCCTGAAAATTATATTTAATTATCCTCAGTTTATGGAAGAGATACCCAGACATGGAGAGAGAAGCTGACTTTCCAGAAGGTTCTCAGGTCTACATTGGACCAGTCATGTATCATAATGTTACCTGATTCCAAAGACCCACACCAGGGAGGCCACTGGGGAAGTAACTACATGGGATGGAGAGTCACTGGAGAGCTCGAGTCTATGCTGTGCACATTTCTGTTAGATATCAGATCTTGCAGCAGTTCAGTTGTTTTTGTCTGAGTCATGGGATTGGCATGTATCTACCTCCAAGTGTTATGAAATGGGAGAAGGATGTGGCAATCCACTCCTAAAGCAATCCCAAAACAGCCATTGAAAACCCTATGAATAGTAGAGAAGCACTGACATAGTATTGGAAATAACAGTGTCAGGGAGTGTTTCATTCTGTTGTACATAGGATTGCTATGAGTTGGACCTGACTCAACAGCACCTAACAACAACAACAACAACAACAACAACAACAACAACAACGTTATGAAGGTTATATGAGATGGTTCATGGAAGCCACTTTGAAGAGTGGTGATCATCTATTATGACTGCCATCTGCCCACAGATTGTGTAGTCCTATTCAAGCATGCCTGGAGATTAATTCTCTGAAATTCTTCTATGTCCAGATACTTAACAGCAAAAAAAAAAAAAAAAAAAATTTTTTTTTAGTTCCCATTGAGGAGTTTTCCCACTTTCAATTGAGAAGACCTTAAGACAAACATAATCAAGGAAGAGAAGGTTGGGGAGAGTTGACCCACTCGTGATGGGCTGAATTTAATGAAATGAAATTTAACATAATGAAAAGTTTTGTAAATGGTTCCATAAAAACATTTGCAGAAAGTTTTGAAGAGAGAGATTAGACATAAATACTTACTGAAAACGGCTCCAGGCAGCTTTGTGCAGAAATCATGGCAGCCCTGCTAAGCAGGTATTAATATTCCCTTTTTATAGATGAAGCAAATGAAGTATAGAGACTCAAAATGTTTTGTCCCAGTTCATACATCTGGTGAGGACTCTGGCTGGGACCACAATCCAAATGGACTCCCAGGTCATATGCCCTCCATTTGCCCATCAGCAGACTTTGTCTGGCTGGCAGTCAGCATGGCTGGAAGCAAGGTATCCTCACTGTTCTAACACCTCGAGGAAGTTCATAGACAACACCTCTGGGTTGTTATTCTTGAAGACAACTGGGAAATAGGCACCACAGTTTTCACTGCTGAGGGCTATGTAAAGACTTCTTAACCATGACTATGTTTATCCCTTGAAGTAGAGAAAAGGGACAGAAATGGCCTTGTGTAATATTTTAAAGTTCCTAAGACATTGTGAGGGGCTGGGATTTGGCTCAGTTGGTAGAGTGCTGCACTGCAGTCTCTGAGGTCCTGAGTTCAATTCCCAGCACCGCAAAAATGGGAGAAGGGCCTGGCAATCCACTCCTAAGGCAATCCCGAAACAGTCAGCCATTGAAAACCCTATGAGGGTCGCTATGAGTCGGATACCGACTCGACGGCACCTAACAACAACAACCAGACATTGTGAAGGGCTTTGGGTCATTTAGGTAGATGCGCTCACTTATGGTTCTACTAAAGCTAGAGTTCCCAAATTCAGTGGATTTTGACAGAAAACATCAAAGCATACTGGAGTTAAGTATTTGCCATTAGTATCAAGGATGTGTTTTGAAGGAATTAGTTATTACATAACCCCTCTCTGATTAGATCTGAGTAGGGGATACATTAAGAAAACTCAGCAAGCAAAGTGGGCAGCCCCAGGGCTAAAGGTTCTTGACTCAGATTTTATAAATTGGAGTGCTATATTTAGATCTTGGCAAAATGGATCTGTACAGGGTTTGGGGATATAGAAGTGCTGTTCTGAGTTTGGCTACTGATACCCACGCTCTGAACTCCATATTTTCAATGATAATAGACCCTGGTCCTCCTGGGATCCTATTTGTTTAGAATAAACTAGGTTTCCATCTGCATGTCATTTCTCTTAAATACTCGGGGTGGGATGTGTAGGTTAACTCTGTATGTCTACTTGTGAGTGAGACAGCTGCATTGTTAACAGTGTTTTGTGAAAACAATCAAATCCACAGCCCCAGTAACCATGGATGGCTCTATCCTTTTCAGCGAGGTGTCCTTGGGGATTCAAGCCTTAAGGAGTTGTCTAGCAGTGCATTAGAAATCTGTTAAAAGCTTCTGCATATTACTTAGGGAAATGATACATAGTGCTTCTGTTTTATTTCCAAAAAGGAGGAGAAATTGGGGAAGAGAGCAGGAAGGAGAGCTCAGGAAGCAGGGACATAAGTGTTAAAGCTCAAAGGGAAAAAAGATTCAGAAAAGCAGAAGGCTGAACAAAGACAGGTCTGGCTTTCAAGGTCTCTCTACCCTTTTCCAACTTGCCTTCAGCCAGGGATGTCTGCTCTTCCACACACATCTGTCACTGTGTTCTTAGCCTTTGTTCACAGGATTATGTTTCTTGCCATGATTCCTCCTGGAGTGTCCAACAGCTGTCAGGGATGGACAATGCCGGAGGCTCCTGTCTGAGAGATGTTTGTAACTTCACTAAGTCATTGGAGGGCAGTGGTCCCCATTTGTGAACTCGTGATACCCAGTGACTTGTTTATCCCCAACACATGTCCAAAAGCCCTCTCCCACCTCCACCTGGCAAATAACTGTCCGTTCTTCATAGCTGCACACAGACATCATCTGTCCAGGAACCTTTCTGTGCTTGCCTCTGGAGACAGTGCCATCTACCTGCTTCTGCCCTTCTCACACTACATTACAATGCATTTGATGGCATGAATATCCACCCCTCTGCACCAACCTAAAACCCCACAGAGACAGACGGAGACCTTGTCCGATTCCTCCCTGTCTCTTAGGCCCCCTTGGCTCACAGGGTGCTTTAGGACTACAGCTCAGTCAATATGAGAAAATCCAAACAGATGAGCCAGGTCAGAGCCAGAAACCAGGGTTCCAATGTCCTGAGAACCTTATAACCACCCATATGCCCGCCACAAGGTTCTTTGCCTCAAATTACTGCCCAGGGGAAGCAAGTGCAAACAGGGAGAGGGGAAAGAGATTGCAGTTGCCACCTGGGGTGGAGTGTGAACACTCTGTGTGCTATAATGAGTGAAGCTTCTAAACATGGGTACTTAGATTCTGGCTTCAGTTCCTTTGTTAGGAGTTAGGCAGGGAGAGGAGAAGCGTCATGAGAAGTGAAACCCTGTTAATAAACAAATGGGTGCCAGCAAGCCTCAGGAGTTTTCAAACTTTCATCTGGGAGTGAGACATCACAGAGACAGGCAGAGGCAGCCACATGGCCTTGATGCATTTTCCATGGGTTTGTTACAGTTTTTATTGGCACCTTGAAAGGATTCAATACATTTCGAAAATGGAAAAACCTTGGTCTTTTGATCCTTTCATTTTAGAGGTAGGACAACCAGGACCCAGGAGAGGGAATGCTTGTTCAAGGTCACAGAATGTAAGTGAATTGCAAGGCTGATATGGAGCCCTGGATCCTGAGTCCTTGTCCTCGGGGACTTATAAGCCAAGACCAGACCAGCAAGTCTCAAACTGCAGTCATTTCAGGGTTATCCTTATCATTTTGACCATATCGGAATTATCTTTTTGGAATTATCATTTTGACCATATTGGAATTATTTTTCTGTTTTCTAAAATAATATATGTATTGTCAGTGATAACATTAATATCATAAGGAGAGATGGAAGACCAGCATCACTTACTAAAATTAGAAGGCCATTATAAAAATAAGTCCAGTGAGTCTAGGTGTGGTGGCTCATGCCTGTAATCCTAGTGACCTCAGGATGCTGAGACATGGGGATTGTGAGTTGGAGGCCAGAAACAGTCTACATAACTCAGTGAGATGTGTCTCAAAAAAATAAATAAATAAAAGGTTTGGAGGTGCAGCCAAATAGTAGGGCACTTGTAAAGTGTGTATGAGACTGTAGGTTCAACCCCCAAGTACCTGAAAAATAAATATCAAATAAATAAATATTTATTTACAAATAAATATCAAAACAGTGCCACTGCATTCTAGCCAGCTGATGCTAACAATGCAACTGACTTGCTTGTTCTGGATAGGTGAAGACATCACAGTACCTAATTGATACTACTTCCTTGTGGTTAAGAAAAGGGCTGAAAGAAAGTAGAAAAGCAGAGAACTTTCTCATTTTGTGGTTTTCTGTTGATTAATTTGATGAAAATAGTCTACATATGTTCATCCTCTCTACCAGCATTACCACATTTTCCAACACTTTAGAAAAATTCTAATATATTAGCAGCAAAAGAGAAGTCTTAGAGGACAAAAGGGCTTATATTTGTACCTTAATAATAGCTGATATGTATTGAGTGCTTTTCCTGGGGTTAGTGTTCTACATATGTTGTTGTTGTTGTTGTTGTTGTTAGGTGCCATCGAGTCGGTATCCAACTCATAGCGACCCTCATAGGGTTTTCAATGGCTGACTGTTTCAGGATTGCCTTGGGAGTGGATTGCCAGGCCCTTCTCCCATTTTTGCGGTGCTGGGAATTGAACTTGGGGCCTCAGAGACTGCAGCGCAGCACTCTACCAACTGAGCTAAATCCCAGCCCATGTTGTTGTTAGGTGCCATCAAGTTGGGTCTGACTCATAGCAAATCTCATAGGGTTTTCATTGGCTGATGATTGGGGATTGCTTTGCGAGTGGATTGCCATGTGCTTCTCCTGTTTGTTTTTTTTTTTTTTTTTTTTTGGTGTGTGTGTGTGTGTGGTGCTGGTGATTGAACCTGGGTCCTTGGAGACAGTAGAGCAGCACTCTACCCATTGAGATAAACCCCAGCCCAATCTACATATAGCACTTCCTTTTATATAGGGTCAGCTGCACTATTGAAAGATGAGGAGACAGAGGAATAGTAACTGGCCCGAGGCCTTTTTGGGATTGGCTGGTGGAGCTGAAGTTCACTTTAGTGATTGGCTCCAGAGCCCTCTCTTGACTGTACTTTCTGGTTATAATGGAGAGTGGAATCTCAGGCTCCTTGGAATTGCTGTCCTAGGACAGGCCAAGAGGAGCTTCAACTGGGATGTACTAAGAGTGTCCTGAAGAGAGCATTTTTTGACTTCATGAGCACAGGGGGAAACAGCAGTGAATGAAACAGGCAAAACCCACTGCAACTGTGGGATTTACTATCTAGTGTGTATCTGTGTGTGGAGAGGGTAATGGAAAAATAATAATGAATAAGTGACAAAATAATGAGATTTATTAGGAGAGTGGCTGGCAGGCTGATTTCTCCTTCTGAACCTGCCCTTACACACTGGGTGACCAGACTGCGATTTTGGGTGGGCTGGTGCTCCCCTCTGCCTGAGAAGGCAAGGAAGGGAGTGCAGGGTATTTCTGTGAGTTGTCACTTTGGGCTGGGTCTCAGGAGCCAAGGTGACTGCCATCTGCCTCTAGTGGGAAATAACATTGGAGCCAATCCTGACTGATCATGACCATGGTCTACTGGAGACAATTTCATTAGGATTATAAACTTAGAAATCAATTTTGAATGTTCTGTCATCGTGTTCATGTCTTTTTGTAAAGCTTCTTTTAAAGTTTTTTATTTTTTTTATTTTGTTTTATTTATTTATTATTTTTTTTTTCTAAGCCTACCATTTGTTGGCCTGCAGCTGTACCACTGTGGTGTTTGATCCTGTCAGATCTCGGTAACTAAGCAGAGTCGGGCCTATTTAGTACTTGGATGGGACACTGCTTGGGAACACCAGGTGCTGGGGGCTTGAGAGAAGGACCCAGCAACCCACTCCCAAAAAACAATCAACCACTGAAAACCCTATGAATAGCAGAGAAATACTGACAATAATAATGTTTCACCTGTTGTATGTAGGGTCACTATGAGTTGGAGACAGACTTGACGGCACCTAACAACAACCACCACCATTTTCTGAGGGCTTGCATTTATGCCTGATGCTATCTGAGCACTTTACATGCATTATCTCAACTAAGCTTTGGCAGCTCTGTCTTACATTGGGTTCTCCAGAAGCAGAACCTAGGATGAAAAAAGGAGTGCAAGTAGTTTATCTGAGAGGTGGTCCTGGGCAGCCCTAGTAGGAACAGAAAGGCAGACAGGGAAGGGAGCCAGTGAAACTGTGTGTAGTACAGCAGGGGGCTGGCTGGGCAGCAAAGCCTCAACAGCACAGGATATACCCAGGATTTTCTCGAGCTGGGGCAGGTATCCTCTACCTCCCCTCTCTCACTGACTTGAGAGGACCCCTATTTGGGCAGAGGAGTACAGAGTTTGGTAGAAGACGTTAAAACTCCTCTATTGCTGATCTACACTCCATGAGAGCTAGGAAAGCACTTGGAATGACACTGCGTGTTTCAGCGGGAGAATATTTTCCTGGCCTATACAGTCATTGCTCAGAATTCGTTCCTCAGATCTGTTCCAGGACCTGCCTGTGATGCCAAAATCTGCAGATGCTCAAGTCCCTCGCATAAAGCAGCGTAGTATTTGCATGTAGCCTATGTTCACCCTCCCTCATATTTTAGGTCAGCTCTTGATTACTTACCATACCCAAACAATGAAAATGCTATGTAAATAGTTATTCCACTATATTGTTTAGGGAATAATGGCAAGAAAAATAAATCTGTGCATGTTAAGTACAGATACAAGTTTTTCCACAAATGTTTTCAATCTGGGGTTGGTGAATGGATGAATGCTGCCCCTGTTTATATGGAGGGTCTACTACTAGAAGGATGAGAACCAAGGAAAATGTGATCACAGCTAAAACTGTTTTGGCTACACCCTCGGTCAAGACATCTCCTTATTTACCTTATTTCATAGTTGAGGAAACTGAGGCTCATAAAGTGTCAGGTTAGAATCTGCTGCCTAATTTGCAGGGTCTAATGCAAAATGAGGCTGGGGTTTAGCTCAGTTGGTAGAGCACTGCTCTGCTGTCTCTGAAGTCCCAGGTTCAATTCCCAGTGCAGCAAAAATGGAGAACATGACAGTCCACTTCTGAGGCATCATGAAACAATCAGCCATTGAAAACCCTATGAGGGTCACTATGAGTTGGACATGACTCCATGGCACCTAACAACAACAACAACAATGCAAAATGAAAATGTGGGGTCCCTTGTCAACAATTTCAAGATGGTAACAGAAGAGCCCTAAACTAAAAATGGTACCCTTCTCAATGCTGGTCTCTGAGCTTCGTAAGTCATATGCCTATGAAGCCAGCCCTGGTACAAGATCCCAGAGCTATAATGTGACACTTCTGGAATTACCCATCACCTGTCTCCCACATTTATCTCCTAGACCTCTCCACACACAGTTGCTTCCAGTTCAAAGCGGATAATATGGGAAAAGATCTTGGATTTCCTTGAAGAAGGCTGCCCTACTTGAACAAATTTCTTCCCCTTTCTGGACCTTACTTTTCTCATCTGTAAAATGTTGTTGTTGTTTTAGGTGCCATCGAGTCGAGTCTGACTCATAGCGACCCTCATAGGGTTTCCAATGTCTGACTGTTTTTACGGTGCTGGGAATTGAACTCAGGACCTCAGAGACTGCAGAGCAGTGCTGTACCAACTGAGCTAAATCCAAGCCCCATCTGTAAAATAGGGAAGGCTAATCCTGTATCCCAAACCTGGAAGGATTGCTCTCTTTGATACATAGAGGAAAACTTGGAGGCATCTACCTTCCTGCCTTTTGGGTCAGAAACCTTGGGGTGATGAGCTCTCATTTGTGAAAATGCATGCCTTGCCACAAAGCACTTTCTGGAAAGCACATTGATCTCAGGGACAGATGGTTGGATCCTATTTCTTGTCCAGTCATTCGTTAAGCCATCTCACTTCTTCCAATCTCAATTTTGCTTCTTCTGGATGACACTTCAGTGTCCATCCATCTGTCCTGTCTTATGCTAAGAAGCTGGTCTTGTGGGAATATGCTCTTGCAGGTGGTGTATGTGGCCAAGGGCAGGAGAAGCAGCAAGAGGAATACCAAAGGCCAAGGAGCCAGGCATTAGGCTGAGGGGTCTGAATTCTGCCACCTTCACTGAAATCCTATGTGATCTTCATTCAATGTGCACACTTTTCTCAGCCAAATGTATATGTGTGTGTAGACACATATGCATGTGAACTTATATACCCAGGCATATGTAACTGAATATATTGTTGTTAGGTGCTAGTGAGTCTGGATATATAACAGGTATGATAACTCTCATATAGGTAGTGATAGGGATTACATGGGAAAGTGTGTCCAAGGTTTGATGAATAATTAACACACATTGCTGAGAGCAGACTTATGGCAGGGGGCAGCACGTTTGAGGTCATTTTCCAGCTCTCTTTCCACAAGGATTTGGAAAATGTTCAAATATATTTAAAATATTAGGTCAACACATGCTAACTAGCAGCAGCCCCAAGAGTCTAGGAATTTCATGGATTCAAACCTTTCCCTATCCCCTCATTGCTGCCAACATCTCCTGTGAGGTCCCTCACAGAGAATGGCCTTGGTGCATGCTATCAGAATAACAGCAGAATGCAGAATGAACTCTGCTGCCTCTCGAAGCTGTTCTCTTGCTTCTCTCCCCCATTCTCCTTTCCTACCCCTTTCCTTCTTTTGTTCCCTGAATGGTCTCTTCTTCCAGGTCACCTTGTCCAGCTCCCTTCCTTTATCAGGTTGGGGAAATGTTTCTTCAGGACCATGGTCATCTTCTAGGGACCAAAACTCCTGAAAATGTACTTGAAACTAGGAAGATTCATGGCCAGGCAGTGACACATGGCTGGCCATCCTCCTTGTAGATTCTGCTGAGATTTGAAAGTGCTTAAGGCAAGCTGCCCTGAGTTCTCATCTCCACTCCTTCTCCCCCTAATAACTGAAGCTGGTACTTTAGAAGAGTGCCCTAGACTTTGGGGAAGCTCTCTTTCTTCATCCATAAAATGGGTTTGCCTGTCTCTCCCTTGAGGGTGTTCTGAACATTAAGAGCTGCAGTGTGCGCCAGTGCGGAGCAGTGTCTGGCTATAAGAAGAGTGTATTGGGTGGGTATGGGTGGGTGCATTAATGCATTATTTCTGCTGTGGATTTTCTTGCCTTGTATCCACGACACTGGCTTTGGCTTCCTGGCCAGGCTTCCTGAGTGCTGTGGAAGCCAGGGCCCTGTGGGAATGTCACTGGGTTGCCTGGGGCTCAGCATTAGTGGGCCTCTTTCTGCCTCCTGTCAGTCTGTCTCTTTCAAGGACACCAGGCTGAGCAGAGGAAACAGCAAATTGGTGGAAAATTCTCCCCCATAACAAAATCAGAAAGGATTAAGTGGATGGACAGCTTGAGAGCAGAGACCGTTCTGTGCTTCCTTGCTCCACGATGGCCTGTCAGTCATATTAGAAGAGAGGAAATGGGCTTGTGGGGGACTATGAGAGAGGATTTGGACTTTCTCCTTGAATGCAAAGTGAGGCCTCCAGGAGGACAGATCCAGAGATAATCCAGGGACTCAGAAGGACATTTCCTGATGTCATTCACATGCCTGTGTATGTGAGAGCACAAATGAGGACTGTGGTATGTTCTTAGGGTAAACATACCCACCTTAGTAGGCATGTGCATGTCTGAGCACATATGTGTATGTCTGCCCATGAAGGTGACTGTATGTGACATGGGTAAAGGACCAGTGCACACGTTAGTCTGGACATTCATGATGGGACATGCGTGACAGAGTGGATATGAAGATGAACTAGGAAAACACTGTAAGGCTGTACCTGGGGGTGTCCTGCATACACTTGTGGGTGCTCCGCTCTCAGAGTGTTCACGTCTGCATGACCATATTGCCTGTAAGTGCCTGTTTCTGTGTGTCAGGGAATGCACGAATGCACAAGTATTCATGCTGCCAGGGTGAGGAAGGAGCAGTTTTGCGGAATGTGTACAAAAGTCTCTGCACAAAACCTCTCATTGTATAGCATTGGGGTCTATTTTCATACATGACCTCATCAATCTCTGTGTGGCCGTCTGTGTATGTGGGGAATCAACCACATTATGAGCATGCTCTTTGTGGTCAGGGTGATATGATGCTTTTCTGGTAGTGTGCAGATGCACAGGTTCACAAAATACACATCTGTGAGCACACTGGTGCTTTGGGAGAACACACAGATAAACATATATACTTACTGGTTGAGCACCTTTGCGGGTATTTTTACATAGCCCAAATCTGAGTTGTGGGGTGCTCACCTGGCCTGATTGCCCTTGTATGCTCTCTAGAGATGATTTATCAAAGTTGGTCCTAACTGTCAATGCCAGCAAACAGCCTGATTCCCTCTGTCTTAGTCACACCTGCCGATCACAAGGGCATTCCTGCTGGGCACCATGGTGCACAGCTGTATCCCAGTGACTCAGAAGGCTGAGATGGGAGAATCATAAGCTCCAGGTCAGAAGCAGCCTGCACAATTTAGCAAGACCTCATCTCAAAATAAAAAATGACAAAGGGGCTGGGGGTGCAGGCCAGGAGTGGAGTGCTTGCCTAGCATGTGAGAGGTCCTGGGTTCAACCCTCAGTAATGAGGCGGGGATAATGAATGAAACACAAAGGGCATTGCTTCTGGCTTCTGACAATGTAGTTCCCTCTGGTGTATTCCATAACACTGTGGGCAGGGTTTATTGGGGGTGCTGGTTATGATGATAGGAATTATACCACCAAGTAAGTGGTCTTTAAAGACATATTCTCACTCATATTTGGAAGCTGAATCAAAATTATAAGAAGAAAAAATCCTATTCAAAGGTCGGTTCAAAATAAAAGAAAAAAAAAGCTAAGAATGGTGTTATTATAAATGGTCTAGAAAATGCATGCAGTAGTTCTGACAAGATAAAAACAAAGTTCACTGCGGAAAAGTTTCTATCTTAAACAGAACTGGAACCCAAGGACATATAGAAAAATATTACCAAGTAAATGATAGAGAAGTCTTTGATGGGGAGGGTGGGATGGGGGAAAGCGTACAAGAGGGTAAAGGGGAACCTATATGAATATGTACATCAAAATGCATATATGGAAATGTCACAATTAAAAGCATGTCAGAATGAATCACATTAAGGTGTACATTAAAAATTTCCAATTAAAAAAAAAGAACAACATTCAGAAAAGGCAAAATGCCTGTCATGGAGTTGCATGGAATGAGTGGATGGGATGCCAGGTTGGCAAGTCCCTCTTCTCCCAGTTCCTATTGTAATTCTCAGAAACAAGATAGGGCTGAAGCATGTGTCCGAGAGTCATCATGTAAACTGTCGCAGAGAAGGAGTATTTTTTCCCCGTATTCTGATGGTCTGACACAGTTGCCATAAAGACTGAGAATTAGATCAAATGGTCTTTCCTGCCAATCTTCTCTAGTAACTCCAAGCAGCCTCTAAGATGCCATGACTGCTCCCATTCTATAGATGAGAAGTGGGAGATTCCGGGAGGGAGGCAGCCCCTTCCCAGGTGACACAGTAAGTCAGGGGCAGAGCAAGGAGACTGTTGAGATTCTGGCAAGAAGAGGACACAGAGTCTGTCCTAGAGGTCGAGAGGCTGGCTTCTACCCCTCACTTACTGTGTAAACTGGGACAGCACTCTTGTCCTCTCACAGTTTCATTTTTCTTGACTCTAAATGAGAAATGAGGACTCAGTGAAATGATACCCAAAAGCTCTCAGCACAGGGCCTTGTGCAGAAAAGCCTCTCTAGAAATGTTTGCTGACTTGACACGATCTAAGTTTAGTTTCTGTGGCTCTCCAAGTGGAGGGAACAAGGCGGGGTAGGGCGGGGGGAGATGGAACAACTCAGACTCAGGACTCCTAATCTGACATGGGGAGGGTATTCCAGATTGTAACCACAGTTCCCCTCAGAGGACATCTGACAGATATGATTCCAGGAATTTGCAATCAAAAAAAGCCTGGGTGCTTCGGAGCAAGCAATCCTGAACACCCGCATTAACTGGAGTGACAGTAATGCATTTTGTGTAGCACTGAGGAGGTTGTACCAGGGGAAGCATTTGTTGCTGCAAGCCTTACTGAGCGCAGACTGGTACCAACCATTGTGCCAACACTTACCTCAACACTAGCCACCTCTGGATTAATTATTATCTGTAAGTCATGGGGATGTCAGGAGGATAAAATGAGAAAGCATGTGCACACAGCCGGGAACACTCTATGCACTAATTTAGTGCCAGGCATTCTAGTATTTTTAGATTGAATGACTAAGTTATACCAGGCACTGTTCTAGGTCCTAGGATACAAGGTTGAATAAGAGCCTAGTCTCTGCTCTCTTGGCTCTTGCACTCCAGAGATTATTATGATGTTATTCTCCCAAGTTTGGATGATGAAATTGGGGCTTTGAGAAGGTTAGTGCTTTCTACTAGCTTTCTTAACTAGCAATGTGTCAGGGGTTTCCACCCAGCTGACTAGCTTCAGAGACTGAACTCCGGCCCTCTACTGCACTAGGAAATTGTTGTTGTTGTTGTTATTAGGTGCCGTCGAGTCGGTGTCCAACTCATAGCGACCTTCATAGGGTTTTCAAAGGCTGACTGTTTCGGGATTGCGTTGAGAGTGGATTGCCAGGCCATTCTCCCATTTTTGCGGTGCTGGGAATTGAACTCGGGACCTCAGAGACTGCAGCGCAGCTCTCTACCAACTGAGCTAAACCCCAGCCCTCACTAGGGAATAGGGGTATTCAAAAAGCCAGAGGGGATTTTTGCCATTCCTGTTGAGATGTTGGGCATCTGTTTTCCCGACACTTGCTATAAAGCTATTGGTGTTAAGTACGACCTTGACTTCTGCACAGAGAATATTTTATTCAAAATTCATTCTCATTAATTTCTCCCTTCTTTCAGTGACCTAGGGAAGCAGGACCTAGGGAGCAGGATTAATTCCCCCATTTGACAGATAGGAAGACTTAGGCGCAGTGATAAGACATGTCACCTAAGACACTAGTGGAATTTGATTTTTCCACAACTAGCTTGGGAGTGTGAGAGCAATCTTCCATCATGTCACCTGGGGAGAAGTGCCTCACATTTAAACTGAATAAAAAGGTGGCCCAACAATGATCACAGGATTTCTGGGGCCTGGCCCTGTTGAAGAACGGCATGATTTGCCACCATTCAGCACTCACTGACCTGATCCAGAGGGGTGCTGGATCACCTGAGCCAGATTTTTGTTGTTGAGGCTTTTTGGTGTGTGTATGTGTGTGATTTTTTTGTTTTATTTTGTTTTTTGGGTTTCTTTCTTTTTTGCCAATACTGGAAGATTGAACCCAGGGTCGCATGCATACTAGGCAAGTGCTCTACCACTAAGCCACACTTTCAGCTCTGTTTTCATTTTTTATTTTGAGAGGGGTTCTTGCTAAGTTGTTAAGGCTGCCTCTTGCCTCAAAACTATGATCCTCTTGCCTTAGCCTCCTGGGAGCTAAGATGGCAAGTGTGCGCCACAGAACCTGCCTTGAGCCGTTTTTTTCATTCTTTTCTGATGCAGTAAGAAATTCACAAAGGCTGTTTGCTCTTCCCACCCTGATCCTGGCATCCTCTAACCATCCTTTCTCTGCCATAGGGCCATCTGTGGCCAGTCAAAATTGGACTGAATGGTGTGGAATTGCAAGTCAAAAGGGTCCTGTAATCATTCTGCTGATGCCCGGGGCTCTGTGCTCTGGCACCATATTATAAATAAGGGTAATAGAGTAGAGGCTGAATCACAATCAAGGCTGCTATGAACATACCGAATGAGCACTGAGCATATTTAAGGAATATAGAGGCAAATTATGCTCCCAAAGCAGTGTGGTTAGAGCCAATCAGTTCCTACTCAGCCCCTCAAATCAGGGCCATGGAGACTTTGATTAGGAGGAGTGGGGGTTGGGGATAAATGATCTGATGCTGCTTAGGAAACCTCCAGTTTTAGACTATTCTGGGCTATCCACGCCACAGAGCACTGGCTCAGAGCCAGGTGTTGGGGAAGTAGCAGGCAGCAAGGGAGGTGAAGCCTTTAGTTTGAAGAGGCTCAGAGCAGGAGTAGGTGAGATGCAAAATAATAATGATTACCACATATTGTGATAAGCACAGCTGCAGAAGGAAGCACAGAACAGGGACACACAGCCCAGACTTCACAAAGAAAAGACCTCCAAGTTGTTCTTCCAGCTAGCTGTTGCTGTGTAACAAACACCCCACAGCTTAGTGGCTCAAGGCAATTTTTAGCTCCCATTATATATATGGCCTGGCAATTTAGGGTGAGCTTGTTGGATTGTTGTTCTGATGGTTTTGGTTGACTCCAGTGGGTCCTCCTCCATGTGTCTGGTTAGCTGACAGGTGTGCCAACAGCTGGATACCTCCGGGTGCCTCTTCTCACAGAGCTGGTGGTTAGCAGAAGATTTTGCCTGGAACACCAAGGACAAATGGCCTGTGCTTTTCTCACCCACCCACAGGCCAGCCTTGGCTCCTTCACAGGGCAGTTGCAGGCCTCAAAAAAGCTGTGTGAAAGGGTGAGCCATAGCACATAAACATTTTCAAGATGGCACTCCAATTTGATGTTCTCACATTGGCCAAAGAAAGTTGTGCAGGCAACTCTCATATAAGGGGAGGAAAAATAGACTCATCTCTTGATGAGGACATTCTGCTATGTCACATTGCACTGGTTTCGATGTGAGGAGGAGGAGAGTGGTTGAGTGCTTTTTGAGTCTACTTACAGCTAAGTTCTGAAGAGTAAGACTTAGGCAGCAAGTAAAGGGCGAGAACAGCAGAGATAGGGAGAATAATGCAAATAAGACCTTGGAGCTAAGGCAAGGGAACGGGGAGGTCATGTCAGAATTGGAGAGGCAAGTGCACCCGAGTCCTCACGTGTCAAGGTTGACTGTATTCATACCATTTGGTCCAGGTCAGGGCTGATTTGCAAGGTGCTGTGGGGCATATCCCCCCACGTGTCTATCAGTGTCTAGTGGTGCTGTGGGGGCTGGCATGTTGCTGTGATGCTGAGAGCTATGCCACCAGTATTTCAGATTGGAACAGGGCCATCCATGGTGAACAAGTTTGAGCTGAGCTTCCAGACTAAGACTGACTAGGGAGAAGGACCCCGTAGCCCACTCCCAAAATAATTAACTACTGAAAAGCTTATGAGTATCAGAGAAGCACTGTCAGCCCTCTAGGCTGGAAGGCATTCAAGAAATGACTGGGGAAGAGTTTCCATCTCAAACTAGAGCCAATCCTAATGATGAAAATGGAGAAAAGCCCCTGGGACCTCCATTTGCTGATGTGCAGTGACTCAAAAGGAGAAGAAACACAGTAGTTGCAACAGTGGGCTCAAATATAAAAAGATCGTGTGCATGGCAAAGTGCTGGATAGTGTTTCATTCTGCTGTTGTTAGGGGCACTATGAGCCAGATATGACTTGATGGCACCTAACAACAACATGAGGGGCCATAAAATGGGGTGAGGTGAGTACAGGCGGCAGCTGGAATCCTATACTCTTCAACTAAGGAGCTTTCCTCTGGTGTCTTCTGCTTCTGTATCTCAGTGTCTTTCCCTTTCCTGTGCTCTGTAACTCAGTATTCCAATCCATGAAATTGTAGTTAGGAGTCTCACCATGCTTTACTTGTTACTTGGCTCCTATTTTATTTTGTTGTTTCATTTCATATTCATGCAGCTCTTGTTGTTGCACAAAATGCTGGACTACCAAAGGGAACACAGAGGAGATAACAGATTCCTAACCCAGAAGAGCCTGTGACCTTGCAAAGGCAATGAGGATTAGGGATGAGTGAGGCTAGTGATCCAGCCAAGGGTGTAGAAACCTGCCATGGAGGTTAGAGGTCAGTGGAGGGAGAGGGCGTTTGAGGCTGGGCTCTTCAGAGAGGTCAGTTGAGCTGGGTTTCGAAGGGTGGGTGACGTCTGGGAGACAAAGTAAAAAATTGGGCATCCCAGGCAGGTGGCTTATTGTGAGTAAAGACTGGTAGTGGGGAGGCTGCTTGGGGCCAGTGGACTGCAGTGTGGCTTCTGTAGCGATGGGTTCAGGCCAGTGTCTAAGACTGGAGATGGATTCATCATTGATAGGTCATCCCCTAAGTCCACCTCTCCCTCCTTTCTGGAACTAGCTGGCCAAGTCAGTGTCAGTCCCTTCTTGGTTGCTGGTTTCTACAGCTCTCGCCACCCACCCTGCACAGCACATGGAGCCATGTTCCTGACTCATCACTGTTTATTACCTGACAGCTCTGAAGCCATGCAGTGGCACTTAGATGCTGAGCCTCCTGGGTAGGGGGTCAACCTGTCAGACTCATCAGCAGAGATGCAAGGAGCCTTCCGGGGTGTCTTCAGAAGACACCAAAGGAGGCCTGGCTTCCCTACGAGGGAGTTTATTCCCTGTCAGTCCCTTTGCTGAAAATTTCTTTCAGGAGCCAGAGAGATCCTGCCTTTGTCTTCTGCCCTGGCCCCCTTGTGAATCCCTCTCTCTTATATCAAGATTGTTGTTACATGCCATCAAGTCAGCTCCAACTCAGAGTGACCCTATATATATAATAGAACAGAATGCTCCCCAAAACTGTGCCATGCCCAGCACGAGGGCAGTGCTTCTGTGCTATTCATAGGGTTTTCAATGGCTAATTATTTCAGGAGTGGGCTGCCAGGTCCTTCTCTCATTTTTGCAGTGCTGAGGACAGAAACCTGGACCTTAGAGAGTACAGACCAAGCACTCTACCTACTGAGCTAAACCCTAGCCCCTACACTGAGATTGTTGTTGTTGTTGTTAGGTGCCGTCGAGTTGGTATCCGACTCATAGTGACCCTCATAGGGTTTTCAATGGCTGAGCGCTTCGGGATTGCCTTGGGAGTGGATTGCCAGGCCCTTCTCCCATTTTTGCAGTGCTGGGAATTGAACTCAGGGCCTCAGAGACTGCAGCGCAGCTCTCTACCCACCGAGCTAAATCGCAGCCCTCTACACTGAGATAAGAACACTGAATTCCCAGGTTATGTAATGTAACGTAAGTAGCTACCACTCTTTGGTCCTCATTTTTCAGATCATTAAAATGGCAGTGTTAGATCCCTGATCTCTATCCCTTTCCATTCTTTCTGTTATGATTTTTTCATAATTCTGGCTCATTACTGTAGGGATGACCTAAGGGTAAGGTGTACTGTGTACAGGAGAGCAAAGTAAAAGAGGAGCTACCTCCTCTTGCCCATGGACCATCTCCTAGCATTTTGAGTCATGTCACATGTACAATGTAGAAGAGACTTGAGAACTGTTTGCAAGTGAAGTAGAAAGTTTTGTCTCTGTGACCTCTGCCTTTTTTTTTTTTTTTTTTTTTGCGGTGCTGGATGTTGAACCCAGGACCTCGCGCTTGCATGCTTTGCAAGTGCTGGACCACTGAGTTGCATGCCCAACCCATTTTTTTTACTTTTTTGTGACAAGGTCTTGCTAAGTTACGAAGACTACCTCTGGTCTCGAACTTGTGATCCTCCTGCCTCTGCCTCCCCAGCTGCTGGGAATATAGGCATGTGCCACCGCACCCAGCTGGCCTTCTTTTTTTTATATTTGACACTGCCACACACACCCTCATCTGTCTCAGGACGACCTGACTCCTTGCATTGACAGTGGTGAGATGGAAAAGACTGATGAGAAGCTAGACAGTGGATGGGGAATGTCGATGTGCTGAATGCTGTTCTAGGCTCCTTCATATACTTCAATACTCCCAACCATCAGAAGAGGTTGGTTTTGTATTTCCCATTTTTCCATAGATGCAAGTGAGACTCAGAGAAGTAAACGTGTTAGAGGTCAACCTAGTGAAGTATAGAAAAGAACAAAGTGATCTCGATAACTCTCCCTAGGATAGACAACTTCCTATACCTCTCTCTCAGGAGATATTTGAATTTGATAAACAGGGAACAGTATATAATCCTAGCATGCAACTTTCCAATGATGAACTGGGTAGACAGAGTGTTGGAGTGACCCAGGAGGTTGCCTGTGCTTGCACTTCTCATATCACACTCCCATATGGGATTGAACCCTCCATCTCTTTATTCAAATGCACAGATTCCTTTCCTCCACCCAGACAGGACAGTGTTAAGAGGACTGGGTTTGGAATCAGGGCTTGAATTCATGTTCTGCCGCTTACTAGATGAAAGCTTTTTGGAAAATCTAGTCCCTCTTGGGGCCTCAGAACTCCTATCTGAACAATGAGTATTCTACTATCTACCTTACCTACCTGGGCTTCCTCTGAGGTTGAAATGAGACAACGAAAGTCCCTAACCAGGTAACTAAGTAGGTGGTGGAAAGTGTTCATTTCTATCTCTCTTTTCTGGGGACCCTCTCCCTTTGTCAGTTTGCAATGTAGTGTGACAGCAAAGAAGAGGAATAGGACAAAAACTCATTGTTGGAATGGAGTGTAAAAAGAACAAAAGAAATAGCACACATAAGGGGAAAACCAGAGTGTACAGTGAAGCTAAATGACAAAGACCACATGGAAAAATGCAGCAAAGAGGGAGGGAGACAGTTCAGGAGAGACTGACTAGGAGTAATGAGACTCGATTCCATCAACCCCCCATCTATTTTCAAATCTAGTCTGAAATGATATGCTTTTCTCCCTTGCCAATGTCTCTTAATTCTCTTCTTCCCCTCCCTTACTGGGTATAACTGCATTATTTATCTCCACCATGTGGCTTAGGAAAATAGTTTTGTATATAAGATGGAATTCCCAAAGGAGGTGAAAATAGGCACATTGGAAGCAGAGGCAGAGATGAGCCCTGTCAGTCGATGTGGGAAGGGGAGGGTAGGAGGTGCTCTGGGGACACTCTCCTCCAACTATAGCTGCAGGGCTGTGGCTATGTCACAGTCCCCACCACCTCTTCACCTTCTGTCCCTGTAGGTGACCTCTCAAACCCAGCACGGCATTGATGTCACTCTGCAGGCATTTAAGCCACCTGACATCAGGATCTGTTAGATTCATTCATGAAGCATCCAGATTATAGACTCTGCCTTGCTTGCCTTGTCCAAACCCCTGATTCACAAGGAACATCCCCTGGCCTCACACAGACTCCTGTAATAGATGGTACATCCTCGTTAGAGGCCACTACAACACGGTGGTTGTCTGTGTTGATTTTCCTTTTTCTTCTTTCCTAGATTAAGATTTCCTTGAAGGCAAGAAATGTAGTAAATGCACATTGAATGATATATTTATTCAGCAAATATTTATTGTGCCCTTACTGCATGCTCAGTAGTGAGGGCAGCAATCAGGGAGTCATAGTCTTCTGCTACAAATGAGTGATTAAATGAGTGGATGAATAAGTAGATTGCAGTAAGAGAAAATACTACTGCTGCTTTTTAGTAGGAACAGAGGAAAAATCCAGGGTAGATCAGAAAGTCTGCGAGGGCAGCCATTAAATTTCTCTCTTCCTCTATGGTATCCTCAGGATCTTGCCCATTTCAGACAGGCAATCAGTAATTCATGAGAAGTGTATTATTAGGTGATGGGGGTAATGATTGTGTTTGCTTTCAGGACTAAATGCAGACCCTTGCAGATTTGCAAACATGTTGCGATGTATGGCCTTATTTTCTCTCAATTCTACATTAGATGTGATGGAAGTAGGACAGCCTGTGACCCTCATTTTGCAAACAAATAAAATTATAGGGGCTTTGTGATTTGTCCTTAAGTAAACTAGTCAGTTGATACAGAGGGAAAACTCCAATATTAGCTTCTGACTCAAAATTCGCTGTTCTTTTTACTCACACAGGCTGTTTGATTTAGGTCAAAGCAGCTGGGATGCATCCACCTATCATTTCATCCATCCCATCATTTTTATTATGGCATGTGGCTTCATTCACCTCTGAACCAAGACTTGGTCTGATGACATGAATGAGCCTCCCGTGGGCCCTGAGACTTACTATTCTGCTAGGAGATGGTCCATGGGCAAGAGGTGGTAGCTGCTCTTTTATTTTGCGCTCTATAGACTTGATGCACCAGTGTCTCTCTGCTTCCTCTGTAACGTTGAGCCTCCATAGTTTCTACTGGCTTCTTTCGTCGCAACACTTGCCTCATCTTTGTGCCTTTTCTCCATCTGTACGAACTTCTATGTCATGGACATTTGTTGAAATCATGCCCACCCTTTAAGACTCTTATATGAAGACTTTCTAGACCCAGACAGAAATCATTTCCCCTCTTCTAAACTGTTTTCTTTGATTTAGAGCTATTTATAGCATATCTTTTTCTAGTCATTTTGGACTGAGTAGCTGAGGACAGAGTCCCTCAATGCTAGATCTCAGAAAAAGTTGATTGACTAAATGAATCTTTAAAATAAGTGCATTTGCTTCCTTTACAGAGGTAATTTTTAGTGAATATGGAAAATGTAGAGAAAAATGAATCATTGCATGATTAAAATCACCTCTCATCCCACCGCTTAAAGAGTACTATTCTTGATGTTCCTGTATATTTCTTTCCAGCTGTATATACAGATATATGTCTAAATAAAATTATAAGATGGCTTATTTTTTATATATTTTCCTTCTCTCATTTGGTAACAATGTAAGCTCCTTGAAAGTTAAAATTCTCTTCCTCTTCATTTGCATTCCTCAGTGGCCTAAACTTGAGCCAGCTGTTAGATAAATTTCTGTAGAATTGCTATATAGAAATAAAGCCATCATTGAAATCCCAAGTTACCATCTCTTCTCTATGTCTGCTGGGAATATCCATCTGAATTCAGATGTTGAGATAGCTCAGTTCAACTTGAAAAATATTTATGGAGAATTTGTGTTCAGCCACTGTGCTAGGGTCCAGGTTGTATAAATGACTCCTTGCAATAGAATCCAATGAAAGCGTCAGCTGTTTAAAGAGATGTGTGTGTGTGTATGTGTGTGTGTGTGTGTGTGTGTGTGTATGTGTGTATGTATACATGTATGTATATATATATGTATATATATATATATATATATATATATATATATATACACATACACACACATATATATGGGCTGGGATTTAGCTCAGTTGGTATTGTGCTGTGCTGCAGTCTCTTAGGCCCTGAGTTCAATTCACAGCACCGCAAAAATGGGAGAAGGACCTGGCAATCCTGAAACAGTCTGCCATTGAAAACCCTATGAAGGTCGCTATGAGTTGGATACCGACTCGACGGCACCCAACAGCAACAAATATATATATATGTATGTATGTATGTATGTATGTATGTATGTATGTATGTATGCATGCATATATGGAGACAGTGGTAAGGCAATGTGCTATAACTATGAAGTAATATGTAACAAATATAACTGTGGAGTGTTTTAAGTATCACAAACATGCTAAGAGCTAAACTGCATGTATTATTTCATTTGATTCCAGAAATAACCCTAAAGGCAAGTTCTGTTACTTTCCTTATTTGGCAAGTGGAAGAACTGAGGCACAAAGTTAAAACCTTGTTTAAAACACACAGATTGAACACAGATTGAATTTGGAGCTGAGATCCAGAGCCTGTGATCTTATGCAGCTTGCAATATTTCTTCCTTATGGAAGTGTAGAGGTGGGCTTAGCTCTGATGGGGTTAATGGAAGACTTTCAAGATAGGGCATGGAGTTGAATGAGGAGGGCTTTCAGAGGCTCAGAAAATGTATCTCCAAAGACATTGAATTAGGAAATACCATATTACAGATGGTCCCTGACTTATTGTAGTTCAACTTAGGATTTTTCAACTTTATGGTCGTGTGCAAGTGATACACATTCCATAGAAACCATACTTGGTAAAGAGGGAGAGGAAAAACACAAAATATAGTATGCAATTATATGAATACATGAAAAAGAGAAGGAAAACATCAATGAGAATATAATCTATGATTGCATATGATTCTCATATGTCAAAATTCCTAGTTTTTTCTTCTTTAATCCATACTGTTCTATAACATATGTAAGATGATGAATATGTAAGCAAAACTGATTTAATAGTTGCATAATGTGTGTTGCAAATGACTTATTACTCTGTACCCCACTAACATTTATAAATAAAAGAAAAAAGAAACTATATTTTGATGCCCATATAACTGTTCTGTTTTTTCACTTTTTGTAAGCATTCAATAAATTACATGGGCTGTTCACACTTTATTATAAAGTAGGCTTTCTGTTAGATGATTTTACCCCATATTAGGCTAATGAAGTGTTCTGAACAAGTTTAAGGTAGACTTGGCTAAGCTATGATGCTTGGTAAGTTAGATGTATTGAGTTCACTTTTGACTAATAATATTTTTAACCTATGATGGATTTATATGATTATAACCCCATTTAAGTTGAGGAATATCTACATATGTGCTAAATTATATAAATATCTACTGAGATGGCCTACAGCTCTACCACTATGGCATCTGATTCCTTCAGATCTCGACTTGATGGCACCTAACAACAACAACAGTCTAATGAGAATTAATATATAAGTGCAAGGAAAAGGGTAAAAGAGAAATGCATTGCAAGCTCTTGAAAGGTCTTGTGTGCCAGGCTCATGAAATTAAATTTTATTCCAAGGGACATTAGGAAGCATGGAAGGGTTTTGAACAAAGGAATGACGTGGTCAGATTTATAAATTAGACATTTATTTAGGTAGCCAGTTGGATGGATGGTTAGAAGGAAGGAAGCCTGGCAGTGGGGATCCCAGTTAAGGGGCTTACTGAATAGTCTCCATTCAGCCCTGCAATCCATTTTCTATCCTGGAAGGCTGACCTGGGTGATTTGCTTCACTTAAGTAGCCACATTCAGCTAAGGTCAACTCAAGTGAGAAATCTGCAAGAAATTGGCAGTGGATGGAGAGTGAGTTTGGAGCATTTATTTCCCTTACAGCTTACAGGTAAGCCGTGTGTTGGCAGTAGCTGGGTCCTTCCACTGCAGGCTAGGGGTGTTGTCTGGCAGCTGCATAATAGCACCTTCCTACAGCTGTGGCTCTTTCCATGCTCCAAGATAACCTTCCACATGTGGCAGTTCCTTGCTGTTCCCAACCATGGGGTGCTCCATTGCCCATTTTATGTTTGCTTTAACCCTGCCTGCCTGCAGCTGTAGCCCTGTGGCATCCGATCCCTTCAGATCTCGGAAACTAAGCAGGGTCAGGCCTGGTTAGTACCTGGATGGGAGACCACCTGGGAACACCAGAAGCTGTAGGCTTGGGAGAAGGACCTGGCAACCCCCTCCCAAAAATCAATCTGCCGTTGAAAACCCTATGAACAGCAGAGAAGCACTGACAATAGTGTTTCCCCTGTTGTACAGAGGGTTGCTATGAGTCGGATACCGACTCGAGGGCACCTAACAACAATTAACCCTGCCCAGGCCTTTGTAAATGGTTCCTTCTTTAAACACTTTTCAGTGACTTTACTGAGTGTGTCTTTTATTTGCTGATTAGACCCTGACTGGCACAGAACCATTTGCAATAGCAAAGGAGAGAGATGATAAAGGTTTGCATTAATCAACCATTGCAGAGATTAAAAAAAGGACCTGCTTTTGAGATTATTTCCCAGGCCCACTCATCAGAACTTGGTGTATGATGCTCACTCTTAAATACTGGGGCAGCTAGTGGCCAGGCTGAAGTCAACAGCACTTCCTGTTCCAACTCTCTCTGCCTAGTCAGTGAGTTTTTATATGCAATCACATATAATGTCTGCTTTCCCCACAGCGAGGAAAAGCCATTTACAAACTCATCAGAAGCTCTCTCTGGGTTTCTGCGGATAATCTGCTGGAGGGTCAGCTGGTGCCATGGAATAAGAAGGCTAGTTAGTTGGCCACTTGGGAGATGTTACCAGGATGGCTGGAGATCAGAAGAGCTGCTTATTTTCATAATGACCTTCAGGAATTAAATAAAAATACAATGAGTGCCATAGATTAGGAGGAACAAGCCAATTAAAAGCACAACACACCTTCAGGATTTTTTGCTTCTTTTCCAGGGGGCTGCAAAGCATCCATGGCCGCTGAGGCAGAATGGTGGTCTACCCAGAATTACTGATGAAGGCTGATCCTCTCGCTTGGCTTTTGCAGGGTGGTTGTGAGGATTTGAGCCTGTTGAATATTTCACGAGTTACAGCCCATGGGGGGAGAACAGAGAAAGGTGAAAAGGCAATCCCCGTGTTTCTTTATGATTCCAATATAAAGCCAAACTGTGCGGGGCGGGAGGGAGGCAGGCGCTGGAGTCAGCCTACTGCCGGAAGGCATGGCGCACCAATTCTCCCACTTTAATATCTGCTGTTTCATTTTATATTCATCATGTCAGCATAATCTGCCTTTATGGGAATCATCTTGGTTCCCGACCAAATGTGTTTAGTCCCCCTTTTGCTTTAAGTTTGATTGTAATATGACTTGAAGTCTTCAGTGAAATGTTTATGTGGAAGGACTAGGGAAAGAGAAAAGGGAAAATGCAATTGGAAAATCAATCAGCAGGGAATTTCAAGAGCTGGCTTTCATCGTGCTACTATTTCTTTGACCTGTTTTTAATGGACACAGGACCCTTTCTATGATCAAGTGTACTCCACTGTGGCCTCCTGCATTCTGAATACAACGCACTCTCTAACACAAGCATTTAAAGCCCTTACCTCTATATTGGAACTACATTTCCAATCGGAGTTTCTGTTTCACTCCTGCATGTATTTGCAGCTCCATGCCCCTGGGATAACCAGACAATCTCTGCCTTGTACTCAGCTATGAGGAACATCAATATATCCATCCTCTGCAGCTCACAACACCCTATTTTGGGAATAGTCTTTAGTCTGCAGGCTTGGAGAGTCCTTTTCCATGCTTGAGTTCCCAACAGACCTTTGCTTATTCTTTAATTTTCTGATGAAACTTAACACTCTCTGGATGCTAGTTTTATTGCCTCCACCATCTTCTTATGGATATATGTACATATGTGTAAGTGTTTGTACACATACACATGTAATATGTTATACCACTTCGGTAATTATTTATTAAGTATTTACTATATGCCCAGCGGTTTTCAAAGTGCTTGAGAAATGGCAGGATATAAGACATGCAAGGTCCCTGCTCTCCTGGAGAAACAGACAGTAAACACATGGTCAAGTAAATACATTCAATAAATTTCTAATAGTGAGAAGTGCTGTAGGAAGTTTTTGCAGAGAGGACATAATAGAGTCTGGATGTTTGTGGAGAGGAGCACTTTAGCTAGAGTGGTCAGGCACAGCCTCTCAGAGTGGGTATCATCTGGCCCGAGAGACGAATCCTGAGAATCCAGCATGAAAGCTCTGGGCAGAGAGTTCTAGGAAGATTGGGTACAAAGTACTTACGCTGTGAGACGAGGGGCTGGCACGTTTGAGGACTAGTTGAAAGGCCTGCAGGGCTGGCACATGTGATGAAGGGGCAGGAGATCAGCCAGATAATACACAATCTTGGAGAATGTGCACGTGTGCAGACTGTGACATGGGATGTGAGGACAGCAGGCTGGGTAGGATTTCTACTGCTGAAAGACTCTGAGCTCCCTACAGTCAAGGATGTGTTTCATTTAACTCCACATTTGCAGACACTAAATGGCTTGGAATTGAGTGGGTCCTTGATAACCTAGGTTGAATAAATACCAACTGCATGAATAAATGAATGAAAGAGTGAATGAATGAGCAAGGCCGTTTGCTTCTGCTAAAACAGTTTCCCTTTGTGGTCTCGTATTCCACCCCTTCTCCCCCCAACAGCAGTTTCTTTTCTTTGTAATAGAGTCAGTCCAGAGCTATTCTCTGTGATTCAATATTTACTGTGTTTCACACACTGTTATTATCATTTAACGTTTACTGTCTGCTGACTGTGCACTCACTGCTATCGCAAACAAAGAGCTCAATCTAGTTTTGGTTCGTGGACTAATTTAGTCAAGGAAAAGGAGACACCACAAGTGCAACTGGCATTGTAGAAATCGTGTTGACTGGAAATCCACTGGGTCTAGATGGGTACCAGCAACCTTAAACGCATCACTAACCCTCTGTGGACTGGGATTTAGCTCAGTAGAGCACTGCTATGCAATCTCTGAGGTCCCAAGTTCGATTCCCAGCACCATAAAAATGGGAGAAGGATGTGGCAATCCCAGAGGCAATCCTGAAACAATCAGCCACTGAAAACCCTATAAGGGTCTCTATGAGTTGGATACTACTGGACGGCACCTAACAACAGCAACAACAACCCTCTGTGACCTTCTGTTTTCTAATTGGAACACAGGAATAGAAAGCCTCTTTAGTGGTGGGATTTGGGGATCAGGCTGGACAGCGCTCCAGGACTAAGGAGCTTGGATTTCTGCCAGCATCCCTGAGTTTACTCTGCCCCTGCGTGTATCAGGCTGTGCCAGCCAGATGTGGTCTGCTTTGCGGCTTCATTTTGGTGTCATTCCAATGACTCAGTGTATTCAGTGCCTGCTCAGGCTTCTTGAGCTACTGAATCAGAAGCCATGACTTCTAATGGCACCTGTCAGCCCTGGGTACTCTGGGCCTGTGTTTTTGGGCTTCAATGCACTAAGACAATAAGGAGTGAGGTGATTAGGGAGGCCATTTGCCATAATGTCTTCACCTTGCTGTGGCCGGGCTGGCTGGCTCCCAGAGAAGCTATGGCTAATGCCTTGGGTTTTGAGGCTGGGAGGCAGGTTAGTGGAGGGGTTGATCCTCCCAGCCAAGGAGGGAGGGAAGGCACTGGGAAGAGACCCTGCAGGTGCCCTGAACCTGGGCATCACAGTGAGATCTCAGGAGCCTTTGAGGCCCATGGTTCTAAGAGCTGATGAATTGTGGATCTCTCCAGCCCTATTCAGTCCTTCCAGCAGCAAGTGTACACGTGGACTAGTAACTTACTATGTCTGGCCACTTTGTCTTTTACTTGGATGGAGGTGGGAGGCCCTGGAAGGATTTAGAGTGGAGAGGTCAGTGCTGTGAGATGACTTACGCTGTGGCAGGATTCCTCTGGCTTCTGGTTGAGAGCAGACAGGAGTGGCAAATGTAGAAAGGAAAGAGCCAAGTTAAGAAGCACATGGAAGAAGCCAGAAAAGAGAGGATAGCGCCTCAGCCAAGGTGGCTGAAGTAGAATTGCTGAGAAGGGCTGAGTTTTGGAGGACTTTCGAAGGAGTTCCTCATAGACTTGATGAAGAGTGCGAGAGAAAGCAAGCCATCAAGCATGTCCTAGGTTTTTTCAGAGCAACTGAAAGGTGAATTAGATCCTATCCATATTAATAATGATGATGATGATGATGGTGATAAATCAATTGCTAATTTAAAAATTCATAGCTAAATTTCTTCCTAGCATTTATTATGTGCCAGACATTCTTCCCCTCGGGGTTTTTTCTTGCAAATGTCAAGGAGTTAGGGTCTATGGGAATAAATCATATGAGGGGAGTTCTGTAGGGTTTGATGAGTCCATACCATCTCCCCATCTCTTCAAGGTGACTCTCCCATTGTCATCAGATATGATGAGGGCTGCAGTGTAGTATGGGAAGAACTGATTGGGAAAGGAGATCTAACTTGGCTTGAGCATAAGTCCTCAGCGTTTGTGTGGGAAAGCACATTAGCCTTTGTGGACTGTAGGGATACTTTCTCATGGTCACTTCTGTGTCTCAGGAAGGGGGCCAAAGTTCCAAACCTCAGATATACCTAAGGTTTTGTTAATACTGATGGACACGATTAAGGCTACTTGTATCTCAAAATAATTCTTGAGTGCAGACCTGATAATTCTCCAAGAACCCTTTGCCTTCTCTCTTATTCATAAGATGCCTGATAGGTATTTTCCTTTTAAGACATTTCCTGGGACATATCCCTTTAGCAGAGATCACTAAGGAAAGACTGTATGTCCAAAGCAATGGCACTTTTGGTACCTGTGTCATTATACTTCTTACCTAGTATGAGATTGTGTTGATATGGTAATATCAACTAGAAATACTATTCAAACAGTTTTAAAAATTATCTCAGAAGGAAAAACAGCAAGGAGACAAGAGTTATGATCTTCAACATAGGAGACCTGATTTAGCAATTTATTAGAAAGTCCTACCTTCTCCTGTTTATATGAGAACATTGAGGTAGGGCAGTGGATTTTCAGGTGTTTTTAAGCAAGAGATTCCTTTTTCCTTTAGGCCAGTGCTCCCTTACTTGGAAGTACAGTGTGTGTGTGTGTGCGTGTGTGTGTGTGTGTGTGTGTGTGTGTGTGTGTGTGTGTGTAACCAAAAATGGAGCCGCTCTCAGAAAGGCTGAGAACAGCCCACTTGTCACATCCACACAGGATGTCCCTAGGTACCTTGGCAGAGTTGAATGCTCTCATGGGTCTTTGTAGCTCTGAGTATCTGCCCTGAGGACTTGATCTCAGCTTCTAAAGAGTTCACTCCTGAACTCCTAATTCTCTCATGAGTTTTCTCTCTTTATTTTCTTACACTTGTATAGCCTCAGAAGAATGGAGTACTTTCACCCTTTTGCTTAGTTTTATTCCACTACTGGAACTGAAAGAATTATCTTTTCATGCAGGAGGGTCATAAAAAAAAAAGTAGAGCCAACAGACTGGGTTCAAAACCTACTCCTCTGTGACTTTGGGGGGATTATGGCCATGATAAATGGAAGTGATGATCCTTGGCTCATAGACTTGGTGTAAGGGAGGACACTCGGGCACACAAAGGTGTCTTCTGAGTTCCTGACTCTTTAATGGCTCCATTCCTCCCCAGAGCACCAAGCCAGGATGTAGCTCACTCTGGGCCTTAACTCTTGTCTTGCAGAGATGTCTGGCACAGCGGCGGATATCTCGCTGGTGCACTGGAGACAGCAGTGGCTGGAGAATGGCACATTGTACTTCCATGTCTCCATGAGCAGCTCTGGGCAGCTGGCCCGGGCCACTGCTCCCACGCTCCAGGAGCCCTCGGAGATCGTCGAGGAGCAGATGCACATCCTCCACATTTCCGTGATGGTGAGTGCCTAGGGAGGTGATGGAGGCAGGGGATGGGGTAGTGAGTGGGAGAGATGGAGGGAGGCAGGCAGTTGTCAGCAGATGGAGGGAAAGAGCTGGCCAAGTGTGAGAGGTTAGAATGAGAAACAGGAGGTCAGATGATTCTGTGGTGTCATCTGGACTGATGCCCACTAATCCATCATCTGTCAGCTGTGACAACCTAATTGTGCTTCAGAAAAGAAAATAAAGGGTCTCCAACTCCTTGGCCTTTTGGCAGACGTCTCTGGGAATAGCTATTTAACGTCTATCACGTGCTTGGCCTGCTTTGCCAAGGGCTGGGGTTCAATGTTCCAAAATACAGTTGGCCTTTCCAAGAATGTCTGAACAGACAAAATTGGAACATCACTGGTATTGGCTTCCCTTTCCCAAGCACCCTGATGTGTCAGGAGCTTTAAACCTCACAACTACTACATGGTAGCCCATAGAAATGGGCTGGAAGTAGGAAGGACAGTTGTACATAGATTCTACCTCCATTACCCTGTTATTAGAGTTGTGGATACTATGGCAGAGGTGAAAGACACTTACCCAAAGTCACACAGCTAGGAAGAGATGGGGCTACTCTTCAGGATTCTAACCTACACATGGCTGGCTACAAAGTCAGAACTATACTCTGCACACCCTGTTTTCTTTTAATTGGAGAATTTCCTGCATACCCATCATGCATCAAACAATGTACTGGACACATTTATGGAAATTATCTCATTAAGTTCAGGCATGAAATCTGGCATGCCACTATCATATTAGAAGTTAATTTATGGGCAGAGAGGTAAAGCCAACTTCCAGATCCGTTGACCCCTGGATGTAGAGCCCTGCAAGTCTGCTGCCTCCTCTGAGTAGGCTACTAGGGTTGAGATCACTCACGTGGTAATCTAAAAGGTATGTACTCTCACATTCATGGTTTCTTTAAAAGTTGTAACTAATGGTGTTGAATGCTAACTAGAAAACCAACAAACCAACCCAGTATGCAGAAAGTGCAGGCTCTAATGGGCTTGGAATGAAATCTAATAATGGCAGCACCTGCTACTCCTAATGTTGTACTCCTCAAAGCTACACTTTCCATTATTTTCTTCATTTCCCCTTTAGCACGGCTCTATCCATAAGGATAGAAACTGGTACCCTGACCTATGTAAGGAAAAGGTATGGCCACCTTCCGTCACTTAATTCTTTCTTCCATTAAATAGCAGTTAATGAGGCTCTGAAATGGAGCAGAACTTTGGTTTTGATTTTTTCTTTGTCCCTCTTCAACTAACACTGTGCAGTAAACATTCTGATTAGGGCTGAGTAAGATCTTGGAAATTTTCTCTTTCTGGAAAAACAAACCCCAGCCATATAGCAACGTTAATTTTGGACCTACCACATGCTCATCACGTGGAGGAACAAATCAAGGCCTTTGTGTTATTCGTGGAATGAGTGTGATAGACTTTTTCCAGATATATATTTAGCAAATGATGCAGCCACATGCCAAGACAAGTGGGTGCTTGCGTGCTAATTTTGGGGTGCAAATTAGTGAGCACCATCTCAGGGTACTTACTCAGCTCCTTATGGGGCTTGGGGTACCATCTAATGTTAAGGAAAGTTGGAAGAGTGTGACTGTTCTTCTGCCTTTAAAGTTCAAGTGTACAACTCAGTTTTGGTTAATATTTATTAGATACGTACTATATTATGGTACATTATTTACTCATATGAATTCTTGTAGTAACCCAGTAACCTATATCAGATTATCTCAATTATAAATGAGCTTTGAATGTGCCTTTTCTGCCTCCAGGCCCACTGTTGGTTCCACTAAGTCAGACTGTCTCCCTAGGATATTTCTCACACCTTCCTTTTTTGCTCAGTGAATTCAGCTTGAAGAGAATAACTCACCGTGACCCAGATGCCACTGAAATTCCCTGTATCTCAGACTTTAGCTGTAGAGTAGGGAACCAGAAAGCTGGCACAATGCAGACCCTCCCTGCCCATGGACGACCACCTTGTCCACTAGTCCCATCCCCCAGTCAGGGATCCATACTCTGTATCTTCACTGCCCCATCCTACCCTTAAGGGATAGTCATGTCCTAGAGACACTGAACCCACAGGTGGCCCTTGATGGAAGGCTACATTTCAGAGGAGTGACCAGCCTCTGGGAAGGCTGCACACCATGTAGAGGTAGGAGACACAGAGGTTGTAAGTGTAGATTCGGGAGCCAGAGGGTCTAGCTATGAAGTTCTGCTTTGCTACTTTCCTCTCTGGATGATCTTGGGCAATTTGTTTAACCCCTCTGTGCCTTGTTTTTGTCATCTAGAAAATGAAGATTGTACTAATACTCATGTAGCTACACCAAACTCTGAGATCAAAGGAGCTTGCCAGGAAAGAGCATTTGCTTCTATTATGAAGGACTGGGGTCCATGACAGGATAGGACCTGTGTACAATTCCTCAGCCAATCAACAGGGATCAAGGCACCACTGGGTGTCTCTTGTGGCTCACGTTCTATCCTTGTCCTTCTGGCCACAGAAAATTCAGCAGGAACAAGAAGAGTGTTTGCTTTTTCCTCCTCTAAATAACCATTAAAAATGGCATTCAGGATGGCTGAGCCAAGACTTCCCATTTCAAAGATGAGAAATCTGAGACTCAGCAGGGAATTGACTTGCCCATGGCTACATGCCTAACAAAGAGACATTTCTGGAGTTCTGGGAAAAGGCTTTCCCAGGATTCCAAAATTTTGTCATGTGGTTACTGGATGAGTCTCTCTCTCTCTTTTTTTTTTTTCATTTTGGTGAAGAATGGAGTTGGTTTATAAGAAAACTCAAGTCATCCAATCAAACCTCAAAGAAGTATGGGGGTGAGGGTCCCTGAGCTTGGTCTCCTTTTTCAACACAAACATTCTACCTGCCCATGCAGAAAAATCACCTCCTGCTCAGGCTCTGGTACCTGCTTTTATCCATGCCTACCTTGGTGGGGCCACAGGCTTTTGAACCTTGTTAGGTCCTGAATTGAGCATCTCCCTTGTCCCAGAAGGGTGCATCGTTTGATAATTAGTATCCCAAAGGGAGAGGCCATGAGTCGGTACTCAGTGAACTTAAGCCAGAAAAAGACAATAAACTGTCATCTCCTGTTCTACCACCCCAGCCTTAGCTGCTCTGAGAAGTTACATGCCCTCTTCAGACTTGCAGATAGCACGATGCAGACAAGAAAGCACAGGTTTGTAATTCAGCTGAGCTGACTCTAACTCAGTCTTTCTTCCTTCCTGCTTCCTCTTAGTTTTAACTTGACAGAGTCCCTCCACGTTTCTGAACCTCAGTTTCCTTATCTGTAACTTAAAACCAATCATATCTCACAGGATTATTGGCAAGAGTAGAGTAAATATATAAATAGTAATCAGTACCCAGCAAGGTACATAATAAGTATGCAGTAGTTGTTAATATTACTATTGCAACAATGTTTGAAGGACTCCAGTTTAGGGGTAAGAATACATTGGGCGTTAGTCTTCTTGTTGCTATTATAATGCTGTCTGATACAGAGAAATGGTCATAACACCTGACATTTCTTTAGAATACTTACTATATATTAGGGAGTGTTCCAAATTTTGTTTTATATGCATTATCACATATATTCATCACAACACATCTTAAAGTGGATACTATTTCTTAGATGAGGAATCTGAAATGTTAATAAATAGCTATCTATGTGACTTTAAACACAAAGTTTAAATGATAAAGCCCGTATTTCACTCTAAAGGCTAACCTCTGTCCTTAATCTGTGTAGTAGACCACCATTTTTCTTCTCTGTTGCTATCTTAAATTATAAAATTTCATGAGTGATTTCTTATAGACTCTCCTTTATGTGGAATCCATGAGTATATTAAGGGGGTTTATGGCTTAGAAGTCAACTCCAAGGTTGAACAATGTCTCTGTTGCTAGCTTTATGTCTTTGATTAAATCACCTCTATCATTTTAACATTGGGATGATATTCCCTACTTCTTAGAGTTTTTTCCCAGATATTGAATGATGTCACACTCACAAATGCTCTGTACAATGAAAATAATGATTGCTATCATTAAGAACTTTCTGCATGGCTGGGTACGATGGCACATGCCTGTAATCCCAGCAACTTGGGAGGCAGAGGCAGGAAGGCCACAAGTTGGAGACTAGAGGCAGTCTGTATAATTTAGTGAGACCTTGTCTCAAAAAAAAAAAAAAAAAAAAGGCTGGGGCTGCAGCTCAGTGGTATAGCTCTTGCAAAGCATGCAAGCATGAGGCAGTCTGGGTGCAGCTGTGCATTATTCTGTTTAATTGCTTTAATACCTCCATACGATAGGTACTGTTATTTTCCTCATTTACAGATGAGGAACATGGGAGTTAGTGAGGTTTTGGAGCCTGTGCATTCACATCACAAATAACTGCTGAAGTTGGAATTCTGACTCCAGTCTGTCCAAATTGAAAGTCTGTATTCTTGATCACAATTCTATATGCCACAGGCCCTGACATCCAGTACTCAAAAAGCAGAAGGTGTATTAAAATCTTAGTTCTAGTGAGGGCCTACCATGCCTATTATTTATGGAGTATTCACTTCGGGTACTCAAAACCCTTGATAGAACTTGGAAATCTGTCATTTAGGGAGAGGGGTGTTGCCCAGGACAGCAATTAGTGGATAGGACAAAAGATACCCAAAGAAAGCTATTATTTGCCTACAGGTGCAGAGTCAGAGGGAGCTCTGGGCTTGATCTGTAGGAGCCCTTTGCATAGTTCAACAGCACAAACTAAAGGGTCCCTCACTCTGCCAGCTTACTTTGGGATCTATCTATGCAGTCTTGGATAGTAGGGAAAGAGGTGCTTTGAGTTTTCTTAATTAAAAATTGGGAGGAGTTTACTTGCTCCAGGTGAGGTTAAATGCAAAATACTTGAGGTTAAATGCAAAAATTCCTAGCAAATGTGATCAGAACTTCTTGTTTTTTCTTTGCATTTGCTGGTGTTTTGTTGTTGTTGTTGTTTGTTTGATTGATTTTTGTTGTTATTACATTGGTATCCCAAGATATATTCTACTTTTGCAATTAGCAAAGTTTCTCTTAATGAAAATAGTTATCATTTGTGATTCAGAGGATTAATTCTAAAACTATACTTCCCTCCTTTAAGCAGTAGCAGTGATATCATTTCATGTTGATATGGTATGTCTGTTTTTAAGATTTCCATAGAAGTTATTATGGAAACTGCTTAAGATCAATACTTTTCATCATGGACTTTAAGAAAAACCTTTGCTCTTTTCTGTGACAAAATATTTTTAAAAGGAGGATGAAAAGAAGTACTTGGTTTGATGTAGAAGGGAAAGACTTCTGAGGGTACTTTGCTTTCAAAAGGAACATCCCACTGAAAATGCTGCAGATTTGTACTGGTGGCCCCCCTGAAGGAAGACTAGAAGGGACAAGAATTCTCATCTATGGCAGCACAGACCATCCAATATGTTTATGCTTTCCAGCAGCAGATTGGTCTAAGTGAGGGAGTAGCAAATTCCTTGTCCCAGGGGGCATATAAGCAAAGGCTGAAAACCTTCTTCATTGAGATTGAAAGAGGAATAATAGATGAGATAACTATTGTGGTTCCTTCAAATTTAGATGATCTATGATTCTCTGATATAATATATAGAAAAATGCTTCGAGGATTATAAAATGTCACATAAATCTAAGACATTATTATTGCTAGTCTCAATTAGTAGCTTTGTTCCAAGGATCTGTGCGGGGTATTGGCCTAACACTTATTAGAACTTTCTATGAAAGATAGCTTTAGATCATTTCCTCACCCAGTGCATTTATTCACTCAGGGTGTATCATTCATTCCTTCATTCATTGATTTAATCACTGAATCATGTAATAGTTGCTTTCCTATTAAATGTAGCATTGCAAATCCTGTCGACTAGGATGAACAGGAAAAAAAATACTTAAAAAAATCAACCACATCTCAAAACAAGAGAACTATGGATGTGACCACTAAGAGTGGTAGTAATCCAACATTTTAAGATGTAGTAATAAAAGACTACTTTTCTGAATAAGTAACTCTACAGGGTCTAGGTGAGACCTGAAATATTGTATTTAATTCTATGGAACCACATGTTAAAAGAAATAAGAATGGGCTACAAAAGTTACAGGAAAATAATCAAGACAATGAAGAATCTTAATAATGCTAACCAGCACTGGCATAATGCGTGGGTAGTGGTGGCACAGTATTTGACACATTTTTAACTCATCTAGTTCCCACAGAATCCCAGTTCAATGGATAGCCTTATTACTTCTGTTCTACCTACTGAGAAGACATAAGCACAGGGAATGTAACTGACTTTTAAGTCCTATGACTCAGTGTTGCATTCTGGCTCCATGACTGGTTGATTAGCCAACTGTCTTTCTGTTTTCTCATCTGTAATGGGTTGACAATGGCAGTACCCAACTTGGGGGTGGGGGTGTCTTGTGAAAATTACCTAATATTTCTCTCTCTCAACCACATAGGGCAGAGCCTGCCACATTATCCTGGCTTTACGTATGTTATGACTGTGCTGTTTGTAACTGGATTAGCTTCCCAGGGCTACTATAACAAAGTACCACAAACAGAGTGGTGTAAATGACAGAAATGTATCGTCTAACAGTCCTGGAAGCCAGAAGGCCAAGATCGAATGGACAGCAGTACCACACCCTCTCCAAAGGTGCTAGGAAGGATCCATACAGGTCTTCCTCGTGGCTTCTTGGAGTCCCTTGGCTTGTGGCAGTTGAACTCTAGTGCTCACAAGGCATTCTGCCTGCTGGGTGTGTCTCTCATGACTCAATTCTCCCCTTTTTATAAGGATGCCAGTCATGCTGGACTGGGGCACGCCTTACTAACCTCATTACAACTTGATTACCTCAGTAAAGCCATATCTCCAAATAGGCCGTGTTCTGAGGTCCTGGGGATGAGGACCCCAGTGTGTGTGTGTGTGTGTGTGTGTGTGTGTGTGTGTGTGTGTGTGTACAATTCAACCAACACGTAGAACAATTACTGAGTTATTTGTAAATAGTAGTATTAAAGGAGGCCCAAGAAAGCCAGAGAAGGAAAAGCCAGGCTATTGCAGACTGTGAGTCTGCAGAGTCTTTCTGAAAGACTGAAAGGCTGACTCGTGAGGAAAACATCCCTGTCAAGAGGGGTTAATTTAAAATGGAAGATGGTAAAAATATGATGGTGGAAAAACCAAGTGGTGCACAAAGCACAGATACCCATGGCCTGGACTTAGGGGTCTCAGCTTTACCATTGATGTGGTCCATGATGTTGTATAAGTCACATATCCTTCATGGCCTCAGGGTCCACTTCTGCACATTAAGATGACCAAGCTTGCTTATCACTTGCCAAGACATATAAAATTTGATAATGTAAATACACCAAGTAATTCTTATCTAAGTGGGTCATATTCATGAATCCTATTTACTTTTTTTTAGGAAGATGAATTTTTTAAATTATAAACATTTTTTTTTCAATTAAAAAAAATAAATCACATGAAGCTTGTTGCTTGGCACTGACTTGCTTCAACAACAAAGATTCACTAAAAGCCTGCTGGGGCTCTAGCCAGGCTTATGGGGAAAGAATATAGACCAGGCTGACATGAAATTTGCATGGATCCTCAGCCTCACTAGGGCTGCCATTACAGGCATGCACCACCAGCCCAGTTGTGAAGCCATGACTTTTAACTATAGGAAATGGGGCTTTTCTGACCCAGTACTTAGGAACACACCATAGAGAAGTGGAACAAGCATGGAATTTGGTGCTAGGAGGCCTGGGTTCAAAGTTAGGTTCTACCACATACCAGCTGTAGAGAGACAAGAAAGTCATTTTACCTCCCTGAGCTTCTTGTTTAGTCATTTGACAAATGGAAAGAAAATTTAAGGCACAGCATCAAACTGAAAGATGTACATAAGAGTATTGGGCAAGATTTCCCCCAAAGCAATAGAACTATAAACTATGGTTGGAATATTAGAGCCGAAAGCAGCATAGACCTCACAGAATCCCACTCGTCTAGACCAGCCAGTGTTTGCCAGCTTATTCTACAGACAACTCACCCTGAGTCTCAGTGACTGGCCAGACAATGCTTTATTTCTCATGCATGTTAAGTGTGAGCTTCTGCCGGAGGTCAGCTCTGCATGTCCTCTCACTCTGGAACTTTGGCTGAGGTAGACCCCTAGTTGGAGGTATTTGCTTTTCATGGCAGAGCAAATAAGCAAAAGAGCTGGTGGAAATGTGGGAAAATGGAGGTCTCTGACACTCAGATGTGGGTTCTTCCACATTCTATGGGGCAAAATGCATCACATGGATGAACACAGAGCCAATGGCAGGGGTATGCAGTCCTTCACAGGGGATGTGAACATAGCAATGGCAAACCACACCCTCATTTTACAGGTCAGAGAATGGTCGTTCTCTATTCCTGTCCCAATGTCTGGACCAATCATTAAACTCAGATGATAAAGGTTGATAATAGCATCATGGACATCACGAGAGGCAGCTTGGGAAAAGACCTTCAGGCAGCTCCGCTGAACCTTATGGCCAAAGCAGAATGCAGGAAGAGATTTTGTATAGCAAGTAAATAAATAAATAGTTCTGCATGATGTAGACAGAGAGAGGCAGAAGGAAACCCAGATGGGAGAATTAGACATCAGTGGGTATTTATTGAGAAACTATACCATCCTAGGTAAATAGAAACTACCAGAAACAGAGAGAAGCAAAGGGAAACTGAGAGAAAGAGGAGCCAAGAACAGGGAGAGAGATGCAGGAAAATAAAGGGAAATTGGCAGGATTTCACAAGAGAAGCAGAGTCAGGAAAAAAGTGAACAGAGAGTAAAACACATTGAAGAGGCACAGCACAGAGAGTGGTATTCAGGAAGAGAGAGCAGAATGAGCAAGGGGGCATGATGGCCCGCAAGCTCCAGAAAGAGCAGTGGAGGGCGATGGGTACAGAGCAGGACATCCGGGTGAGAGGGAGGCTGAGGATGGTAGAGATGGGGAGGGCTTGCGACTGGGCCCTGGGCCCTAGGCCCTGCAGATCTGAAAAGAGGAAGCAGAGAGGAATGTGGGGCTGGGCTGAAGTGCAAGTCCTGGGGAAGGGAGGGAGAGGGGAGACCATGGAGAGGAGTAGAGTGGGAAGGGACAGAAGCAGAAGGGTCGAGGGGGACTGTCCCTTTGGTGACCACTCCCCACTGCCTCTACGTTTGCCTCTTCCTCCACATTTTGTTTCCCTTCAAGAGTGGGGGCCTTTGTATGGTATCCTAACACCACCACAAAAGAATGGAGTGTGTGCACCTCTGTTGAGGTGTTGATGCTGTTACTCCCCTCCCCGTGTGGGCTGTGTCAGCTGACAGTAGGAATGGGTGGTGAGCTGTTTGGGAACCTTGGAATTTCCACCTCCCCTTCCATTAATTCTGTTTTTTTTTTTCCTCCTATGCTCAAAAGGCAGCTGGATTTGGCAGAAATAACACGGGCTTGGAGAAAGACAGACATGCATTCAATTTATCCCTCTTTTTTTTTTTTTTTTTTTTTTTTTTTTACTTTTTGAGATAGGGTCTTGTTAAGTTATGCAGACTGCCTCTGGTCTCGAACTTGCGATCCTCCTGCCTCTGCCTCCCAAGCCACTGGGATTTCAGGCATGCGCCACCGCACCCAGCTTGTCCCTCTTCTTTTACTGCTGTTTTTCCTTAGGTGCAGGACTAAACTCTCTGATTCTCACTTTATCCTAGAATGCAAATGAGGCTATAGAGAGCACATTCATGGAGGTGAGGGGAGAAATGAAAGGTAAAGCCTCAAAAAGCATCTCAGCATGTTGCTCAGTGAAGATCCCTTTCTTTTCCTTTTCCCTTTATTTATTTTCCCTCATCTGTTGTCATGCTTGGCCTTCACAAACATCCTTTGAATAAGGTAGACAGGAGTCATTAAGAACTGTTGTTGTTAGGTACCCTTGAGTTGGATCTGACTCATAGCCACCCTATGTACAACAAAATGAAACACTCTCTGACAGTGCCATGGCCGGCACTCTATCAGTGCTTCTCTGCTACTCGTAGGGTTTTTGATGGCTGGTTGTTTCGGGAGTGGGCTGCCAGGTCTTTCTTCTGTTTTTGCGGTGCTTGGGGATTGAACCCAGGGCAGTGCAGAGCAAGCTGAGCTAATGTTAAAATATTGTTAGAAATAATAAAATAGCTAAATAAATGAGATAAAAGAGATCTTCTCTTAACAGTAGAATCTCCAGTTAATAAATGTAAAAGGAAAGCAAGAAACAGAAAATCACTATCAGGCGATCACTAAGATAATTACTGCTGACAAGAGCGACAGATGTGAGCTAAATTGCTGGTTGTGGTGGCGAATGCCAGTAATCAACTACCTGCGGAGGATGAGGCAGAAGGATCTCAAGTTTGAGGACAGCCTGGGCAACACTTTTTGCCTGCAGCTATACCGCTGTGGTGTCCCATCCTGTCAGATCTCAGAAGCTAAGCAGGGTCAGGCCTGGTTAGTACTTAGATGCAAGAGCATGTAGGATACAAGACCAGATGCTGTAGGCTTAGGAGAAGGACCTGGTAACCCACTCCCCCAAAACAATCAGACATTGAAAACCCTATGAACAGCAGAGAAACACTGACAATAAGTGTTTTGCCTGATGTATGTAGAGTCTCTAAGAGTCAGATATCAACTCGATAGCACCTAACAACAATATTCCTTGATGTGTGACTACTTCCAACTTTTGCCTCCATCTTCATATATCTTCCACCCTGAGTCTTCTCATCTCTTTGTCTATCGTAAGCACACCTGTCACTGGCTCAGTGCACACTTTGGTAAATCAGAATGACCACTTCTAATCTGCAAGATTCTAAACTTAATTATGTCTTCAAAGTCCCTTTTATCTACATAAGGTAATACCTGTAGTTCCCAGGGATTATGATGTGGATATATCTTTCTGGGTTCTACAACCCACCACACCACCTTATGCAAATGGTCAAGTTTAAAGTCAAGAGGAACAAGGTATGTTAGCATCATGAATGCCCTGACATGATGCACTGAGAAGGGCATGATACCATTTCTGTGACATCCGGGCTAGAAATGTGTAACCATTCTAATCATGAGAAAACATCAAACAAAGCCAGTGACAGGCATTCCACACAGCTTTCTTCACGTGTCCAGGTAACAAGAGACAGGAGGGGGTCAAGAACCATCACAGATTGGAGAAGAGGAGGGTATGACAAGTAAATACCATATGGGGTCTTTGATTAGATTCTAGACAAACACACACACACACACACACACACACACACCACACACGTGCCCCCAAAACCGATAAAAAAAGATATTAATGCAAATTCTGATTAAACTGGTATAAGGCCTGTGTTTCAATTCATAGTATTATATCATTGCCAGTTTCCTGGTTTTGGTAATTTTATTATGGTTTTGTGAGGTGTTGACCCTGGGCAAACTGAATGAGGAATACCCAAGAACTCTCAACTTTGCTACTTCCCTCATCTATAATTATTCCAAAAAAAAGTTGAAAAATAAAAGCTATAATCAATCAACTCTGGGAAGAACTTCCTGGATTGGAGTCCTGGCCCCACCACTTCACTTGCAGGGTAACCTTATCAAATTACTCAACTTCTCTAGGCCTCAGTTTTCTCCTCTGTAAAATGGTGATAAAAATGATTTCTATAATTAAGAGGTTGTTGTTGTTGTTAGGTGCTGTCGAGTTGGTATCCGACTCATAGCGGCCCTCTGTACAACAGAGGAAACACTATTGTCAGTGCTTCTCTGCTGTTCATAGGGTTTTCAATGGCAGATTGATTTTTGGGAGGGGGTTGCCAGGTCCTTCTCCCAAGCCTACAGCTTCTGGTGTTTCCAGGTGGTCTCCCATCCAGGTACTAACCAGGCTCGACCCTGCTTAGCTTCCGAGATCTGATGGGATCGGATGCCACAGGGCTATGGCTGCAGGCTAATTAAGAGGTAGCATATGTAAAATATATAACGCATGGTATCTATGAACATTTGTGTTGCAATTGGTACTATTGCTCTTTTTGTTTCTGTTTCACAAATGATAAAACTAAGGCCTAGAAGGTTGAGACAGTGGCCTCCTAATATCACCCAGCCATGGTTTAAGCCCAGAACTAAACTTGTAGTTCTGATTCCAGATGATCTCTCTGATCAATAATTCTTCCTTTCTCAAGGGGACAAGGATGAGTGCAGGCCTTTTATGACCCCATCTATTGCTGCCAGTTACTGGACTTTGTGTTGTTGAGGCAGTCCTGGCTCCAGACTATGGAAGAGGCAGCTGGTTTTTCCTGGCCATGAATATATAGATGTGATGAAAGCAGAAACTTCTGACTTAATTCTATTAAAAAAAAGGGGGGGAGGGATCTAGTTCTAGTTCACCCTTTTCATTTTAGAGTCAAAGGGAATAAAAAAGACTTCCTTATTTCCAAGAATGGCTCATAGGGTCATGTGACAGGTCAAGAAGACCTGGCCTTGCATGGAGATCCCATGGCAGTGTGAGTTGTGTATGTAGCCCTCACAGTCTACCCTGCTACCCTCCTGGGCTATAAAGTACCCTCTGCAAGCGTCCTCTTGCTCTCCATGGGAGGAGCTGTCCACTGAGGAGGTTCTGCACAGGCGTATTTCTCTTCACTGTGGTAATCCTCCTGTCTGGAGATCCAGGGACACAGTCAAACAATTACCCAATTCAAACTTCTCCTGCTAATGTTCCCCAGCTCAAGGGCATCTTTAATAGCAAAATAATACTTGTTTTTTCTCCCTTCCCTCTCTATTTTTTCCTAATCTCTCCCTAATGAGACATAACATTAATTACAACAGTTAGCTGAAATTCTGACTCTGTTCCTGCCTGCCACCTTCTTCATCTTGGCCTCTGCCTCGCAGACTTCTCTCCTGAATAAAGGAGGGGAAGTGGCAAGGCAGATCAATGTGTGGTTGTGTTCATTTGCACTTTCTCTGCCTACCTCCTTGGTGCTGAGCTTTAAGTCACATGGATGTGTGTTTTCACTGGGGGTATGAATGAATGTGTGTGCGCACGCGCATCCTCGTGCCTATTCTATAATCTAGCTGTTGTTTTGAGCTAATTGTGTTGTTTCCTCTTGTGTGGAAGGAAATCTTATCTGTTTTGGATTAAAATTCAATGAAGGTCATAGCGGCTGGAAAACTTACCAGACTGCAGCAATTAATGTTCATTTGGCTTTGATAAATTGGAACATTCCCCTCAATAGAAGTGGAGTGGATTTCAGAAGCAATAACTCTTCCATTTACTCAATGATTCTGCCTTTGAGGGAGGACCTTGTCCTGCTTTTGTTTGTCATCTGTCACTTGGAGGAGCTGGGCATATGTCAGAGATGATTTATCATGATTGCAGTGCCTGCTTGTATCAGAAGCATTTAAAACCTCTAATTATTTTCATCCTCTGTAAATTGCTTGATTAAACAAAACGTGAGGTTGGAGTTGAGGTAGAGAAAATATTTGTATCACTGGCTTTCCACAATTGTGGGATTATTACAAGTTCCTTTCAAGGGCTAGGCAAAAATGAATCAATCATAGGAATAATGCGGAGCACTTGCAGCATGCTAGGGAAAGTATGCATTGTGTACATTATTTTCATCAGTTCTTGCAACAGTTCTTCAGGGTACTTTACCCATATCAACTAGGAGGAAACTGAAATCCACAGATGGTAGGTATTTCAACCAACATCGGTAACGTAAAATTGCAGACCAGGTATCTTGATTCTAGAGCCCTTGCATGATCACTATCCAATAGGATTTTTTGAAAGTGCCTAATATTGTTATAGTCTACAGCCATACCACTGTGGCATCCCATCTTGTCAGACCTCAGAAGCTAAGCAGGGTTGGGCCTGGTTATACTCGGATGGGAGACTGCCTGGGAACATCAGGTGCTGTAGCTTGCGAGAAGGACCTGGCAACCCACTCCCAAAAATTAGTCTGCCATTGAAACCTCTATGAATAGCAGAGAAGCACTGACAATAGTGTTTTGTCTGTTGTGCTTAGGGTTGCTATGAGTCGGAGTACCAAAAGCAACAATATTGTTATAAGTTCTACTGATTATCATTGGCTTTTCACTAAGTGTAGAACAAAATATTCTTCTTATGTGAGAATTATCTCAAGTGAGTTTGCTGGTTCATGTGGTAGTTCTGTTTCTAATTTTCTGAAACATTTCCCTACTGTTTTCCATAATGGCTATGTCAATTTACATCCCCACTAAGAGTATACCAGAGTTCTTTCTTTAAAAAAAAGAAATTGTGTGCATTAAACATGTACAGCATGCTAAATATCACATATCTCACGTAATTTGTATTAAACAAGGAATAAATTAAATGTACTACCACAACCAACAACAAAAAGAACTACCTGGTGCATTTGTTTAGCTCTGTCCAAGTGGCCAGATCTTAACATCTTTGTAGGGTTCTGGGGAATGTGCAAAGGAGGAGAATCACTGGCCTGTAGCTCACTGAGATGGCAATAGGAAAGTCAGAACCTTAATTTTGTTGTTTTAAAAATTATTATTGAATTCTCACAAAACTGTGCCAGGCAACCAGCAATATCTCCATCTTACAGACTGGCACATTGAGGCACATCATGTTAAGTGGCCTTTCCCAAGTCACACGTCTGGGGAGAGTCTTGAGAGGAGATCCAGATCCTGTGTCTGTCTCACTGGGAGAAAAGTTGTTGCTCATACCCAAGGCCCTGCTGTCTCCCCCTGCCCTTGTCTCTCCAGTCCTCAGTCTTCTCTCTCTCACATTCTGCAGAGGCACAAATCAGGGCAGCTCTGGATTTACCCATGGGCACCTCTTTAGTTCTTGTATTATTTATTACTGTCCTGACGAGTCCTGATGCTCCCCTAATGAAGTGTCCAGGGGCCTGCCCTATCTCAGTTTTCCTTAACAGGGAGTGAAAAATGGGGGTGGCTGTGCCAGAGGCTTTGTTTTGATGGTACATGGAGCCACTGGAGGCTGTCTGGGGGGAGATGTCCCCATTCTGAATGATGTACACTTCAGATCACCTTCAGGGCAGGGTTAGGCCATTACAATGATTTCAGGAGCCTGGTATGGAGAGAGGAAAATCTGTTGGATCTGATCTGTCAGCCTTCCTTAACTGAGTGATCTTGGGCTAGCTTCCTGCCCTGTCTGAATCATGGTTTCCTTTCATGTAAAAGAGAGTCCACAATAGTTCCTCCTCTGATAAATATCATCATAAGGAAAGGAAGCATCTGGGAAGTACAGATTCAGTCTGAGTAATAAATAGAAATTTCTCAATAAGTTGTGGCTAATCTTAAAGTCCACACACTCTTGACCAAGTAACATTAAAAGAACATGTTCCTATTTAAAATCTCATGAAAATCTCCTGAGCATATGCTACATAGGTGCTCTTTATAATGCTTTATAGCAGAGAAGGGTCGTAATTAGTGTCACACAGTTGGGCAGTGCAAAAACTTGTTGTTAGGTGCTGTCAAGTTGGGTCTGACTCATAGGGACCCTGTGCATAACAGACAAAACACTCTCCATCACTGTGCTATGCCTAGCTCTATTGTCAGGGCTTCCCTGCTATTCATAGGGTTTTCAATGATGGATTGTTTCAGGAATGAATTGCCAGGTACTCCTCTCTAGCCTATAGCACCTGGTATTCCCAGATGGTCTCCCATCCAAGCACTAACCAGGCTAAACTTGCTTAGCTTCCGAGATTAGGTGGGATCAGATGCTAGGGTGCTATGGTTGGGCCTGACTCATAGCTACTCTAATAGGGTGTTCAATTGCTGATTGTTTTAGGATTGCTTCAGTAGTGGATTGTCACGTCATCTTCCTATTTTTACGGTGCTGGAGATCAAACCCAGGTCCTCAGAGTACAGAGAAGCACTTTACCAACTGAGCTAAACCCCACCCATGGTGCAACAACTAGACACCCCTAACTCCCTGTCAAGCATTGGCAGGTCACGTCACGCCACAGAAAAACATTTGCCCAAAGTCCTGTAGACAGGCAATGTGAAGTCCTGGGTGAAATCTAGGCAACCCTTCTTTTTGAGTTTCAGAATAGCAGATGTTATGTACAGAACTGCCCCCTTAAATTCATAAGTTGAAGCGCTTAGCCCCATTGTCACTGCGTTTGGAGTTAGAGCCGTTAAGAAGGTAAGTTCAGGCCTCAACCAGTATCATTCAATTTAGTGATGGAAATCCATTTGTGGGGTCATCCAAGAACCCCAAACAAAAAAGCTTTTATTGTTTAAAATACTTGTTTTTAAGGTTTGATTATGTTGTTATATGAACTAAGACATTTAATAGTTACTACTATAATATATGTGGGGGAAGGATGTGGCAATGTACTTCTGAGGCAATCCCGAAATAGCCATTAAAAACCCTCTGAGGGTCACTGAGTCGGGCATGACTCGATGGCACCTAACAACAGCAACAAGTATAGCATATATTCATGAAAAATATTTATTAACCAAATATTAAACAATTTTTAAGGCACTTATAAAATTCTTAACTATTTAAAAAACTGCAGTAAAATCAAACTAAAATTAACATAATAAAACTTCTTTTTCGGTGCTGGGTGCCGTGGTGCACTCCTATAATCCCAATGGCTTGGGAGGCAGAGGCAGGAGGATCACAAGTTCGAGACCAGAGGCAGTCTGTGTAATTTGGTGAGACTCTGTCTCAAAAAAAAAGTAAATAACAAAAGGGCTGGTGATGCAGCTCAGTGGTCCAACACTTGCAAAGCATGCAAGCAGGAAGCCCTAGGTTCAACCCCCAGTACTGCAAAAAAATAAAATAAAATAAAAATTCTTTTTCATTGTATAATGTATAGATCATAAAAATTATAAAATCAACAATTTTTATAAGATTAAGCATAAATGTAGAAAATGACATGCCAAATCAACTACTTATAGAAAAATAGGAACAATATTTTAACCCTTGAGTAAGTACTCAACCTTTATAGTTATTACACACAAGATTTGTACCAGAATGAACCATACAAATAAATTTTGAGGAGAGACTACATTTTTGAGTATATTTGTTCTCTTACAATGTCCTGCATGTAAATGACATTGGCAAATAGTAACACTAATTAAAAAAAATTGCATAATTGAAATCGTGGGATCATATGAGACACTACAAAGCACTTACCTGCCTACAGTGCTGCGTGTCAGACATCTACTTTGAGTTGCAAATGGAGTAGTAATGAGATTACACAGAATAACACGTTTGTGAATCAATTAGGAATTTTTACAAAATATCAAAATTTGAATGCTGGGTATATTTGAACCCCACAATACTGGATGAGGTCATAAAGGTGGGGTTTACTGGTGCTGTAATAATAAGAAGAGACACCAGGGATGCATACACCCAGAGAAAAGGCCATGTGAAGATGCAGCAAGAAGACGCCTGTCTGCAAGCTAGAAAGAGAGCCTCACCAGAAACCAGTCCTGCTGGCATCTTCGTCTTGGTCTTACAGCCCCCAGAACTGCAAGAAAGTGTATTTCTATTGTTAAAGCCTCCAGATATATTTATTCCATAATGGCACCCTGACCTGGCCAACAGAACAGGAAGCTAAGGCTAGTCCCTCCACATCCCTTAATGACCAAGAAGAACAAGAGAGCTGGAAGAAAAGTTTTCCTCCTCTCTGCTCTTCTTCCAGGGCCAAAGGGGAAAATTACAAAGAGGAGAGAGAGAAAGTGACCACAAAGCAGCAAGGGAATGGGGTGGAAAGGGAAGAGAAGAGAAGAGAGAGAGGCTGAACACCAGGGAGTGCCTGGCCTAGAATACCCTGTTATATGAATGGATTGAGAGATAGATGACTGATCCTATCATGTACCACAGTTGTGACCTCTTCACAGCTCAAAGCGTTGAATACAGATAGGTTCAGAGGTTGCAGGGAGTGGGGCTGAGGATAACGTCTTCCCTTCAGGAAGTGTAACAGTTTTCTGAGTGCTTATTATATGCCCTCATAGTCTTTGTCACATGCTACTTCATTAAATTTTATAAAACTCTGCTCATTAGTGATTATTCTCAGATGAGATGTCCAAGAATATGCCTATTTTATGAATGAGGAGACTGAGACTGCTCAAGGTCAGACACCCACCCAAGACCTGGATTCTGTATCCTGAGTCTGTCTTTGCCCCACTAGCATATTGGTTAAGACCAGTGAGATTAGAAGAATGGTAACTTGGAGGATGGCTTCATACCTTCCTCAGTCTATTTCTCTGCCTACTGCTTATGTGACTTGGAAGAAGGAGGCTAACATGAGTTGACTTGAGTGATGTACTTGGTAGCTCACCTGAAGGAAGTGCTATATAATTGGCAGCTCTAAAGTTGTGAATTTTCTATAGCTCTAATACCCTGTTTCATAGGGCTTATATTTAGTGCAGTAAAAAGTAAAGGTGGTGCTGAATGAAACAAGATAGCCCAGGTATGACGCCTAGGATCATGCCTGATGCATGATGGATAGTGCCTGGCTACTGTGATTATGGGAGAAGGACCTGGCAACCCACTCCCAAAAATCAATCCGCCCTTGGAAAACCTATGAACAGCAGAGAAGCACTGACAATAGTGTTTCGCCTATTGTATGTGGGTCGCTATGAGTCGGATACCGACTGGACGGCACCTAACAGCAGCAACAACTGTGATTATTACTACCCACAGTCTCCCAGTCCCCCTAGTGATTACAGATACCTCAGCTGGGGAAGCTTTCAGATCCACCACAAACCAAGCTCATGTCTTTCTGGCCTGTTCCACCGGGGACTGCTATTAGCAAGCTCCTGACTTCAGGAGGCCAGCATGGGAAGAGAGAGTCAGGATACCACAGCCACCCATGGGACTATCTTCCTCTCCCAGAAAGGTGAAGACATGTCTGGCCTGACCAAATGGTGCAGAGTGAAAAATGAGGTTGTGAAGTGGCGGCAACATCTGTGTCATCATTTCTGTACCGGGAGGTCAACTGCCTTCATAAACCATGCTGCTGCCAGAGCGGTCTTTGTTTAGGAATTAATTAGGAGCAGTGAAGAACTGCTGCCCGTGCAGATTTGGGTCTCTGGAAGTTATAAAAAGCAGATGGATTTTAAGCAAATGCATTTTTCACCCTTTAATGCTATGTGAAAGGGAATGAATTCGAGCAGGAGGCAAAGGAAGAATGGGCATTGAACAGGGGCACCTGAGCCCTCTCCTTGGTCCATTTCTGTGAGCTCACATGCACGGCCTCATCCTTTTGGCTGCTGCTGTTTGTGAGTCAGTAAAACTTTGGTATTAGTAATAGCATAGGATGTGGAGTCTTTGTGTGTGTGTGAACACTGCTAAATGTTTTTACTCACCCTTTATCTAATCACCACGACAGTCCAGAGAGGAGGCTATCATGAACTATGCATTACACTGGAGAAAACCAGAATGGAGGGGAAAACTCTCCTGCCAGAAGTGATGGTGTTCAGACTTGAATCCAGAGGGGAATCCTAGGTCTATGCCTTTAGCTGCTGTGCTATTAGAACATTTTCTTTCTTGCCTGATAAAATCCCCTCTGTGTCAATTTGAAAGTATCTATTAAAAGTTGAGTAGGGCACTTTGAAGACAAGATCTTATAAAGCATAGGGATATTCATGTATGGGCCAATGAGGACCATTTATGCTTTCATGAATCCACCTGATGTTGGCAGAATTTATTCACCCTTAAAGAATTCATTTATTTTTGGTAATACTATAAATCCTTACCACTCCTGCATCTGATCTTGTTGGATCTTGGAAGCTACACGGGGTCCAGCCTCTTTAGTTCTTGAATGGGAGACTGCTTGGGAATGCTGGGTGCTGTAGGCTTAGGAGAAGGACCCAGTAGCCCACTCCTGAAGCAATCAGCCATTGAAAGTCCTATGAATAGCAGAGATGCGCTGACATAGTATTGTGCATGGTACAGTGTCCAGCAGAGTTTCTTTCTGTTATATATAGGGTCATTATGAGTCAGACCTGTGTCAATGGCACCTAACAATGACGACAACTAATCATAATGCTAGCTAGTAGCTATACAGTGCTTTGGCAATTTCAAGATAATATTCACTCATTTACTATTGCATTTTACCCTCAAAACCACCCTTGCATATTTAAGCATTGATATGGAAGCTCTTATTTATTATTATTATTATTATTATTATTATTATTATTATTCCTACTCTATGAAAGAGAAAAGTTGAGAAATAATCACCATGTCCAGAATCACAGAACCATTCAATGGAGAAGGTAAAAATCTGTACACTGCATATCCAGGCATCCCTGGGGAGAAGTGTGAGCTTAGGGAAGCTGTGTGCCATCCAGTGGGGTAGAGCTGATGACAGAGAAGCTTGTAACATCATGGCATATTAGAGACACAAAAAACTTGCAACGTCTCCACTTAAAGGTCTGTGACCCTATTGTCACAAAAAGTCAAACACTGCATAATTCTCCTTATACTAGATAAACTAAAATAGTGAAAAATTCATAGAAAGAAAGGAATGGTTTGGTGATTACTAAGGGTTGGAGACTGGAGAAAATGATCAATTGACAATCAGCAAGCATTAGGTTTTAGTCAAGTAAGAGAGTTCTAGGGGTCTGTAGACCTACGTTGTTCCTGCATCGATAGGCAATAATAATGAATTGAATACCTAGAAGTTTAAGAGGGTAAGTCTGCAGATCCCATGTTAAATGTTCTTAAAATAAAACATTTTTTTTAGAAATGAGAAGCAGCCAATACACAGAGATGAAAATTTACTTATTTGAACTCACATAGATAGGTATTGTAACATTGAGGATAAAAATTCAGTGAATTTGGTTTTAAATCCCAAATGTCCTTTTACTTCTACTTGTAAATTTGAACAACTTAATTCATTTGAACCTTTGCTTCCTTTTCTACAAAGTAGAAAAAAAGCCAAAACCAAAAAAACAACACCCCAAATGGGCATGAGGATTCAGTAAGACGATGTATATGAAATTGATGGCACAATGCTTATCACAGATCATGTGCCCCAAAAGTGAAAGCTTTTGTTATGTAGATAAAGGCAAAAATCATGAGCTCAGAGCCAGATAATCCTATGTTCAACTCTAAAGTTCTATTTCATTAGCTGTGTGACCATATAAAAGCCACTCAGTTCCTCTAAAGCTCCGTTTCCTTGTGTGTAGTTTAGAATCATGGTTGTACTTATGCTATTTGGTTTCTATTTGTGTGAAAGATATCTATGGCAATGATCAGCCCAGCATCTTGCCCACAGTGAACCTCAGTTCTCATTGGTCCCAGCATGTTCTACTCTTCCTATCCCATCCTTTTCTTTCTAAGCTAAATGTTCTCTAGGCAAACAATGAGAGCACCATTATTGACATTTTTCCTTTGGGCCCTAGAGCTAAAATGCAGTTCTGGATTCCAGGCATTTATATAAAATCCTCAGCTTCATGGGATGATATGTCCCCTCCAAGCTCAGAGCTAGAGGGGGAAGTGGCATTAAGTGTAATTAAATATGCATTCCTGTGTTTGGGGAGTGCTTTGGATGGATTTGTCTTTAAAGTGTCATTCTTATAGCAAAGACACCTGTTATGCTAATAATGCTGTGTTATTCTCTCCACTGGGAGCCTTGATGTTTTCTTAGCAGAGTTACTGTGAATACATTACACCCCATGCCATACTTCTTAGTCTAGCATCTTTTGCTTTTTCTCAAATGTAAGCACCTTAGATTCTTCATTTGGCTTCCATAATGAAGCACATGGCTGGGAGAAGTGCTTAACTCCAAACCCTCATTGGAGAGAATACCTGATGGGAAAAGACTAGAAGAGAAACAAACATTCATTGAACCATTGCCATGTGCCAGGCATCCTACTGAATGCTTCTCTGTGTTCTTCTATTTAATTCACCACCATGGTACCAAGTAGGTATTTGTATTGTTATTTTCCAGATAATAAAACAGAAACTCAGGAAGGTTACAAATTAGTTACTCATTCTACTAATATTTCTGAAACCCATCATCCTTCACCATATGTTGCTTATTATGTTAGACCTCTAGAATTGATCTCTTCTACAGAGATTAGCAACAGCCTTAACTAGAGTGGCCAACTTGAGATTGAGGCCCAGGAGACATTAAACGTGTCCTCTAAGGTCACACTGCAGAAACTGGAAGAAAATTTAAATACAGATCTGAAGGAGCTTTGTTTTGACCCTTTTGAAACAAGGAGACCTGGGTTTTGTTCATTCAGTACTTCAGCTTTCAGGGGCCACTGCATATGCACAAAGGCTGCATTGAGCATTTCCTTTTCATCCCAACATAAAGATGTCCAGAGCTTTGGTTAGGGCACTGAATCCAGTATTCAGGAAATGCAAGGTAGCACTGTGTCAGGCAGTGGGATCTCACAGGAGGAAGAAGTCCCTTCTGCTGGAGAGATGAAGAAAAACTTCCTGAGGAAGGGAACATTGATACAGGCCTGCAATGTGGCGTGTGTTTGGACATCAGTCAGTAATTTATAATTTCTGCCTATTAGTCAAGATTTTGTTCCAGTAGATGACACTGGTAAGATCCTGGGGCCAGGGATGTGTCCCATGTCTGTTTACTTTCCAAACGGTTATTAGACTCCAAGGATTCTGTCCAACCCAGACTGGCATAATAGTGACTGCTCTGTCATATGACAAGGGTTGAGGGCACAGGTAAACAGGCACGGCTTCTACTCACAGAAAGCCCGCAGATCAGAGGTGGAAGAGAGAGAACAGTTTAAGTTGTTCTTAGTTGAATCAGGTCCTGCAGTGGTACTGCTGTGGCATCTGATCCTGTCAGACCTCAGAAACTAAGGAGGGTTGGGCCTGGTTAGTACTTGGATGGGAAATCACTTGGGAACAGCAGGGGCTATAGGCTTGGCAGATGGACCTGGAAGCCCACTCCCCCCGAAAACCAATCAGCCACTGAAAACCCTATGAATAGCAGAGAAGATCTGATATAGTAGTGGGCATGGCACAGTGTCGGGGAGTGTTTAATTTGTTGTTCATAGGCTCTTCATGAGTTGGACCTTATTCGATGGTTCCTGAGAAAAACAAAAACTAAAATCAGAGAAGACATGGTGGGGGTGATGGTGAAGTTAAGTTTAGAAAGGAGCCCTATAAATGATTTCTTTTGGTGCTTTACAATGTTTTATAACAGAAACTTTTCATAAGATGAAACACTGTGTAGACACAAAATATGTAATAGATCAAAGTGGATCTTCACTCGCTAGAAGTTTGGAGGAGTTGGGAAAACTGGATCTAAGTTTCTTTTAGCTCATCCCACACACCATCAAACTGCCCCCTAGGGAATATGTGTAGGCTCAAAAACTATTCACCACCCCCCAACACTATATAACTGATGGAGGAAATGTCCTCTGAGAGGCAAAGGGATCACCAAAGTCAAGGAGTGAAGTGAACCCAGGAGCTAACATTCTGGTATCTTATCTCAGGGTTTACTACAATACCATTCAGAGGGAAAATTGTTTTTGCTTATTTGTTGTATGTTTAACTTATTATTTTGAAATGACTTTAGATGTACAGAAGAGTTTCAAAGAGAGTATAGAGAATCTCCATATATTTTTGTCTAGGTTCTCTTAATAGATCTTTCAGAACCATAGAACATTGGCTAAAATTAAGAAGTTAACATTGATAAAATGCTATTAGCTAAAGATTTTGTTCATATTTCCCCACATTTCTACCGGTGTCCTTTACATACCCAGGATCCAATCCAGGCCACCATGTGGCATTTAGTTCCCTTGTCGCCTTCATCTTTTTCTTCGTTTATTGTCATTTTGATGCCTTCCAAGAGTACTGGCCAGATCTTTTATAGGAAATCCCTCAATTTGAGTTGGTTTGCTGTTTTCTCATAATTAGAGTGGGGTTATAACCTTGGAGGAAGGATGCTACAAAAGTGCCTTTTTTATTATGTCAAGAAGTATATGATGTCAACATGACTTATTACTGATGATGTTAAACTTGATCAGTTTAAGGTGATATCTGCCAGGTTTCTTCCTCTCATTACTATTTTTTCTACTTCTGTACTCTATTATTTAGAAAAATTGTACTAAGTATAGCACATACTCAAGGAGAGGGGATTAAGATCTACATACTGGATAGAAGAATGATGAATATTTTGGACATTTGTTGAAACCACCACATTCATTAATAAATATTTGGGTGATACACTTTCAGACTATGCAAATATCCTATTTTTCCATAAAGTTTTCCCCACTAATTTTAGCATTCATTTGTTGATCTTACCTGAAGTAATTTATTACCCTAGTACATAAAAGGAATTTTTAAGGAAAAACAAAAACAAAGATATAGGAAGAGAAAAAAGAAGATAGGAGAAAAAGATAAAAGCGCACACTTGTTAAAGTCAACCTGTTTTCTAGATGCATCTGCCTGGATTCAGGTAGGTGTCTAAGAGAAGAGGGATGTGCTAGGCTTATCAGCCTTGCTTATTTTATCCCAACATGGTATGTTCTAATTGACATCATCATGGAATTGTCTGTAACTGTCCTATTCTGATGCCAAAGGTGGTTCTTTTAGCTCTCAGAAAAAAAACATCAACATGGAGCAATACAATAATACCTAACTTGCCCCTTTACCCCCCTCAGATTACATCTTAAAATATTCCAAGTGGAATCTGGTAAAGGTACATCTCTTAACATGACAATATCTGTACTTGTATGTGTGTGTTGTGTGTTGTGTGTTTCCTTTTTATGTTCGAGTTGTATTTATTACTGGGTCCATGGCATTCAGAGAGGAAAGGGCTTATACATCTTTCCTTTGGCAGTATCCTTAGCTTTGAGTAGTCATGTGGAGCTGTTTGAATCCCTGAATCCTTGATGAGATTCCATAAGATCTCAATGATAAAACATAGCTGACTTGAAGCCCAAGGATGAGGAAGCATAGGTGTATGTATAAACTGCCCAGTTCTGGCACAACCTGGGGCTGTCTAAAGTGGGTCATTGGGAGTTAAGCATATCATATCAGCTCAGTGGAGCAAATCCTATGGAGCAGATGGCCTTTGATGTGGTCCTTAAAGGTTTGAGGTTGACAGAAAGCATTCTAGGTAGGAAGTAGGTGGGTATGGTGATAGAGGCAGGAAGATTTCAGGTTTCAGACCATTCTGAGCTACATAGCAAGTTCCAGGTCAACCAGAGCTACATAGGGAAACCTTGTCTCTGAACACAAAGGGCTGGAGATGTAGCTCAGTGGTATAGGGCTTGCCTAGTGAAGGAGGAGGAGAAGAAGGAGAAGGAAGAAGGGGAGGAGAATGGTTAGTATGCAAGAACTTCAAGGATGTAAGAAATCCCTTATCAGTTAGAATATTGGCATATTTCTACCCATTGTACCTACAATTGTATCTGATTCTGAAGTACTGTTGTATAAAGATGTAGCTACCTACATCACTGAAGTGATAACACACTTGAATAGTCTTTTTGTGTCTTGCACATCTCATTGTGTTGTTAGGTGCTGTGAAGTCATGTCTGACTCATAGTGACTCTTATAGGGTTTTCAATGGCTGATTGTTTCGGGATTGCTTCAGGGGTTGATTGCCACATCCTTCTCCCATTTTCACATCTTAGAACATCAATATAGTTAATAATGGTAATTGTGTTCTTATTTGGTTGGTGGTTTAGTTGATCCCTGGTTGGTAGGTTTAGGTCCATCCAGAGACTCTGTCTCATTACCATTTGAACTTTGTAGTAGACACTGTTGTTGTCCAGATCATATGGGCTAAGCTACAACCCTGTCCATGAATGCTGACCTTACTTCCGGTAGTGCATCAGCTCTTTGTTGAGAGGCTTATTCTGGTAACACAGTACCCCTATGCTTATGCTTGGGACAAGCCAGAGTCCCAAGAAATCATTGAGCCTCCAAGGAAAGCCCTTTACTGCTGATTGCTGGCAATTGGTTAGTACATGCCCTGGCTCCCTTTCTATTCCGTCAGGGTAACTCTGGGACATATCTGGTGTTTGTCAGAATGCCCCAGCTGGGCACATCTCCTGTTACCCACAATAGAATCTAGCCCAATAAAGCATCTTTTATTATCTTCCTTCTCTTCCCTGCCTCATTTATCCATTCTTAACCAGTGATTATTATAATCACTTACCAAATAATATAGATGATTCCCAACTGACAATAATTTGACTTATGATTTTTCCACTTTCTCATAGTGCAAAAAGAATATGCATTCCATGGAAACTGTACTTCAAATTTTGACTTTTGATCTTTTCAAGGGTGAGTGACCTGTAGTACTTTTTGGGATACTGGGCAATAATCAGGGAGCTCCAGTCCCCCATCAATCTCCCAGTCATGAAGGTAAAAATCTGATACACTGATGGGATGTTAAACTAGACTGCTTGGTAGGCTGTGTGTATTAAATGCATTTTCAACTTGTGATATTTTCCAGTTATAATAGTTTTATGCAGTGTAACCCCATCAAAAATTGAGGAGTATCTTATGCTTAATGCTCTGTGTTCTAAACCGTTTTTGGAAAAAGACAGAAAGGCATCTTCTGTGGGCCCTTTGACTGGGGAATCTGGGCTCAGAGGAAGAAAAATATGACCTAGACTTATGGTTGTGGTTATGAAGGAGATTTACTGATTGAAACAAAGAAAAACCCTTACACTTTCTGAGCATACAGAAACCACCTGTGTCAGGTGGTTTTGATGTTGCCAAAGCCCTTCCTGAAGTTGTGGTTCTGGGATGTCAACTTATATCCTTTCACCATTATGTCTATGACTTTTAGGAATTATGGTTTTGAGATAGCAACTTATAAATATTTCCTTTTTCTGTTATGTCTATGATTTTTATGAATTCATTTGATTTTTTAAGGAAATTTTCATGTTTCCTGCTTACCAGTCTCATTTTCTTAAGCTTCATACTTCCAGCATTCAGGAAGTTTGGATATCCTGTTTTATAGGAGCACTCATCTTTGACTTTATATGTACACCTAGAGTATGGAGAAGGATAATCATATTTTCACCTCCCTACTATTTTTCTGTCTTTATCCCTTTCCCTGCACTGACTTTTTAAAACTAATATACGTGGAAAAGGGCTGTCCTGAATTTGAAAGCTCTGACCTATTTTTTTTTACTGAATATAATAATAGGTATATTTTGAGAGCTTAGTACATGCCAGGATCTATGTCAACTGCTGTCCATACATCATTGTATTTATCCCTACAACAGTGGTATCAGGAAGGTACCATTATTATTTTGTCATGAGGAAACTCAAATTTGGAAAGATTATATTGTTGCCCAAAGTCATGCATCCGTTAGACGTTATATTAGTTGCTTTTTTGTTGTGGGTGCAAGATGTGTGACAGAAACGACCTAAAGGGTATTGTTGTTGTTAGGTGCCATTGAGTTGGTATCCGACTCATAGAGACCCTACGTGCAATGGGGGAAACACTATTGTCAGTGTTTCTCTGCTGCTCATGGGGTTTTCAATGGCAGATTGATTTTTTGGAAGTGGGTTGCTGGGTCTGTCTCCCAAGCCTATAGCATCTGGTGTTCCCAGGTGGTTTCCCATCCAAGTACTAACCAGGCCTGACCATGCTTAGCTTCTATGATCTAACAGGATTGGATGCCTCAGGGCTATGGCTGCAGGAAAACTAAAGGGAGTAATTATTTATATTGGCTCATGGTTTTAGAGATTTCCATCCACAGTCCTTGACTCCATTAATTCGACTATTCACTTCATGCAGTACAGGAAGCAGAGGCCAAGGAAAGGACTGGGGTCCAGGTATAACCTTCAAATGCACAGGAAACAGAAAAAGGGACAAGAAGGAGCCAAGATATGCCCTTCAAGGACACACCACTTATGATCTACTTCCCCCAGTGAGGCCCTACCTCCAAAGTTTCTACTACCTCCAAAAATAGCATCACCAGCTGGGGAGCAAGCTTTCAACACATAGCTTGTGGGGAATGTTTCATATTATAACCATATAACAGGGATGAAGGCAGGATTTGACTCTAGGCTTGTCTGAATTGAAATCCTATACTTTAAGCACTGTCTGCTTTGCTGCATGATAAAATTCAGTAAGTATGATTCTGAAGACCTGGATGTACCTCAAAATGTAATTTGTAAGAATGGGGTAGAAGTGGAGGCAGGGGAAGAGAAAGGACTCAGTGGTACCAAGATAAGGGCACATGGATTTATTGGACAAGGTGCAAAGTGAAGGAACATTGTTATCTGGATACTCCAAAACATGACTTTTTTTTCAATTTAGATTTCGTCAGTACATCCCCATTGAGAACAGGGATGAATGATCTGGTTAGTCATTTCTTGAAATGTTGTGCTCTGTTGTGGTATCATCTTTATGAAAGACATCGTCAGAATCAAGTGTGTCCAGAGAAGATTAACCACAGGATATGGAAAGGGTTCAAAAGCTTATTACCAGAATTCTGAAAATAACTGGGTGGATTTAGCCCGGAGAAGAGACTTGGGGATCTTGAGGGAATTACTACTTCAAAACCTAAGTCTCTCTAACGGAGAAGTGTGAGTTATACCTGTCTGATGTAGCCTCAGGATGTAAGAATCAATGGGTAGAAGCCACATGGTAGCTGATTCCAGGTCTATTTTTAAAAGGAATGATAACAAAAGTATCCAAAATTGAAATAGGATATTTCAAGAAGTGGTGTTTACTCCAACAAGCCTGTGATTGTCAGGATTTTTTTTTTAACCTGTGATATAAATCCACCTCAACCTGGCTGAAGGAAAATAGCATGTGTATTTCCTCAAGAAACTAACATATGCAAAGCTACTTTTAGTTTCAGGGATAGTTAGATAAAAACGTTCATGCAAAGTCATCAGGAATCTGTGTTTGTGTTTTTTTTCCCTAGCAAATTCTACATATCTTTCCTTCTTAGACAAACTGTTGTCTGATTGTAAGATTATTTTATATTTGGCATTACCCAGAAAGGGTGTTGCTTCTTATTTTTCAACCAAGTGCCTAAGCAAACTGTCATTTGTTCATGAGTCCATCATTTATTATGTAATTTTTATTGCTGCTTTAACAAATTTCGTGCCTTAAAAAAAACACACGCTTATTGTCCTATAGTTCTGCAGTTCAGAAATTTGAAATGAGTCTCACTGAGTTAAAATCAAAGTATTGGCTACACTGTGCTCTCTCTAGGCACTCCAGGGAAGAATCTGTTTCCTTTACCTTTCAGCTTCTAGAGGTTAACATTCCTTGGCTTGGAGTTTTCTTCCTTTATCTACAAAGCCAACACTAGTGGTCAAGTTCTCACACTGTACCATCCTGATTTCCTCCTCTTCCTTGCTCTTCCATTTATAAGAGCCTTCTGTTTATATTGAGCCCATCTGGGTAGTCCAGGGCAATTTCCCTTGACAATACCAGATAATTAGCAACTTAATTCCATCTGAAACCTTGATGAAGCCTTGCCATATAACCTAACATAGTCACAGGTTCTGGGAATAAGGAAATGGAAAACTTTGGGAACACTTATTCTGCCTTCCATAAACCCTAACGCCATTGTACTATTCCAGTTTGCCAGCCCTCACTTGGCTGGCAATCCTTGAACCCAGATTTAGGCCAGCCAGACCCAAATCACATGAAATGAACGTGTTCAAGGAGGTAGGTTTTTTTTTTTTTTTTTCCTCAAAGGAAAACTAGGTCTTTCTTGCAAAAGGAGAGAGAAGGGATGTTAAAGAGGGAAGAAAACCTCAACTGCAGTATGGGGTATGGGTATTCAGTATTAGGTGGGAGATAAAATTGATGAGTACAGTTTTTCTGATACTCTACTGTTTGAATACTGTATTCTCTAGTTCTGCCTAACCACAAAGAGAATTGCTGATTCCTTTGAATGATATAAATTCTAACTTCTGTTCCTGTGAGAGTTCCTAAGAATTCCTAGGCTAAAATTTACCTCCTAGGCTAAAATTTACTATCTTATTTTGTGGTTGGTTCCTAAAAGTCCCAGGCCACTAGAATAATGCTGTTTTTTAAAAAAGTTGAGATAGTAATTTTAAAAAAATAAAGAGTTTTATCTCCCTTGCTTGTGAAGAATATTTTTTCTGTATTCATAACATTTTAATTAAAAATATCTGAAGCAAATAGGACAAAACTTTGATGTTATAACATTTTAAGTAGTGGGTACCTACAGCCATAACACCTTGGCATACAATCCCATCAGACCTCAAAAGTTAAGCAGGGTCAGATCTGATTAGTACTTGGATGGAAGATTGCCTGGGAAAACTGGGTGCTGTAAGCTTGGGAGAAGGACTTGGCAGCCTATAAAGCAGTCAGCCATTGAAAACCCTATGAATAACAGATAAGCCCTGACAGTAGTGCTGGGCATGGCTCAGTGTCCGGGAGTGTTTCATTGTGCGGTACTTAGGGTTGCTATGAGTCGGATCTGACTTGACGGCACCTAACAACAACAAGTAGTGTGTATGGGTGCTTGTTATAGTCCTCTCCCTACTCTACTGTATAGTTGGATTATTAAAGAAAACTCCAAAGCTGTTCACTTAAAAGCTTGAAGACCCTTTTACTTCATTTTCACCCTATGAGAAGGATATTTTTAAGGACACTCCCTAAAATATTCCATGACAGTCTTCAGTAAAATAATACAAGGGGCAAAGTTGCAGGGGGCAGGAGGTGGTAAACAAAAACAATGAAACATGCTTCTTCCTAAACTTTGCTTTGAGAGAAGAAAAAGAAAAAAGAGAGAGGAAGAGAGACTTTCCTTAACTGAACATTTTCCCCTCCTTGCCTGCTGCTAGCTGAAATTGGATGGGACCATGAAATCCTAACCAATTTCACTCCACCACAGGTGCCTTCAGTGATACATTTCCAGTCAAATGTACAGTTTAGGGCTACAGATGGTGGAGGAGATAGAAAGCCAAGGTAGGAACAAGGAGAGAGTCATGGGAGGCATTTTAGAAAAAAGTGATTTCGGCTTTAATTCTTTCTTTTTCTTTTTCTTTTTTTTTCCAGCCCTTAGAATTCAAAGTGTTCAAGAAGGAGGCTTGTCTGGGCAGTTGGGGAGGAAACCATTGATGATAATAGAAATCTCCTGAAGAATGCAGGCATAGCCATGAAGGCAGAGTCAGGTTCTATATACACACCTCAAGTGCTCTTAGGATATGTGAGGTCTTTATGCCTGGAAGAAATTGAGTAGACCAGTTCCTTGAGCAATGTCTAAGATGTGGTGCTATTCTGTGTCTGAATGAGCACATTGCTAGCCTTTTGCTTGGCCTGCTTTCTGCTAAAGAACAGTTTCAACTTGCCTTGGTCTGTATTTGTGACCAAAGACCTAGCTCTAATTATATTTCCAAAACTGGGTAAAGAAGTCAGTCAAAGGTCCCTTTTTTGTACTCTCAAATGTGACTTTTTTAAAAAAAATGAGTATAATGTAAGTTTCCTAAGAGTGGAGAATTGGTTATATTCACTCCTCCATCTGCTGTGCATGGAATAACATCTCATTCATATTAGGCTCTCAATTTATTTGTGTCAGAGGCATTTACTAGCCATATTGTCCTCAGTTTTCCATTTACTCATGGGCTTAATACATATCTGCATACACACATGTATATAAACTCATCCATGCACCTCCACACACACCTCTGTACACACAAAGATCTACAGAGAATTAATGTAGTATATTCTGCAATGTGTGATGTGTTTGCTTTCAAGCTCAATCTTCTCAGCCAATTTAAGGTACATGTTCTTTGTGTCTATATCTAGCTCCATGCCTGGAAGGCACATGGTGAATGCACTGTATTTTTTGTCAAACTGAATTAGGCTTATTTCACAGAAGAGAATAGTAAAACTCAAAGAGAAATGGAAGAACCAGAGTTAGTTAATGGTGGAGATCTGTGACTTTTCACCTATTTACCCCACATGTTTTCACTCTCTGGACCTTTTTCCTTGTGGAACTAGGTGACTTAATTCAAAGATCATGTGAAGAAATCAGAGGTCCTGGACGTTTTGACCCTTCTTAATGTCAGTGCTATTTACTTGACACCTGATAGATTGTGGATCCTTATTATATACAGTTTCTTACAAGTTTTCGGAGGACTTATGTCTGTCCTAAAAGATACGACATGTGTTACAGAGAAGTGAAATTTGGAAAGGAAGCCACATTACTTCAGCTCCTTCCTGGTACTTCTTTACTAGGAGGTAGAAGGGAATGATGAGATGTGCTTTCCATGCTAGATTTTTAGAAGAATAGCAAGGATTCCCAATTCCCTTAATTAATCATAACTCTCTCACCCACTGCTCACGTGGGAGATTGCTCAAAGGAGCTCAACGCTCAGCACATACAACAGTAGGCAAAGGTAGAGTAATTGCACAGTTTCACTCCTCTTCTTTCATGTGCTCTGTTGAAGGGGTGGTTGGCTTCAAAGCTGACTCAGAGTCTTCAAGGAAAAGGTTAGGCTGTGCCTGATCCCTTTTCCTGAAGCCCTTGAGACTTCCAAAGTTTTATCTTGGGGGCAAAGGAAGATGAGAAAGATCAGCAGGAGACGAAGGAAGACAGGGAGTAAAGGAAGGACAGAAAGGAATATGATATAAAGAAAGGCAGAAAGTTCTTACTGAGCAGCCATTCTGTACTTTGTCCTGTGAAAGTCATTTTCACAGTCATCATTTAATGATTTGCATCAGCCACACATACTGTAATCAGGGATGAATGAATGCATGCTTTTAATCCTCCCAGCCTTGGTGATTCAGTGTGCACCTTTTACATGAGGAAACTGAGCTACAGATAGGGAAATCACAGGATAAGCTAAAGAGTTGGGTTTGGGAGGGGAAGAGCTTATATTGGCAGTCTCACATGGTGGCTCTGACATGCACTGGGAGGGTAGAAAAGACAGAAAGGAAAATATTCTTCATGAATATAGCCACAATAGTGTCTATGAAGAAACTACTTCTATTATTTTTCTCATTTTATACCTGAGAAAGGGGGCTGAGGTTTAGCTCAATTGGTAGAGTGCTGCTCTGTACGCTCTGAGGCCATGGGTTCGATTCCCAGCACTGCTAAAATAGGAGAAGGATATGGCAGTCCATTCTTGACACAATCCCAAAGCAATCAGCCATTGGAAACCCTGTGAAGGTCGCTATGAGTTGGACAGGACTCAATGGCACCTAACAACAACAACAATATACCTGAGACAACAGAGGTTCAGAAACTTGAAATGTCTTGTCCAAAGTTATGCATTCATTCATTCATTCATTCATCTTTTTATCTCTCATGATAAGAGTTGAAATAGACATTTAGCCCCTCCTCAGTTTCCTAGCTTCTGAGGTGACACTAACCTCTAGATTAAAGGATGGCAGAAACAGATGAGGTGAAGAGAAGAGGGCAGCAAAGGTAGATATTCTAGGCAGAGGGCCCAGAGCATGTGAACACGTGCAGCGTTGAAGGTGCAAGGACATAGCCACTATTTAAATGTGGAAGTAGCTTGTTTTGGATGCATTTATGCTTGTGGAAGCATAAAAAACTGTGAGATCTTATCTGTAAGATAAGGTCATTATAAGAAAGCAAAGCAAAGCAAGCTTTAGAAATGTGAATAGAAAGTGGTAGAAAGGAAATGCTTATTCCTTCTGCATGACCCGGTGTGAATTCTTGCCACCACTCTATACATTTCCCTTGCTGCAGATTGGCACATAGACAATGACCAGGCAGGTGCTTCTAAGTTAGCAGGAAGAGGGAACTGATGAGTAACCCAGTTTGGGGCTGAGTTGTGTATGGAGAGGCTGAGCTGTGTGGTAACAATTTTCAACATTAAATTGAAATGGGGTCTCATTGGCTGGGAAGCACTTGGCCTACATTAATGCCCCGGGAGACTCTCTAGGTCTGATTGAGCTGCAGATTTTGCCGGCCCTCTCCCGGTGATCCATCATTATTCATGTCAGCACCGGGCCTGTCGGCCACTCTCTTCCACCAAAATTAATGAATTGAACTCTATGA
>VMDO01000695.1:88934-147423 GCA_007922755.1 Pedetes capensis
CTGAGGTTGCCCCCTCCCCCATTCCTCACTCCTCCTTATTCTTCCTCTCCCCCATCTCCTCTCCCAGGATTTCCTCCTTTTGCTAGATCCCCCCTCCTTCTTTTGTACTCCCAAAATTGTCCCTTTTATTTTTAAGATGGGAATCTTAGTGCCTAACCAAAAACAAGGTTCTATGATTGAGTCATCCAGCAGGCATGTCACATAGTAGAGCTCAATAGATAATAGGTCCCTTTTTCCTCTCCCCACCCAGGGTGGCATTTCCGAGCACTGTGCCTCCTTCAGATGACTCAGGGTTGCAGGAATCACTGTGCATGCTGCCCACTTTCACCATAACTTGCACAATGAAAGGGAGACAGCTGCCCTGGTAGACATAGGGAGAAGAAACACGGGGCTGCAATATGAGTTCTGAGTGAGGTTACACCATGGCCTGGGCCCTGCTACTCCCTGATACCCCTAGGTTCCCATTTCCTATCATGAAACAGAGAAGATGCTCATGTCTTCCCTGCCTACCTCACAAGTGTGGTGTGAGCATCAGAAGAAATTGAGATTGAGGCGTTGTTTTGTTAGTGATCCAAATGGGATGATAGTATTTTCAGGGACATCATTTTTACTCAAATCAAACATATTTTTCCTTGGATAGATTGCTATCTCTGGATGTGTGTTTCCAAAACAGCAATATTTCCCCACTGTGAACTGTGCCCTTTGCAGAATGCAACTGAAGTTCCACGCCTGCCTTAGGCCCGTTCAACCTCCCCTTCAGTGTGATTTGTGTCCTGATGTTTGACAAGCTCATCAACCTTCTTTTGCCTGTCTTCCCCATGGTCTGCATTGCCTCTTATGGCCTTTGCAATTTTGATCTCTCCTACAGTCTGTGTTTTGCCAACATGCATTGCAGCTCTAGCCTTCTTCTTGTATTTTGCCGACACCACTGTGCTTTGACGGACAGGGAGCAGTGTGTTCCCTGAGCTCTACAGCTGGGTTCAACTTAAGAAACACTGCCTCTGTGAGCCTTAATCAGATTGTCCCACCTAGAAGTTACGAATCCTGGACTTAAACAACTTGGGTTTAAATTTCAGCTTTAACATTTATCAGTGTGTGACTGCCTCTGAGACTATTTGTTTGTCTGTAAAAATGAGTATAACAGACTCTCTAGGGGCTTTAGAACATGGCAAGCCTTCAACACAATCTCAGTGAAAGTAAGAAACTTTTTGTTTCTTGCTACATCCCAGCTGTAGCACTGGGCCTGGCACACAGGCATTTGAGAAATATGTACAAATAAACTGGATAAATGGAAAAAAAAATAACCTCCTGTCCTTTCTCTGAAGTTCATTCTCTCTCTCCTTCCCCCCCCTCCCGCCCTCTCTCCCTCCCTCTTTCTCTCTCGAAAATTAGGTCTTTGTAACTAATATCAGCTCCAGTGAGTTCTCACTGATTTCTGTTGTTCTTGTTATTAGGTGCACTTGAGTCAGTGTTCAACTAATAGCAACCCTGTGTTCAACAGGTGAAACGCTATTGTCAGGGCTTCTCTGCTATTCATAGAGTTTACGATGGCTGATTCTTTTTTGGGAGTGGGTTGCCAGGTCCTTCTCCCCATACTACAGCACCTGGTGTTCCGAGGCTGTTTCCCATCCAAGTACTAACTAGGTCTGACCATGCTTATCTTCCGAGATCTGACGGGATCAGATGCCACATTTCTATGGCTGCAGTCCCACTGATTTCTAGCAGTCTGAAATTAGGGATGTGACCAAACAGTTCTGTCCCCTCCTGCTTCAGCTAGAGTAACTTCTACTATTTGTGTTTAAGATAGTAGGAATAGCCAGGATTTAATTTCTCAGCTATAAATAACCCCAACACTGTTTTCTCTTTTCATCAGTAGCTTTTGAAAAATGGGTTGAAACCATTTAATCAGCCATGAAATATTTAGTGGCTCACAGCAAGTATTTTTAAGAGACAAAGAAAATGGGCATAAGAGAATGGTATGGAATGAAATATTAAAGTAATAGAAAAGAATGAGATGGAAATAAACAGAATGGACCCAAAACAAGACAAAATATAATATTAAAGAATAGAACATGATATGGAATGGAAGACAAAGAACTGAATGTGCTAGGAGTGAAAAGAGTAGACCAGAACAGAATATTTTAGCCTATATCCATTATAGTAACAGCAAATTTTTTGTGTGTATAGGAAAACTTCAGGTAAGTTATACATACACACACACACACACACACACACGTACTTATTATGGCATCAGTGGCACATATGTTCAATGCCCCTGCTCTATGTCACGTTACTAGGCAATGCTCTCGTTTTATTGCTTAGGTTGACACTAAGCTCCTTGACCAAGGCAGGGACCATGATTGATCCCCTTCTGTATCGTTCTGTCTTCTTTCCCTGGGTCCGTCTTTTGTAGATTCTCAGAATCCATTGTTGTTATTATTGTTCTTAAGTGTCATTTGAGTTGGAGTACAACTCATAGTGACCCTATGTACAATAGATGAAACACTATTATCAGTGCTTTTCTGATATTCATAGTTTTCAATGGCTGATTGTTTTTTGTGGGTGGGTTGCCAGGTCCTCCTCTCAAGCTTACAGGACCTAGTATTCCCAGGTGGTCTCCCATCCAAGTACTAACCAGGCCCAACCCTGCTTAGCTTCAGAAATCTGATGGGATCGGATGCCATAGTGGTACGGCTACATTGGTCAAATCAAATGGCCAGGGAAACACTGGTTTTGCTGCAGTTGTCCCCATAAAGATAAGGTAACTGACATGTATAGTGAATTTAAGAAAATGAACCAATAATAATAAGTGCTACTTAAGAATATTAATCACTCCTTAAATGTTTAAAACAGGGCTTGGCACATACTGAATGCTCAATAAGTAATAGACTTTATCATTATCACTCCATTTCCTCAATTACTACCACTTATTAAGTGCTTCCCCCATGTGTCTGTCAGCTTATTGTGCTGTGGGTGTTTGCATGTTGCTGTGATGCTGAAAGCTATGTCACCAGTATTTTAGATACCAGCAGGGCCACCAATGGTGGATAGGTTTCAGCTGAGCTTCCAGACTAAAACTAAGGAGAAGGACCCAGCAGCCTACTCCTGAAACAATTAGCCATTGGAAACATTATGAATAGCAGAGAAGCATGTCAAATAGAGTGCCAGGAAATGAGCCCCCCCCCTCCCCGGGATGGAAGGCACTCAAAAGATGACTGGAAAAGAGTTGCCTCCTCAAAGAAGAGTTAATCTTAATGATGGGAATGGAGTACAGCCCCTTGGATCTCCATTTGCAGATATGGCATGACTGAAAAACAAGAAGAAACACACAGCAGCAATGGGCTCAAACCTAAAATGGTCGTATCAATGGCATAGTGTTTCATTCTGTTGTGCATAGGATTGTTGTGAGTCAGACCTGACTTGCAGGTTCCTAAGGACAAGAACAACATTAAATGCTTACTATGTACTTTAATCTGGGCTGGGATTTCACTCAGTTGGTAAAATGTTGCTCTGTGCTCTCTGAGGTCTTGGGTTTACAAAAAAATGGGAGAAGGATCTGGCAGCCCACTCCTTAAACAATCCTGAAACAATCAGCCAGTGAATAGCAGAGAAGCACTGACATAGTGCTGAGCATGGCATGGTGTTGGGGACTGTTGTACGTATGGTCACTATGAGTCTTACCTGACTTGATGGCACCTAACAACAACAACAACAAGAACATCAATAACAATATATAGTACATATTGCCATTTATTTCTCACACCATATTTCTAAGGTTCTTATTAATGTCCCCATTTAACAGATGGGAAAATTGGGCTCAAAAACTTGAGTCACTTGCCCAAAGAAGTAAATCTCAGTAGAAGCAGACTTGGCATTGGAACTCTCACCTGCCCTCTGTTAGACTCTAATGTCCCCAGCTCTCTAAGCATGTCAGGAGGCAATTTAGGTAGGTGAGTCAGGACATGAGTGTTCAGACTCAGAAAGGTTTCAGAAGCTGCCTATTAGTACCCAGTGCCTCTAGATGTGTGGGTGGACAGGAGAAGAGAATAGAGGACACAGAAATTCGTCAGGCATTTGACTTTCTGATGCCTGTTGTCCTGAGACTGACCTCAGCTTCGTTTTAGGACAGGAAGTCATCACAGACCCAACATCTCCTGCATCATTCTGCCTCATCTGCCCCTTCATGGCTGCTATGACACAGACACCAGAAATAGGCTGGTCAGAGGGCCAGAGACATCTGGGAACTGATGGAATTGTCTAGCTTCCATTTTCTTGTTCTTAAATGGAGTGGTAATCACTGCTTGTTTTGGAGACATGATGAGAATAAGAATGGAGAAGACCAGCAAAGAAGGAGGTAGGGGCCTGGCAAAGTAGATAAATGGAGATACTCTCCTCCCTTTGGTGACAGTGTCCAGCTGTATTGGAGTACATGGATTTCTGCCATATAGGCTCTTTCTCTAGCCTCAGGGATCCTTTCAGCAAGAGGGAGGCAGCCTTGAAGATGGCCACCGAACAGTTTCTGGAAACGTTCTCTAGCCTGGAGCTCTGATTGCCACAGGGCATCCCAAGGGCATTGCTATTCCTGGGCTCCTGACCCAGCATGCCTTGCCCTCTTTCTCTCTATTCCCCCTGCTAGAGAGAAACTACAGATGACAGAAAAGATCTAGGAGATTGTCGTGGCCCTCTGAACCAAAGGACCTAGGAATGGAGGAGAGAAAAGCCTCCCCAAGGGGCTTCATCTGTGACCAGGGCCAAGTCTACCCTCTACAGCTGTGGAAGTGTCCCTCCACCAGGGCACATAGCAGCCAGTGAATGTTCAACATGCCATGTAGCAAGCTGGACAGTCTTCATAATATTCATCAAAACTTCATGATGCATCTGTGCTCCCATTTCACAGGGGAGAATGCTGTCACTCAAAAGTTAAATTTCTAATTAATAGTAATAACACTAGCAGCAATAGATCACATCATAGAGCACTTGCTGAGAGCCAGGTACTGCTCTGTAGTATGTGTTGCATCACACTCTACATGCCACGGTTCATTCCAGAGCTAACTTTAGACCCTGGTTTCTGCAAATGCTTCGGAGGACCAGGAAAGAGCTTTGGCAAAATCCTCACACAAGTATAATACACGCACCCAAATCCCAGGCTGATTCATCTCTGCAAATTTCTAAACCTAACTGAACCTCAGCTTCCTTATTTGACAAATGAGGGTGATAACAGTCTCACAGAGTAGCTTATTAAATAGTATAAGGCATGTCTAGTCTCTTGAAAATATAAAATGCTCTATCAATGTAATGACTGTAGTATTTTTTAATGCCCAAGGATTGCCAGGAGCTACCAGACTGAAACCACTTTGGTGTCCAATCTCCTCTGATTTCAGAAGATAAGTAGGGTCGAGTCTGGTTAGTTGTTGGATGGGAGACAGCTTGGGAATACTGGATGGTGTAGGCTTGGGAGAAGAACCTAGCAGCCCACTCCTGAAATAATGAGTCGTTGAAAATCCTTGGAATAGCAGAGAAGCACTGACAATAGTGCTGGGCATAGCACAGTGTCAGAGAGTGTTTCCTTCTGTTGTATACTGGGTCACTATGAGTAGGACCTGACTTGATGGCACCTGCGACAACAACAATGGCCTTGTGTAAAGAACATAGTTGGAAAACACTGGGCCAATTGCACTATGTGGACAGAAACTATATCTCTCCTGTTCCTTGCTCTATTCTTCATAGTGGTGCTGTGTGTGGCACTTTGAAGATATCTGAAAGTATTAGTTGAATTACTTTCTATTGGAATGATTGATTAAGTGAATGAATGAGCAAGTGAGTGAATCCAATCAAATTAGGTCTTTGCAGCACCTTCTTAATTTCTTTCTGTCCAGGCTTTGTTGGGCACTAAGCTCCATCTTTTAATTCTGTCTTTAGAGTTCTGGCCACAGATAAGTATACATATGCCTGAGCGAAATTACAGGCTCTTGAGTATCAGGCTGTATCCTCTCAGGGAAATCTGCCTCACTGACTATCCTGGGTTTGACTTTCATATGATTTAGATATTCATGCCCATCATCAGTAGACAATACAAAGATCTTCTTTTTCCTTTTCCAAAGACACCTCCCATCTAACCCCTAGGGAATATAAATTTATCAAAGACTATTTTGAAGAAGTTTAATTTGAAAGATTGTTCAAGACATTTTTATGTATAATATTCAACAATGAGAACAGTTCTACTCTCCTGAAGATGGTGTTTTCTCTTAGTGGGCCCCAAAATCTTGGGCCTTTTCTCTCCATTCATTTCAGTACTACTTGGACTAGACCATTATCTCCCTAGAAAAATTAATGTTGCTCCTCTTCAGTGCACTCTTGGCCTCTATATTTGCTACTCTCTAATTCATTCACTATACTGCCACCAGCATTGACTGTCTGAAGCTAGATCCTATCCCTGTTAACAACATCACGTCAAGGACTTTAGCTAGATTGACTTCATCATACATTCAGTCATTTACACATATAAAAATTTATCAATGTGCCAGGTACTGTCATAATCACCATGTATGTAAGAAGAAAGGGACCTAATCCTCATCCTCATATAGTTAGTATTTTTGTCAGAGAGAAAGGTAATGCCCCAACACATACATTCATATGACATATTGTTAGAATTGTAGCAAGTGTCATGAAAAAAAATGAAATAGGGTAATGGGTAGAGCATGATAGGTGGTACTATGTTTTCTAAAAATTTAATGAGGTAGTGTTTGCTTAGAGTCATGAATGAAGCAAAGGAGTGAGTGATCCATGCAAGTAACTGCAGAAGCAGAGTTCCAGCAGAGAGACAGAGCTCTGGGTTGACATTTTACCTTCATTGCTTTCAATTGTGTCCTTGGGCAAGTTACTTCTTTTCTGTTGTTCTCAGTTTCTCCTCTGTAAAATGAGTATGTTTGAATGGTCCTGACTTCTTAACTTTAATACTGAACCATTTATGCACTGACCCTTGCTTATTATTGACACAGCCCTATCTCTGACCACTTCTTGCTTGCTCTACCCACACTGAAACACACATAGCCTCTTTGTATCTGATCTCCCCTCCATCTGGATGACTCATTGTTTTCCTGTGTCTTATCCTCACCTAGGGATGGGGTTTAGCTCACTTGGTAGAATGCTGCTCTGTGCTCTCTGAGGCCCTGGGTTTGATGCCCAGCACTGCAAAAGTGGAAGAAGGACCTGGCATCCCTCTCCTGAAACAATTCTGAAATAATCAGGCAATGAAAAATCCTATGAATAGCAAAGAAGCACTGACATAGTGCTGGGCAGGGCACAGGGTCAGGAAGTGTTTTGTTTTGTTGTACATAGGGTCACTATGAGTTGGACCGACTCCATGGCACCTAACAACAACAACAACAACATGCTCACCTACCCAGTTCACCTGGATTACTCCAACTTGGCTTTTAGATATTAACTGAGATGCCACTTCCTCCTGGAAGCCTTTGGTGATACTCTCCACCTAAGGCAGTGGTACATGCCCTGATGTGTTTCATTCCCTCTCTGTGCTTTCCATTTGCTGCATTGTCCACAGGATTGATGGCATTTGTGCCTTTCATGAGACTTTGAGCTTTATAAGGCCATCTGAACCAGCATTTGGCAAATAGCTGGTATTCCATGAGTGTTCAGCAAATGAATGAATTAATTAATGGTTTGGTTAGAAGTTAGGATCAAATACTAATTAGGCCATCTTTTTCAAAATTGATCCATTAATCATTTAGTGAACTTGATCAATGATCAAATGATTAATGATGATTGATCAATTAATGAAATACTTTGCTAAGTATTAACTGATGAACATGTCCTGCCTATGGGGAGATGATGAAAAATTTACCAAACAAAATCATTCTTTACATGTATGAACTACTTTATAATTTATCAATCCTTTTGTTGCTGTTATCTTATTAGATCTTCCTAACAAAATTGAGGGATCTCAAAGGACAAAGAAACTGTGTCAAATAGGATTGCTTACTTGAAAAGAATGAGATCAGCACTCAATCTTGGTCTTTGATGCCTACCCCATAGCTGGCTCTGCCAGTGCCCATGTCTGCATTACTAAAGGCTAGTGATGTGGGTGTCCCCATGTGTGTCATCTTGTGTGCATGTGCCTACGCATGGTGAATAGAAAAGGAAACATTCATGTGAAGCTTTCTTGTCCTACCTAAACTCAGGCATCCCTTCAGGGACAGCAAGAAATGCAGCTGATATAATTTCTTCCAAAAGGCCAGATTGGTACTGTGTGCAGGTGGTTAGTGAGTTGATTTCTAAAGGAAGACAGAGAGCAGTGAGGAGGTGGTGACATTCTCAGGGGAGACTATCACCTTGAGTGCCCTTGAGTCTGTGATCCCAATGGGCTCAGACAAAGCAGGCAACAGGACAGGGATGCACATGTTGGCCTGCAAGCTCAGGGACCTGGATTACAGACCTGATTATGTTGTCTTCCAGAAGTGCAGTTTGGATAAGTGCCCTCTTCCATCTGGGCTTCTGTCTCTCCATCTTTAAAATGGAGAAAGAGTGAGCAAGAAAGTGAGTGAGAGAGAGGGGCAGGAAAGAAGGCCTGTGGGCTTTAAGTCATGCTTCCTGGGACACTCAGGATGTGTGGCCCTGCCATGAAAGGGTCAAGTGAGACAGTGGTGGAGGGTAAAGAGAGGGAAAGCATGCTTGCTGCTGTGCCTTCAATCTTAGAGAAACTATCCCTTTACATGTTTTGTGTATTGGCCTTTGGGTGTAAAATTTCATTTGGACAAAGGGTTCTACTACAAAGTAAAGTTTAAAAACCTCTGGGCAAAATGATCTCAATGGCTTTCTAGTTTGGACAGTTTATGAAAGGAGACTCAGTGAAAATAGAGCCTTCAATTTCAAGCACTCAATTGAGGAAGCAAAGAGGATAGTTTAAAGGAGGCAGAGATGAGGTTAAACAAGGGACAGAAAGAAGCTGCCAACCTTCCCTGTGACTTTTGGATTTGAGACTGGAAAGAACAGACTTCCCAAGGATACTTTCTTTTCCTGTTTTCCTTTTGCGTTGTATTGTTTTTTTTTTTCTCTTACTTCATTCCTCTGAGTAGCTCTTAAAGAACTTGTCAGAACTTCAGCAGTTATGGATTATCAAGCCAAAGCTATGTTCTTTCTTTCATTTATAGATGTGACTTCCAGAAGTTGGTCATGAGAACAGATTCTTTAAATAGTCATTGAAAAGTTCATAGGGAAGGAAGACTCATCATAATGCCAGAGGTAGACACAACCAAAGAGAGCCATTATCTGAATTGTCCCATTATACAAGTATGGAAATTGAGCACTAGAGAGTGAAGAGGCCAAAACCTCACCATTAGCAGTGGGCCCCATACTGTATCCAGTCCAGATGAAGTCCGAATAAACAACACTGAGTGGATCAAAGAGGGCATGGGGATTACCAACCTAGAATTTAAAGGTATATTATTGGCAATTGCTGTTACCTGTCTTTTGCCTTCTCCTCATTGGGCTGTCTGGGGTTTGCATTTCATACTGCCTTTCTGCTTTCACATCAAATATGTGATTGTGACGGGTGCCATGGCACACTCCTGTAACCCCAACAACTCAGGAGGCTGATGCAGGAGGACTGCTTGTTTGAAGTCAGAAGCAGCCTGTGCAAATTAATGAGACCTTGTCTCAAAATTTTTGAGAGTGTATATCTTGGAGGGAATTTGGGTGAAGCTCGTGGGTAGAGCACTTGCCTAGCATGCATGCCCTGGGTTCAACTCATAGTCATGTCAAAAAAAAAAGTCATTGCATAAACTATGCAGAAATTACACAGACTCTGCTGTCCCTAGAAAGGTACTGTCACCATAGACCTGTTCTAGTTGATGTTCAACAGGATTTGAACAAGGGCTAAGATGCCATCCTCCACTGGACACTTGTCTGTTCTGATCATTCTCCTCTTTGGAATGGTCTTATGGCTTCCATTCCCTTAAGGATTAACCCAGATCCTCGGGCTCACCTCTGAGGCTCCCTATTACCCAAGCTAGGCAACTTCACTGTCTCCAGCTCCTCCCAGCCTCACATGACATGTGTGTACTAGACATTATGAGCTTCCTGTAGCATGTGGGATGCTCCATGATGTTTTATCCAGAAGGTCTTTGCTCATACTGATTCCTGTACCTGGAGGTCTCCCTCCTTTTATTATTTAACTCTGCTTAAGCCACAGTGCCTGGAGCCATACCACTGTGGCCTCCAATCCTGTTAGATCCCAGAAGCTAAGCAGGGTCAGGTCTGGTTAGTACTTGGATGGGAGACCACCTGGGAACACCAGATGCTATAGGCTTGGGAGAAAGACCTGGCAACCCACTCCCAAAGAACAATCAGCCATTGAAAACCCCATGAATGACAAAGAAGCACTGACAGTAGTGTTTCATCTGTTGTACATAGGGTTGCTCTGAGTCAGATACTGACTCAACCTCACCTAACAATAACAATAAGCCAGAGTAGCTACTATTCATGGTTTAAGATTCAAGTTTCAGTTTCTTTAAAACTCTGCTGTGGTCTTTGTCCTCAGGGTTTGAATTGTATGACCATCCTAAGTGTGTACCCTCCATCCTCAGCTTACTTCCACCATTATACTGAACTTTGTGCCATCATAGTGTTTGCCTCCTGTCTGTTGAAATGAAGGACAGGAAGTGTTTTGAGATCAGAGACTATATTTTACTCTTCTGTCAGAGCATCGCATGTTGCTTGACACGTAACAGTGGGTAAGTAGACTTTCATGTGACACTATTGGTGGATCCATTGGAGCCCCTTTGGGCTTCATTTTCCTTGTCTTCTGGATGGTGACATTTATAAGGCCACAGAATAGGGGTCTCTAAGAGGTACAAATATGATACTCTGTGTTAAAAAGCATTGTGAGCCATGCTTCACCTGAATAAAGATGCTTCCTCTATTGACAGCCACAAGTAGGCCATGTATCAAGGATGTGTTATACTTCAGGGCCATGTGCCAGGTGCCTTGTGTCTCAGACTTATAGAAAAATGTGATAACACAACCTTTCTCCTCTTCAGAAATGAGGCTTTTTGTTTCCAGAAAGGTAGCATGACCAGATCTCAGAATGCACTTATAGTGATGGGCTGCTGCCTTGTAACTGCATTATGGCCTCAGCTTTGAGGAAGGAGCTGCTGGCCCTGGATGAGAATACTTGTTTTCTCATTCTGAATACATCAGAGGCCCAGATTTACCCCAAGACTATGTCCCAGACAGATTCTCCATCCCTGAGTGCCTGGCACCTGTGAGGCAAGTGTGTTGCCTCCTTATCATCAAGGAAGGAACTGCAGGTAAGAAGGGCTGGAGCTGAGCTTGGTGACAATTTGGGAGGCTGAGGCAGGAGGATTGTAAGTTCAAAGCCAGAGACAACCTGCACAACTTAGCAGAATTTAAAAAAAGGGGGTTGGGGGTGCAGCTCAGTGGTGGAGCCCTTGGGTTCAATCCCCCAGTACTAAAGGTAACAAAACAAAACAAAATAAAATAAAACAACAAAAAAATGATGGATCCTGTGAGGGTTCACCAGAGCCAGGACCCGAATCCATGTCTGAGGAATCCATATCTGAGGGAAGGAGGGATGGGGAAAGCTTAAACAATGGGAACCAGGTTATAGTTAGATAAATAAGGCCTGGTATTCTGTTGCATAGTAGGGTAACTATAGATAATGATGATATGCTGTATATTTCCAAAAAGCTAAAAGAAAGGATTTTGAATGTTTTCACCACAAAGGAACGAGAAATATTTGAGGGGATAGATATTCTTACCCGGATGGGAACATTCACATAGTACACATGACCCAAAACTTAACATGGTGCCCTATAAACTCACAGCTGTGCTTTCACTCCACTCTTTGGTCTTCATCAGTGACAAGCAGTCACTATGGGCAGGTTTCTGTCCTACAGCCCAGGGGTTGGCCTGATCTATGAGCATGCAGGGAGCGCTGCCCCCAAAGGCCTCAAGATAAGGAGGCAGCCATTCACCCTTGCTTTTCTTCTCTTTGTCTTCACGGGTTTCTTATTTGACATTCTCTCCTCACATTTTCAATTAGCGTTCCTGCCTGACTGCCTTTCTTTTCTCTCCCATTGAGTTACCATTTTTCTCTTTCCTTTCTTCTTTTCAAAATGCTAGATCGACCCCTCCTAGCCTCCTGTCATGATCTCCCTTATCACTGCTTTTTCCTCTTTGTCTCTTTCCAGAATATTATTTGAACTTGTAAATCTCACGTGGTTGTTCTCCTGTTCAAAATTGCTCACAGGAGATCATCCAATTACCCTGACGTTGTTCAGATGTTCCTTCTGAACAGGATCCAGTGAGAGTGGTCACTCTGTGGCCAGTGTCCACCATCCCTTCATTCTAGCCGCTCACAGTGCTGAAGAGACACCCTGTTGGTGGAAATCATTTGTTCACCTGCGTGTCCCCCTCACCACCACATTGGAAGGAGTTCGAAAGAAGGACATTCTTTAATTTCCTCTTACTGTGTAACTTCTAGTGCATCCTAGATGTTCAGTAAATATTTAGTGAATTAGGAGAAGGAATGCCTTAGACACCCCATACTCTACCTCTGTCCTCTTCCCCTGAATTGCAGAATCTGAAAGCTGAGTTTCAGTGCCCCCCATCTGCTCAGGAGCAATGCCAGCAGGAAGCAATTGAGCCGACACTTCCATAGCATTTTATAGATTACAAGGCGTTTTACGAGCATTAGCTCGGTTTGATTCTGACAACAACCTGTGAGCCCAGTGGTAATTTTCATTCCACTGTACAGAGTATGACAGAGAGGCTCAAAGGGGCCACATGGCTTGTCCTTGGCCACACAACTAGAGCGCATGATACCAGGATTTACACCCTGCCTGATTTCTGTTGCCCTCGGCCTTCGTTTCTCCTCTAATGAAAACACTACATCTTAATTACAACAAATGGGGAAAGGAAAAGCCCGAGTAATTATTGAAGACACATTGAGCAAGTGTGAATCTCTTGGAAGAATTGAGATGCTTTCTTTCTATGCCTTCAAGGACTTTTCCATTACTCCCAATTCTTTACATTTGTATATCAACTTTAGAGGTTTACAAAGTGATTTCTTTTTTCAACCTCGGATTCCATTTGGCTTAACTCAGTGGAATGGGCAGCATAAGGCTGTAGTGTAAATGCTTTTAGTTCCTCTTTTCTGTGCTATGCTTTATACCATGCATTGAGGATATAATTGTGAGCAACCAGACATCATCTTTGTCATCATCAGGCTTACAGTTGTGTGGGGGAGGTGGACTGGTACCTATTTGTGTAGTGTTTATCAGGATAAGGGAAACAAAGATTCTATGTAACCCAGACTTGTAGGCAAGGGCTGGCTGGAGAAGATTTTCCAGAAGGTAGCAGAGACCTAAAGAATGGGAAGGAGTTAACTGGGCAAAGGGAAAGAATAATAGGGAGACAGAGAAAATGTGTGCAAATACCAGGAGGCAATAGTAAGGTTGGTTTAAGATTCTTATGAGTTAATTGAATGAGTACCAGTGAGTAAATTGAGTGCCATACAGGGGAAGGGACTTCCTTGAATGACCCAATACATTGGGTGTGGACCTGAAAGCATAATCGAGCCTGACTGCCTCCCAGCCCTGCATCCCATCTCCTCGACTGCAGTGAGAAATCTCTACCTTTCTGAAAGCAAAAGGGTATGCAATAGGCAGAGCCGTGGCTGCTGGGTCCAAACATAGAAGCTGAGGGCCAGAAGGATCAGGCTCCATCTGCCAAGACCCTGGAGGCCCTGAGCCCCGTCCCTCTGCCATTCTGCAGACTGGGCCTCCCGCCACTGGAAGATTAGTCACAGATGCTGCAAACGCATCCGCAATATTGTGTCAAAAAAAGACGTGCAGTGGCATTCTGATAGCAGGCTTATTAGCCTGTTATTATCCATTCACCCAAATATTCCGGCTAATCAGCCTTCAGATGGGCAGGATTAATTGGTTACAATCCTAGCACTGGGCACACCTAATTGAAATGGATGTATTTGCCTTTCATAATGGACAGCTTATCCATTGGCATTACACCGAGAGCACACCCCAGCCCGAGGATTCTGCTGTCAAGGCCATTATGGTGGAGGCCACAGAAGCATGAGTGGGGCTCTTTTCTCACTTGTGTTCAGAGCTATGGCCACCTTCTATTAGTATCATGGTTATCTATTTGCTACATATCCATCTTCCCTCAAGGACTGTGAACTGCTTAAGGGTAGATCTGTATTCATTAGCATTTGCTCTAGCTGCATATAACTATGAAGGCCAAAATAATGCCTTTGAGAAGATGAAATTTATTTTATTCTCTTAGAACACAAGTCTGACAGTAAGAGAGCCAGGTCTGATATAGCAATTCCACAGTATGACTGCAGGAAAATCAATTACCATGTTCAAAACCCAAACAACAGGAAGGGAGAGAAAGCATAAAGGAATGGGGAATTGAGACCCATCTTCCAGGTGAAGCAGCTTCCTTGAGGAGCATTCTGGAAAGCACCCCCCAAAACTTACACATTTGTCTCATTCACCAGAATGTAGTTAGTCATCTGAATGAGGAACAGTTGTGAGTTGGAGTGAACCAATTCTAATAAAATCAAAATCTGTTACTAAGGAAGAAGGGGAGCATGTGTACTTGGAACCGCCTTGAAGTATTTGACAGTGTGTCTGGGTCTGAATGGGTATCTTTGTCCTTCCCAAGATCTTTGCACATCAGAGTGAAGGTTAAGAATTTGGGTTCAGAGTAAGGGTCAGACAAACTTTGGTATAAATATTGGCTCGGCTATTTATAGGCTGTGCATTGAGCAATTGTTCTTTGAATTTTTGATACCTGTTTCTTTATTATGGTAATAATAGTTACACTGATTTTGTAGGTTGACAATGAGGAGGAAATGAGTGCCTTCTAATGAAGTGCTTAGTAGGACTTCTGGCTCATAGAAGGCATCAATAATTGATGACTTCCAGGGTTATTAATAGTCATCATGATTAGTGAAAGAATGATAGACATAGGTAGAAGCAGTTCTGGCCTTGGAGTGAAAAAACTTGCTTAATTGCTCTGTGGCCTCTGGCATGTTGATTAACCTGTCTGAGACTCAATTTCCCTGTGTATAATAAGGATAATTTGATTTGCTCTTGGTTAGGAGAATCAAAGAATTATTCCTAACCCATAACAAATATTAGGCAGTCATTTGAAATGAGAAAACAAGCTAGGGAGACAGAAAACCTAATCTCATACTCAAGCCCTACCACTTGTCTAAGACATCTAAGTTTGGCCATATCACTGGACTTTGGCTGAGTCTCGGTTTCCTTATTAGGAAAAAGGAACAGCAGTGCTTTCCTTACAGGTTTCTTGTAAGAATTGTAGGGAATTATCTGTGCATATGCAAAGTGTCTGAAAAATAGAAAGCTCTAGATAAATTATAGTGATGTTTGTGGTGGTGGTGGTGATGGTGATGAATCACTCAGTATTTACTGAATTAATGAGTAAATGAAAGAATGAACAAATCAACAAACAAACTAGAAGTCTGGAGGGAGCTTCCTTCCCCTGCAGAGCAGCATGGAGGGGATCATACAACGCTAAGTTTCCTGTGGGATTCTGAGAGTGCCTTTTGCTCTTGACAGCCCCATTTCTACGTGGCTGATTCTGCCCACCAACAAGGACCAAATAATATGAATTGAGGGGCTTCCTTGGGGAAGTCTTCTGATCCTGTCCCCGAGCAAGCAGATTCTCCAACAAAATACCATCTTCAATCATCCTTAGGCTTCCTTGCCTCAGCTGGAGAATCCACTCCCAGCAGGAGCTGAGCCCTCAACCATGTCCCGAAGGCTACCGTGTACATGAAGCTGGCCAGGATACCATAAAGCATTTATTCCACAGAGTGTGAGATGATAACATTACTTATGCTTTGCTCTTCCAACAAGAGGCGATAAAACCTTTATGATACCTCCAACTAGCATATCCTTGTTTCTTTTCCATGTTATTCTTGCTTCTTCAACCTCCTCCTGACTTTCCTCCATTAAGTATATCAAGTACAAAAAACTCAGAGCTCATTTAGTGTAGGGAGAAACTCAATTATATCCACCAGCAGAGTGGAAAAGGAATGGAAGTTTGAGATATATTTATAGGTTACAGGCTCTGGGTGGAAACTTGCCAATTTTCAGTCCAGCAATCTATAGGAATGCTTAGCAGGATGTCGTCTAAGTCCAGAGGAGCTATTCCAAATGGGAACCATGCTCGAAGAAGATATAAGTAATGTGAATGTCAAAGTTAGCTCCAAGTTAAATGAAACTAATTGGACCCTGTAGAACAGAGGTTGTAAAATGGGATCCCAAGACTATATCTAAACCATGGATGAGTCTTATTTCGTCTATAATTGGGCCATCCAGTTTAAAAAAAGAATTGGTAGCTAAAAACTTGAAAATCAATTACATTTGAAAATATAGATTGTGTTTGTGTGTGTGTGTGTGTGTGTGTGTGTGTGTGTGTGTGTGTGTGTGAAAATTGCATGTTCTATATATAATCAAACTCTAGCCCTGGGTAGAAAAACTTGCTGAATTTCAGTAGCAGATAATCCCTTAGTAATAGGACATATGCTCCAGTTGGCCACAGTCTCTCCCACTCCCCATTGTCTCTCTTATTGTACTCTGTTTACATCTGTATTTATGTGCTGTGTAGTTATTTTTGCTTGGGCCTGCCACTTCACAAAATTCTTACTACTTACTGTAATATAAATGTCAAAATGACCTCTAGCTTGAATGAAACTAGATGGTTCCTTTCAAAGGTACTTCTGTATCATAGGAGTATAGTTGACAACACTTCTTCTAGCTAAAATTGTACCCAAACTGATCCATTAGAAGGAACTCATGAGTTCTGCACTGAGGAGCTACTGTGTCAACTCTGTGAAGCATCAAAAGGACATATTCACTTTGGTGAAGTTTTGCTTATTTGTCTCAGTTCACGTCAAGAGCTGATGGTCCCACTGGCTTTGAATGGCCTTAGGCTTGGAAAGAGCAGATGGCATACAGAGAATTGTCCTTTTCTCCCTCTTATCTTGAGTGGCTCTTTTAGGGTAGACAAAGGGGAAGCCCAGAAAGGCTCAGATGGAAAGAATGTAACAAAGACTGAGGCAGTGAGAGAGAGAGAGTACAAGCCTTCTGCTAAAGCCTCGTAGTGTGTGCAAAATGAGGGTGAGAGAATAAGACAAGGAGAGCTGAAAAGTATCTCCCAGGGAGGTGGAGAGCCTGAGATGGAACCTAAATCCAGTCCCTGGTGTGCTGTGTGAGTTCAGACAAATCCCTTCCTTTTGTTAGATTTAAGACCCTCGTTTTCAACATGGGGATTAGACTTTGGTAAACTCAGAAAGTTCTCTCAAGGATCCTTATCAGAGAGGAAGAACTGGTCCCCATAGCTAAAGGCTATGTGCTGCAGGGCAGGTCTACAACGTGGCCCTAAGTGTAGCTCTAGTGTTTGTGCTGGGTTTACAGCCATTGCACTTAATCCCACTCCTCCTTGTCTCTGGTCCTCCACATGCTTTTTTCTGCCTTCCCTCCCTCACTTTGCTCCAGTCTTACCAACCACCAGTTCTGGGAACTTACTAAATATAACCCACTGAGGACATTGATTCAGCCCACAATGCCCTTTCCTTTGTCCTGGAAGAGTCCTACTTAAGACTGGCTTCCTCTTCCTTGAGTCCTTTCCAATGCCTTTCCACCACTACCTGGTCTTACCCAAAGCGGACTGATTTGGGTATTGAAATCCTGACTCAGCCACTAACTGGAGCATTACACATTTGGCAAGGAGGAGGACAGTACAAGGAACTTCGTATCTTAGTTCTTTCCATGACACTGGACCATCCACTTCATCAGCAGTTCATCTTATTCACCAGTGTGATCATAGGCAGATTGCTTAACGTCTCTGAGTCTCAGCCTCTGCATCCATAAAAAGAAGATAAAAATATGCTTATCCCACAGTATTGTGAATTAAACGAGGTTAGAATACTTACCAGTATACTGTGGCCTCATGCCCAGTACATGGTAAGCATACACCAAATGCTTTCTTCAAGTCTAGAGAAAAGGCTGCCTTTGTGTTTACAATCATAGCGCATTCCTGAGCCTGACACATAGAGCAAGCACCCGTCCAGGGATCATGTGTCTTTATGTCTCGGCTTTAGCTCCCTGTGAGCTCTGTGATTTGGACCAGAAGGCTTAGCTTCTTTGAAAAATGAAAATGGTTCTCCTTGGTTTTCAGGGAGCTCCCGCGTGCATTGCTTGGGCTAATAAATGGTGGTGGTGGGATGGAAGAGGGATGTGTCTTGAAAGAGAGAAAGCACTATGCAAATGTTAGCTCTTTATTATTCTTCCGAACACTAACAGCTTCTTTTCTCTGGTGGCAGCCCAGAGTCACTTGCTGCCCCAACAACAGTGGCCCAGATGGTGCCAGCATCTGCCCGCTTCTCTGGGCCTTTTACAGAGAGAGGCAACAAAGGATCAGGAAGAATCTTATTATGGAAACATGTAAACAGATTGTACCACCTCCTTCCCTGCCCCTCCCCTGCTGGTAGGCCCCTGGAGAGGAGGGGCCACTTCTCATTCATCTCTGTGCTTCAGGTGCCTGGTTCCAGGCCTGGCTTGTAGATATGGTTAGGAAACACCTAAGCATTAGGATTTTGATGCCTTTTGCCCCCCCCCCCGGGGGGGGGGGCGATACTGTCAGCCAAGAGTGGCAGGGCCCCTTGGTTACCCAAGTGGAGATGGGGCCAACTTGGGATTCAGGAATCTTGAGTCTGTTGCTGTTTTGCTGTGTGATCTTGAGTAAGACAAATCAATTCTTAGGGCCTCAGGTTTCACATTGGCAAAGTGGTGCATCTAAGGTTTGTTTTTTTATAAAGAACTCTGTGGTTGACTCATCATTCTTGAGTATAATGGAACAACTTACAGCTGGAGAAGACTGGGAAAAGTTTAATATCTGCATTTAATTGAACATATCATTTTCTTATGTCTTTTTTGTGTTTTCTGTTTGGGAGGATGGCAAGTTGGCAAATTGGAGAATAATATCCAAAGTCTTTAAGTCACTTCATATGCATATACAAATGCGCGCATGCGCACACACACGTACTACTTAGCTCATTTAATCTTTACACCTGTCCTTGGAGATGGGCATCGACATCCCCGTTTCCCTGATGCCTAAACTAAGAATCAGAGGAGAGTTTATTCTCTTAAATTCTACAGCTAATCAGTGAAAGTCAGTGTGAGACTCACCCAAAGCTCTTTCTAGGTTTCTCTGTCCCCAAGAAGTAATGAGTTTCTCATCACTGAAGGTGCTCAGTCAAAGGTGATAGTGCCAAATGAGAAGGATAGAGCTGGAGCCAGTGGTGTTGGCTCTGGATTTATCAATTCATAAACAACAACGACAACACTCATGAGATGTTTATCACTGGTTGCAGATCATCCAGGACAACTTCCCCCTTTACAGATGGGGAAACTAAGGCTTTGAGAAGAACAAGGACTTGATTAATGTAATTTATCAGCATCTCCAGATGACCTAGGTTTGAATTCTGACATCCCTGACACCCCACTGTGGCTCAGTGAGTGCCTTCAGAGGGAAGCCCTTGGCCCAGCTATGTGTGTCTGTGATTCTGAGGGAATACCTGGGACCAGAGGAGGCCCTGCTCAGAACCTCCACAGATTCACCTCTGCCTTGCTTCCTGCACTTGCTGAACAGTGGGGGTGTCACTATTAAAACACCTTCCCTCCTTCTAGAGAGACAGATTGTACCTGGAGCTTCATGAGATGGTAGCATTGCACCCTGTAGTGTCACATGCACCACCTTCCCACAGCCATGGCAGCCCTGGCCTGGGCTCCTTGGGAAACACAACTGAGAGTCTCCTAAGGGAAGGGCTGCCGTGAGAGGAGAGGGTGCCACCAAGGAGAGGGAGGGAGGAGGCACCTGAGGTAGAAATCCTTCTGTGGCTTCCTCCATTCCAGATGGGTGCAGGAGCCCACAGAGAGGTAAAATGAGGTGGGACACAGCACAGGGGTAGAACTCAGCTTCCAGAACAGCTGGGTTCATTCCCTCACCCTGTGCTATCAAGCTTGACCAAAGTACCTCATCTTTCTGAGGCCCAATGTGCTTACCTGAAGAAAAACAAACAAACAAAAAAACCAGACTCTACAAACTTTAAAAGTTGAGTAAGATAGGAGTTCCTTAGTATAATGGTTAGCACTCTGGTCTCTGAAGAATTAAGTAAAATAGTTCACACAAAATGGGTAGGGCAAGGGCTGACAGGTAGAAAGGACCAGGAGAATCTTATTCTCACCCTTCCTTCCATGATTCCAGCGTTGTTCTGGATTTTCTAATTTGAAGCCAACAATTGGGCCTGGATGTTGTTGTTGTTGTTAGGTGCCGTCGAGTCGGCATCCGACTCATAGCGACCCTCATAGGGTTTTCAATGGCTGACTGTTTCGGGATTGCCTTGGGAATGGATTGCCAGGCCCTTCTCCCATTTTTGCAGTGCTGGGAATTGAACTCGGGGCCTCAGAGACTGCAGCGCAGCGCTCTACCCACTGAGCTAAATCCCAGCCCTGGGACTGGATAGTAAGAGATAAAAAGGAAGGTATTAACTATCCCTATTTTGTTTTCATTTTTGTGGTAACTATTTATTGTGGCTTTGTCTAGTAATAATAATTAACATTTATGTACTACTTATTATGTGTCAGACATTATGACCAGACTATTTTTTATCCCCAGTACCGGGGCTTGAACACAGGGCCTCACGCTTGCATCCTTTGCAAGTGCTGTACCACAGAGCTGCATCCTCAGCCTATTTCTTTTTACTTTTTGAGACAGGATTTTGCTAAATTACCAGACTCCCTCAGGTCTCCTGCCTCCGCCTCCCAAGTTGCTGGGATTACAGGTGTGTGCCACCAGAGTTGACCTATATTAAGTTATCTTGCTCTCATACTGTTATGATATGCTAATACTGTATTTTATAGGTGAGGAAACTGAGGAACAGAATGTTCTTAGAGCAGGATCAGTGATAAGACCTGGGAGTCAGCCTTAGGAACTGGGTCTTACCATGTTCTTAAGATTTAAAGTTATACATATTAAAGTCCATCTCTTTTTGAGTAACTACTATGAGGCAGGCACTGTGTCAAGCGCTATCGATAGGATGATGTGAAGAGAGCCAATAACACCTCTACCCTCACTGAGCTTACGGGTCAGTGCAGAATGAGATTCACAGTCATGGCCAGCCCCCAAGATCCCACATTCTACACAGAGCTCTCTCTCCTTTGATCCTGACATTTTTTGGACAAATTTTCAACCAACCAACAGTGTGTAGTTTCCTCCAGTGCCTGCCTATTGCCAGCTTCTCTCCAGCTGTTTTTCTCTGTCCCATAACTGAAGCCTTTGCGACCTCTCCAGGGTGACAGTAACCATGGAGCCCATTTAGTACTGCTGGAAGACTGGCTGTCTGTGGGCTCATTTGGCACCTCAGAGTTTGGTGCATTACTCAGAAAATTATACTCCTCATGCATTGGGAATGATGGGAGGCAGTGAGGAACGTGAGTCCCATTAGAACTGAATTTAGTCCCCAGGTTTGCCGCACAGCCAGGGGTTGTTGCACAGCTCGTTTGGCAGCTGTGCCTCAATTTTCTGATTTGTAATGTTATTTAATTTTGTTCAGCAGCATCACACCCACATCAACAAATTCGCAAGGCTGAGAGGCCCTCAGCTGCATTAAGACAATGCAAGGCCTCCGAGCTCAAGGTTAAAAGGCCTGCCTTTAGTTCTCTGGAAATGCTACTTAAGGTCTCTGAGATTCACTTTCCTTCTCTGTAAAACTATAAAACTGCTCCACTCTGAGTGATATTTTCTTCTTCCTATTCTCCAGATCTTCAGTGCCAGGGCTAGGGTAAGATAAGGAGTGGCACACTCACTTTGGACATAAAATTTAAAGAACTGCTCCAAAATTCAGGGATGCATTCATTTTTATTTTTAAAAATATTGTAGCAGAATATTATTTATCCTGATTGCTAAGGGTTGGTTTTGTTTTTTTTTTTTTTGGAGCCCTCCTTAAGTTCTGCAAGAAAGAAAAGTGGTTACTTGAGTCACACTCATCCCTGTTGCGAGGCTCCAATGTGGTACTAATGGAAAGAAAGCCTCCTAAGCCTCAGTGTTGGGCAAATGCCATTGTTTTGTTGCAATGCTGGTTTGTTTTATATCACTTACCTGTAGTTACACACAATAATACACTTTTAGATGGGAGGAGTTTTTTTCTTTTTTCCTTTTTTTTTTTTTGAAAGGTAGAAGAAATTATCAGATTTTTCTACTGACATTTCTTTTCTTTCTTTCTGTCTTTCTTTCAGTACTAGGATATTGAACTCAGGGCCTCACATATGCTGGGAAAGTGCTTTACCATTGAGCTGTACCCACAGCCACTTTTATTTCTTTTTTTAAGTTGAGACATGGTCTCATTAAGTTATGCAGGTTGCCTCTGGCCTTGAATTTGGCAATCCTCCTGCCTCAGCTTCCAGTGTTGCTGGAATTAGAGGTATGCACCAAAGTGTCTGGCTCTACTGTCTTACAGATCTGAGGGTTTTTTTGTTTGTTTTTTGTTTTTCTTTTTGTTTTTGTTTTGTGGGCTGTGCTTGCGTGCTTTGCAAATGCTAAACCACTGAGCTACACCCCCAGCCTAATTTTTATACATTTTGAGACAGTCTCGAAAAATTACACAGACTGCCTCCGGTCTCCAACCTGCAATCCTCCTGTCTCCGCCTCCCAAACCACTGGGATTACAGGCATGCACAGGCATGCGCGTTGCAGATCTGAGTTCTAATAATGGATCTGTTACAGATCAGTTTGCAAAATGAAGCAAATTGCTTAACCACGTTTGTCCTGATCTGCGAAATGGGTATGTTAACACCAACCCCACAGATTTCCACAGCTTTATTCAGTTAAGAAACTTAGTTTTTCAAAGCCAATGAATGACATGCAGTTTTTGTTGTTGGTGTTAGGTGCCGTTGAGTCAAGTCTGACTCATAGTGACCCTATGTACAGCAGATCGAAACACTTCCCGATTCTGTGCCAGGCAAATGATGTTATTTATGTTTAAGCCCATTGATGCAGACACTGTGTCAATCCATCTGGTGGAAGGTTTTCCTCTTTGGCATTGACCTGCCACTCTTCCGAACATGATGTCTTTCTCTAGGGATTGATCTCTTCTGACTACATGTCCAAAATGTGTAAGATGCACTCTGGCCATTCTTGCTTCCAAGAAGCACTCTGGCTGCACTTCGTCTAGGACAGATTTGTTGGTTCTTTTGGCAGTCCATGGTATATTCAATAGATGTCTCCAGCACCACAACTCAAAAATCAATTCTCCTGTCTCCCTTGTTCAATGTTCAGCTTTCACAAGCATATGATGCCACTGAAAATACCATGGCATGAGTCAGACGCGCCTTCGTCTTCAATGTGACATCTTTGCTTTTCAATACTGTAAAGAGATCTTTTGCCACAGCTTTTCCTAGAGCAATGTGTCTTTCGATTTCTTGACTGCTGCTTCTGCGGGTGTTGATTATAGAGCCAAGCAAAGCAAAATCCTGGACAACCTCAATCTTTTCTCCATTTATTGTGAAGTTGTGTACTGACCCAGTTGTACGGATTTTGTTTTGTTGATGTTTAGTCACAACCCATATTGAAGGCTTTGATCTTTGATCATCATCAGTAAATGTTTAAATCCTCTTCACTTTCAGCAACCAGAGTTGTGTCAACTGCATAACACAGGGTGTTAATAAGTCTTCCTCCAATCCTGATGCCACGTTCTTCCTCATAAAGTCCAGCTTCTCGGATTATTTGCTCAGCATATAAATTGAAGAGATAGGGTAAAAGTATACAGTCCTGACGCACACCTTTCTCAACTTTAAACCAGGCAGTGTTTCCTTGTTCTATTCAAACAGCTGCGCCCTGGTTCACATACAGATTTCTCATGAGTACAATTAGGTGCTCTGGTATTCCCATTTTCCGAAGTGTTATCCATAATTTATTATGATCCACACACTCAAATGCCTTTGCATAGTCAATAAAACATAGATAGACATCTTTGTGATATTCTCTGCTTTCAGCTAATATCCACCTGACATCAGCAATGATGTCCCTGGTTCCCTGCCCTCTTCTGAATCCCACTTGGTTTTCTAGTGATTACCTGTCTATATACTGCTGCAGTCACTTTTGAGTGACCTTTAGTAAAATTTTGCTTGTGTGCGATATTAATGATATTGTCCGATAGTTTGCACATTCAATGGGATCCCTTTTTTGGGAATAGGCACAAATATGGATCTCTTCCAGTCAGTTGGCCAGGTAGCTGTTTTCCAAATTTGTTGGCATAAACATGTTAACACCTCCAGTGCTGCATCTGTTTGTTGAAACATCTCTATTGGTATCCCATCAATTCCTGGAGCCTTGTGTTTCACCAGTTCTTTCAAGGAGGCTTCCACTTTGTCCTTCAATACCATTGGTTCCTCTCATATGCCACCTCTTCAAATGATTGGTCATTTACCAATTCTTTTTTATATAATGACTCTGTGTATTCCTTCCATCTTCTTTTGATGTTTCCTGCATCGTTTAATATTTTCCCTGTAGAATCTTTCACTATTGCCACTCGAGGCTTGAATTTTTTCTTCACTTCCCTAAGCTTGAGAAACACAGAACATGTTCTTCCCTTTTGATTTTCTGACTCCAGCTCTTTGGCCATGTCATTATAATATTTGTTTTTGTCTTCTCGAGCTGCCTTTTGAAATCTTCTGTTTAGATCCTTAACTTCATTATGTCTGCCTTTTACTTTAGCTGCTCTAAGTTCAAGGTCAAGGTCCAGTGTCTCTTTTGACATGTAATTTGGTCTTTTCTTTTTTTCTTGTCTTTTTAATAACTTTTTGCTTCCTTCTGAATGATACTTTTTATGTCATGCCATAACTCCTTTGGTCTGCTATCATTTGTGTCTAATGAATTAAACCTATTCTTGAGGTGGTCTCTGAACTCAGGTGGGATATACTCAAGGTCATACCCTGGCTCTCATATATTTTGATGCGCTGTGGGGGCTTGTGTGTTGCGATGAGCCTGAAAGCTATGCCACTGGTATCTGAGCTACCAGCAGGGTTATAGATGGTGGACAGGTTTCAGCTGAGCTTTCAGACTAAGTCAGACTAGGGAGGAGGCACCGGCGAACCACTCCCGAAACAACTAGCCATTGAAAACCCTATGGATAGCAAAGAAACACTGTCAGATGTAGTGCCATAAAATGAGCCCCTCAGGTTGGAAGGCATTAAAAAGACTCCTGGGGAAGAGTTGCCTCCACAAAGTAGAGTCTACCTTGATAACGGAAATGGAGTAAGCCTCAGGGACCTCCATCTGCTGATGTGGCATGACTCAAAATGAGAAGAAACAACTGTAACATCCATTAATAATTGGAACATGGAATGTACATAGTATGAATCTAGGAAAACTAGAAATCATTAAAAGAGAAATGGAGCACACAAACATTGATATTCTAGGCATCAGTGAGCTAAAATGGACCGGCATAGGCCATTTTGAGTCAGATAATCGTATGGTCTACTACGCTGGGAATGATAAACTGAAGAGAAATGGGGTTGCATTCATCATCAAAAAACATTTTAAGATCTGTCCTGAAATACAATGTTGTCAGTGATAGAATAATATCAATACACCTACAAGGAAGGCCAGTTAATATGCCTATTCAAATTATTCACCCACCACTAAGGCCACAAATGAAGAAAGGGAAGATTTATACCAGCTTCTGCAATCTGAAATAGATCACACATGCAATCAAGACATATTGATAATCACTGGTGACTGGAATGCAAAGGTTGGAAACAAGAAGGCTCAGTAGTTGGAAAATATGGTCTTGGTGATGGAAACAAAGGTGGAGATTGCGTGATAGAATTTTGTCAGATGAATGACCTTTTCATTGCAAATATATTTTTTCGACCCCAGAAATGGAGACTATACACATGGACTTCACCAGATAGAACATACAGGAATCAAATTGACTACATATGTGGAAAAATGATGGAAAAGCTCTATACAAAATGTCAAAAAAAGACCAGGTGCTGACTTCACATGCAGTAGGCACTTGAAAAATGGGATTTGACATTTGATTCTTCTTTTAATACATTGCAAAACAGTCAACACCAGTTGCTTACCTAAAACCATTGACCTCACTGACTCTTGGATGATCTCTTATCAGTCCTCTCATTTGTGTTTGATATGGAAATAAGGCTTGAACTGACCAGCAAGGAGCCAGGTTCCAGGCCTAGCTCTGCCACTGGCCATGGTTGACTTATGAAAAGCTGCTATACTTGCTCAGCCTTGATGTTTCCCTTTGAAAAATGAAAAGATATGTTTTTTTTTCTAGTCTGTTCCTTGGAGCTTTAGAATTTCAGACCCACAACCTCCATCTGAATTGAAACAACTCATTTTTTTAATGATTTTATTCAGAAGCAGGATCCCAATTAAACAGTTTTCAAAGGGAAGTGTTCAAAAGCAGTAATAATCCTAACAATGTCTGCTAACCTCAAAAGCTCTGAGTTCCCATGGAGTTTGCCATTCAGAAAATAGAATTTAGTTTGGCTGGATGAGTGTGTCTGTCTCCACTGAGTTTCCCTCCAGCCACTGCTAAGCTGGGCATGAGGCACACGGTTGGTTCAAGAGGGACCAGGTGGCTGTGGATGGTCATGGAGGAGACAAAAGAGGGCACATCACGGCGAGGTGGTCTGAAAGGCAGATCTCTGAATGTGTTGTCTCTGCTGATTTATTAGTCTTCCCCTCCAACCCAGACACAGCCTGCGCCTGCCCCACACTCCCTCCCCAAGCTGGTGGTAGTCAGCTGGGTACCAGTACTGCCTCCTCTGGTCTGTGGAGGACAGAGATTGGCTCTGGCCACTTATCCTCTGCCTGGTTACATTAGCACCCTAGCTTCTTCTCAAACTCTCACTTCCTGCTGACCAGCCTTTGCATATATACACCCTGAAGACACCTTTCTGTTACAGAGAGATAGGATACATTAACGTTTTCTTTTGCAGAGAGTCATTGGTCTAAGTAGAACATTATAGGCATCTCTTGTTCATAAGACAGACAGACACAGTGGTTTATAACCAGCGTCCTGTCAAACCTACATTTAATTAGCATGAGTTAACTGATATATATTTCATGAGAAGCAGATAGAAATACAAGGAATTAGATGATTATCCCCACAGTTACCCTCAGCAAACATCAATGATCGAGAGTAAAAATGGGATGGAAAATACAAAACTGCTGTTTTCTTTGGTCAGTTGCACTGATCCCTACTCACAGTGGATGCTGCTCCACTACGAGTGATATTTTCTTGCCTGAATATTTCCTTTTCTTTTAAAAAAAATTATGACAATTATTTCAGGCTCTGAGTCAAATAAATAAAAACAAACATTTTAACTGGATCATGCAGGATGAGCAGGAATTTTTTTTAATGTGTTAAATGATTTCATAGCTATGACAAAACCTAAGGTAAACACTTAAGGAAGAACAGATCTGTTCTGTTTCACATGTTCAGAGGTTTCAGTCCATGGACACTCGGTGCCATCACTGTGGGCTTGTACGGAGGCAGAACACCATGGCGGGAATGGGTGGTAGAGCAAAGGTGCTCACCTCATGGTGGCCAGGGAGCAGAGAGAACATGCAGAGGAAGAGGCTGGGATGAGGTAGTTCTTCCAGGGCGCACCTCCAGCAACCTGCTCCCTCCGCTCAGGCTCCGCTTTCCAGTCTTCACTAGCTCCCCAGAGGCCACTCTGTAGGTCAGAGCCCTCACAACCCAGTCACTTCCCCAAAGCCCGGCCTCCTAACTTTTCCCTCAACACATGAGCCTGCAGGGGATGTTTCATATCCAGACTGCAGCTGTAGGCTTTAATCTTACTCTGTAATATGTTGTTGTTATTGTTAAGTGCTGTCAAGTCTGTATCCAACTCGTAGACCCTACATACAACAGGAGAAACACTATTGTCAGCTCTCTGCTGTTCATAGGGTTTTCAATGGCAGATTGATTTTTGGGAGTGGGTTACCAGGTCCTTCTCCCAAGCCTACAGCACCTGGTTTTCCCAGGGGTTCTCCCATCCAAGTACTAATCAGGCCCAACCCTGCTTAGTTTCTGAGATCTGATGGGATCAGATGCCACAGGGCTAAGGCTGCAGGCTGCTCTATAATATAGTGATAGTTTAGGAGCATGTTTTAATTGTGTATGTGTGGACAACACACACATATATGTGCATACCACTTAATAAGTTTCAAAACATTTCACATGCTTCATCTCATTTGCTTCTCTCAGCCCCCCTGGGGGTCAGGTTAGGTAAGTTACGGTTGCCGCCTGACTAATGAGGAGAGCTCAGTCTATGGGAGGTTGAGTGCCTTGCCCAGAATCTCATTAAGAGGATTAAATCCCCAGTTCCTGGCCTCCATTGAACCAGATGCTGGTTCAGGTTCAATAATTTTCCTCAATCTCGCTTTTGAGCGAGGATGGAGTGCTCTAGGGGAACTGGAAACGGAACCCCTCATTATCAGTATGGGCTCCCTACAAGTCCACAGCAGCCCTTCCCATCCTGTTCCCAGCCTGGGAGAAGGGCTGACAGCCTTGACTCTAGGGAGACCATACTTAGAGTCAAGAGCACCCTCCCTCCCTTGCAACTCTTGCTCTTGGCAGCAAAGAGAAGAGCTCCAGAAACAAAGCACAGAATGTGTTAGGAAGAAAACAGTACCAGGATTCCTCCCTGAGCAACAGATTGAAAGCAGCCACTGAGTACTAAGCACAGCAAAAAGGGGAAAAAACCCACACCTCGCAGCATTGTAGTGAAATTTCATAGCTATATGGATGAAAGAGAGAAAACAATGCAAACGCCTTTAGAGAGAAAGAGAAAGGAAAAAAGAAAAGAAAAAGAAAGTTCCCTATAGTGCAAGGAAAGATAGAGAATAGTATTTCCAGGTGAGTGTAATACTAGTGATTACTGAGAACATTCTGTGATGACACAGGGTTTGTGGAAGCTCCGTATTTCCCCACTTGAACTCAGAATAACTTGAGAAATTAGAGAGGAGTCAAACAGATAGAAGTTAACATTTTCTCTCTTTTACAAGAAAGCCTCCTTTGGAGACTGTGACAAAAAGGGGCTCTTTCTCCCTAAGGGTAAGTGCTACGTGCCTGACACCCTCTTACATGGAAATCAATGCCCACAAAACAGAAGGGGTGGTGTGCAGAGCAGAAAGCAGCTTGTTCAGGGCAGCTGGCTCCCTCCTGCAGTGAAGGGAAATGAAGGGGCTAAGCCATGCACACCCAGGTCCTCATTCCGAATGAGAATGCACCCTGCCTCAGTGGGACAGAGGAAAGGGGGGTGGGCAAGTGTGTTTGGAGAAATTCATTCTGATCAAAACCAGAGGCTTGGGGAAGAGTCATGTCCTCCTAACACTGTGCATAGTGCTTTACATTGTCACTGAATGCTCAAAACAGTACAAGCATTTAGGACTCCATGATGCCCATTACATGGATGAGTAAAATGAGGCTCCAAGAGGTACTGGAATAGAAACTTGCCTTTTGCTATTATTTTGTAAAAGCACTTTTCCTTTTGCAACTTTGTGTTGCAGAACGAGGTGTCAGGATGAAGCCCTTACTGTGGTTCTGTCTGACTCCAAACACTTCCTAACCCCTTTCTGTGCTGCTTCCTAGAGTGCAGGGCTCTTGAAGACAGGGACTATAAAGGTCCTCCTTTGAACCCCTCTGATCTCTAGCCTCAGTAGACAGCCTCAAGGTCTGGATCAAGAGGTGAGAAGAAGCTTGTGACCAAAATAAGAGATTCTCCTGCCTGTAATGGGCTAAAAAATGGGATTGGGCCACCATGAGGAACTTTGAGAAGCCCCTTTCTGCTCTCCTCCTCTTCCTTTTCTCCTCACTTCCCATTCTCCGCTCCTTTCCATTCCCTTTCTGCACACCCTCCCTCTCCACTCTCCCTGACACTATCTCTTCCTTCCCAAATACCCCTAAGTTCTTGCCACATGGACTTCTCCAGTGGCAAGGGCCTCCTTCTCCTTTTATCTTCCCCAGATTCCACAAACATTCTTTCCCATTTGGGCTTTAAACCTATGCACATCAATACATTGATTACATTATTTGCAAAATCATACAAGGTAGATTTGTTTAGCATTCTTACTTTTTAGACAGAATAAAGACACTTGTGTGAGACCACACAACTAAAAGAGGAGCACTACGATTTGAATTTAGATTTAGCAGATTTGGAGTCTGAACTTTAATATGGAACTAAATTGACAAGTGTACATAAGGAGAACAAACAGCCAGTCAGGGAATATGACAGGCAAACACATGCCAAGGAGTGGGGCACTGACCGATATAGCTGGGCATGACCTTTGGTAAAGGTCATGGGTGTCCATTAGTAACAATTTCTATTGCTTTAGTCACTCTTCAGAGTGACTCATGCAATCCTGCAGTAGACAGGACAGCTAGCATCATGTTCACAGATGGGGAGAAAGAGGTTCAGAGAATCAGCCCACCTGCTTGTGATCAGAATCTCAGAGCTCTATGCATGGGATTTGAACTCCTGTGCTCCACTCCAACCATAATTTGGTAGTGGTCAGCCAGCAGTACCACGCTCACCCAAGGATTAGGTCTCCTAGAGATTTGATTCTGCAGGTTAGGTACAGTGCAGGGGATTCTCACTACCAGGCAAATTTGGGGATGACTAACTCTCTTAGGGGCTGGGGCTTAGCTCAGTTGGTACAGTGTCACGCTGCACTCTCGGAGGACCCTGGTTCAATAGCCAGCACTGCAACAGTAGGAAAAGGATGAGGCAATTCACTCCCAAAGCAATCCTGAAAACGACCAGCCATTAAAAATCCTATGAGTCTATGGTACCTAACAATCACAACAACACTCTTGCATATGTATTTGGCCTACTCTAATTTACAGGAAGGGCTGGGATTTGGCTCAGTGGGTAGAGCGCTGCGCTGCAGTCTCTGAGGTCCTGAGTTCACTTCCCAGCACCGCAAAAATGGGAGAAGGGCCTGGCAATCCACTCCCAAGGCAATCCCAAAACAGTCAGCCATTGAAAACCCTATGAGGGTCGCTATGAGTCGGATACCGACTCGACGGCACCTAACAACAACAACAACAATTTACAGGAGGAAGACATGGCAATCCACTCCTGAAGCAATCCCAAAACAATCAGCCATTTAAAACTCTTTGAGGGTCACTGTGAGTTGGACCTGACTCTCAGGCACCTAACAACAACAACTTCAGAGAGAGTCAGAGAGAAGATACACAATCTGTGACTTTGTCTTAAAAAATGAATTTGTGGGGACAGGAAGGGATTTTTCTGTATTTTGTCTTATTTTCAGTCCATTTGCCCCCTTTGTGGAATTTCTTCTATGGTCTCATGCTATCTTCCTGCAATGCATGTGCCATTGCCTCTTCTGCTCAGCATAGCCGCTAGGGATAGGAAAAGGGGCCCTTTTCCCGCCTTCTCTTGGTTATTTTCCTTCTTATTTGAATTACCTGATTTTATCTACTGTGGATTATTTAAGGGATTCTTGGATCTAAATAACAGACCTAGATGTTCTTCCTCAGCATAGTGGGCTGAGTAGTGTCTCCTCAAAATTCATGTCTACCTAACACTCAGGATGTGACCTTCGTTGGAAGGAAGGTCCTTGCAGATATTATTAGTGAAGGATCTTGAGATGAAATCCTTCTGGACTGGCCCCAAATCCACCTTCTAAGAGGAGGAGAGGATTCAGAGAGATGCAGGGGAGTTAAGTGTGATGTGAAGATAGAGGCAGAGATGGGAATGATGCTTTCATAAGCCAAGGAATTCCAAAAGCCGCCAGCCGCTGGAAGAAACAAGGAAGGATTTTGCCCTAGAGACTTTGGAGAAAGCACAGTCCTGCTAGCACCTCCCCTTCAGCCTTCTGGTCTTCCAAACCGTGAGAGAATAAGTATATGTGTTTTCAAGCCACCTAGTTTGTAGTGATTTTTGTGGCAGCCCTAAAAAACTAATACTTCCAGCTTCTCTGGAGGCCCAGTATAAGGATGAATTTTAGGAACATGACTTTCTCTGAGTCAATCCCTAAACCACCTCTGTCTGTCCAGAACATTCTGGTTGAAGGGACTCTGAACCCAGGCTAGTTATTCTTGAGGGGGACTGAGACCCTCATAATATAGGTAGAAGATGGCTCTATGACATGGACATTTAATATTGTTGCCGTAAGATTAACTTCAGTCGCATCAAATTCACCTGAAATTTGGATAGTCTTAGGCTGTCCCAGACCTCATGCTTCCATTCTCAGTTTCTTGGAGCCTGAGATTGGTATACCCTCTTGACTGATTCCTTTGGGCTACAATATGCTGGGGATTTTTGTCCTCATAGTTTACTCTGGGCTTGAGCTACAGACACCATCTGCAGCCTGGCTACAGGGCACACTTGTGGCTGGATCTAAAGATGGGCCTCGGAAGACTGTACATGCACAATATTGGAAGGGAGGTGGCAAGGAACAAGACCGGGAGATTTGCCATGGGGCACCCCAGTGTGTGACAGTGAGGTCTCAGGGAATAGATTTCGAGATGCTTAGCTCTCAGAGCAGGGTGGGGAAGGGAAGTAATCAATGCTACAATCAGGATGTTCCCTGAGTCAGTTGAAGAAACATGGCCCACTGGCTTTCCCCTGAAGCCAGATCCTTCATCAAACGTGGAGGGCAACTCACTGGTGAGAGGCGTTATTAAGATTAAGGCAATAGGTACTTGGGCAATTCTCTCAGCTAAATACTCAGAAGGTACTGAATTGTGTGTTTTCAATACTTAGGTAAACATGGAACAGGAAGTGGAAAGGAAGGGGTGAATTATACCTAGCCAGGCCCAGTGGGTGCATCAGGGACACTGGCTGGCTTTTGCCCCTGCTCCTGTCATTTCATGAGCCGGTTGCCTGTTGAGTCCACTCTCCTTTTCCCTCTCATTGCTTGGCATCTCAAGCTTGACTCTCTGCTCCAAGTAACTAACTTCCCTGGGGTTTTCCTGATCAGTCCCAGTGGGGGAGATCCTGAGGCCATCACAACATGCCTCAAGACAATTGGCAGTTCCATCACCAATGCTGGAAAATGGCAGCAAAACAGTGCCTTTAAAAGACTCCTATTGTGTGCTTGTAATAGGTTTTGAAGAAGCTTGATGGGCAGATGATAGAAATATCAGAAGTAGTGAAAATTCACTGGATTTGCAGCTTTACTTTTTGTGGTTTCAATTACTCTTGGTCAGAGTTACTGGCGATGTTTCGTTTCTTCTCTTTCTTTTATGACACTTTCTGTACTAAGCACTGATATGTGTAAATCACTGTGCAATCTGTACAGTTCTTTTATAAACATGATTCTCAGGGGATCATTACATAAAGAGACCTGCCATCTTCATCATTTTAAAGCTAAAAGAACAAGTTAGCCATTGCAAGGCTTAGCAAGATAAAATGACTAGCCAAGGCTATACAGCTAATCAGTCAGAATTTGAACCCAAATCCAGTGTCCTTTGAGCTACACCATGTTTGCCCCTTTCACTTAAAGTTCCCTTATTTCCATCCTGATATATGAATAGGAACACCAATAGATACAGCTATCCATTTACTTTCTGTGGAGGTTAATGGTGTATGGATATTTGACCCTGATATTCCCTGACCCTTTTATATTCTGGCTCTGTGTCTCCTGAGCTTCCATAAATAAGTAAATGACTAATCAAGCTTAGAGGGCTGGGATTTATCTCAGTTGGTAGAGCGCTGTGCTGCAGTCTCTGAGGTCTTGGGTTCAATTCCCAACACCACAAAAGTGGGAGAAGGGCCTGGCAATCCACTCTCAAGGCAATCCTGAAACAGCCAGCCATTGAAAACCCTACGAGAGTCGCTATGAGTCGATACCGACTTGACGGCACCTAACAACAACAACAACAATCAAGCTTAGAATTGACACCAGTTTATTTTACCATTTAGCCCAGCACCAGATAAAAGTAACCAGCAAGTTATCACATTTGCCTCCTAATGCACATAACCAGTACCTGTTTTCCAGGAACCAAGAGAAGACTAACTGCACTGCTCTCTGTATTCACTAAGTATCTTCCAGTCTCCAAGTCCTATACTGAAGGATGAGGACAGGACTAAGAAATGATTCACACCAGCTGTTATGCTTAATGGTCTACCAGACCACTGTGGGAGACATCTGTCTATGCACTTATACACTATGTACATCCAAAATATTTACTAATAGCCAACAACACAGTAAGTACTATTCTTGGCATTAAAGATAACAATCACTACTGTTAATTACTGATGGAAACCCTATTCCATTTGGACAAAAAAAAAGTTAACACATTAATGTGTAATGTAATGGCAAGGAGTGGTAAGTGCTGCAAAGAAATTTAAAGCAAGGAGAACAGATAGAGGTCCTGCAGTGGGGACCAAGGTAAAGGGCTCTGCTGTAGAGAGAACATAACAATGGGAAGACCTCCCTGATGGGACTGTGTCCCTGCCCTGGGATCTAGCCCCTGCCCTGCTGCCATACCAAATCTTCTTTTCTCTACCTATGATTTCTAAGGGAGCCAGCATCTGACTGCTTGGGCCACTGGCCAGCCCTCTGCCCATATGAAATGTATTTTATCTGTATTAATTACTAGCCATGCTCCCAGAGGCCTCATTCCCACTTCAGAAAGCTCTGTAATTGGCACAGTGCTAGAAGGTTGGCACAGTATTAGGGATCCGTTCGTGGACCTGACAGCCTGGACCACATTCCCAGGGAATGATGCACTGAGCAAATGATGCAGGCTCCACATACAGCCCACTCTGACACAGAAGCATGCTGCAGGTGGACCTTAGATTCTGGAATTACAAGGTGTGCTCTGCCACTGACTTTGCAGGCTTGGGCATAGAGCCCTGTTGGAGGCTTACCATCCTCATCTGTGAAATGAACTTAAGCATGCCTAGATTATTTGGCTACTGTGGCCGTCTTCGTTAAACCAATCAAGCAACAAAAAACCAATAGCATAAAACATAAATGTGAGTATCTGAGCTCTTTGCTGATTTCTTTAGTTTATAAGGGGGTAGATCTAGGTGTAGGACTTGTTGATATTGTGTGCCAATGTGTTGAGGCGTAGGGCTTAAGTTGTCTGATTTCTTCCTCCCTGTGTTTTCCCTGGGCTAGAATTCTTTCAACCATCATTTAATGAGCAATAGTATGTTGGATCTCTTTCATGCATCCATTCATTTCATTCTCCAAGTATGCTTATTCACTGAAGACTGCTGTCCTCCACTCTCAGGTGAATAAGCCGAGGGTCAGCAAAATGCACCACCATCCTCAAGGCCCCACAGCTGGTAAATGGCAGGGCAGGCACTCCAACCATCAACCGTGATGCCATCTGGTTGGTTCCTTCTTTCACATTTTGGGTGTGAATATACTTGATTGGATGGGCAGCCCTCTTCCCTTTAATTTGTCTTTAATTGGAGTTGCAAGGAAGTCTTTTTTACTCCCACTTCCTCTATGATTTGCACTTGGAAGCTGTGAGAAGCACTTTACTCCTTACTGTTTCCCTCTGGCATTGAGCTTATCAAACTGTGCATTACAGTAATTATCTGCTTACTTATGTACCGTATATTTTAGATTCTAATCTGCACTCTTTCAAGAGTTTTACAGGGCTTCAAAATCAGATGTGGGTTAGATTCATGTATGGATTGGATTCCCACAAGAGCTCTCTCAGGATATCCAGTCCACACTCAATTCTCATCCACATCCAGTCTACACCCAATTCTAATCCACATTTGATTTCGTAGCCCTCTAAAACTCTTGAAAGGGTGCAGATTAGAAGCCAGAATATATGGTATTTCCTCAAATCAACTGCAACTTTCTCAAGGGCCTATCTCTATATTCCTTAATCCAGGCAGAATGTTTGGCAAAATGATCAGAATGTAGCAATAATGGTAGTAATAATTAAGCCACTGAATACTGTATATTGAATGTTTCCTAGAGGTTGTGGACTATGTGACATGTTGTTGTTGTTAGGTGCCTTTGCGTCAGTATCCGACTCATAGCAACTCTATGTACAACAGACGAAACACTACTGTTAGTGCTTCTCTGCTATTCATAGGGGTTTCAATGGCTGATTGTTTTTTCAGAGTGTGTTGCCTGGTCCTTCTCCCAAGCCTACAGCAGCTGGTATTCCCAGGTGATCTCCCATCCAATTAATCAGGCCCGACCCTGCTGAAACTTTGGAGATCCGATAGGATCGAATGCCACAGTGGTATAGCTACAGGCATGTGACTCTCTGGTATATGGTATCATTCCCATGTTACAGCTATGAAAACTGAGCATCATAGAGGGAAGTTGTCAGGGTTATAGCTCTGGTGGATGGCAGGATAAAAATTTGAACTTGGCTCTTTCTGCTTCCAGACATGCTCTTAACTAGGTGAATGCATAAACCAGTGAATGAGGATGAAGCTCTTCCCTGATCACCAGGGTTCCTCTGTTTATCTCCATGACTCAAAGAATAGGAAGAAAATCAGTCCTCTTAAAGATACTTTCTCCCATCTTCTCCATTTATCCATCCTTTAGCGTGAGATTTAACACAGAACTTGAAAAGCCACCTAAGGAATATGGAGTGGGTACTGATTTGTGCTAAATGTCTCAAGTGAATTATCTTCTGCTTTCTATTGCATACAGATGGAGGATTGCCAGACAGATGTAGGCATATTTCAGTCACCTTCCCTCAGAGAGGCATTTAGAATGGATTCATTCATTCTTTCTTTCAACGAGTAATTGAGGGTCTACTATGTGTCATGTACCATTCATATTCACTCAGAAATAAGTAGAACCCTGCCCTTCCCTTCATTGTTTCTCAGCAGAGAAATACAATAAGTGCATAAGGAAGACTACTGAGTGTCAGATACTGAGCCAGGTCCTGGGAACACAGAGCTGACCAGGAGCTCCTTCAAGGGGCTGTGGGGGGATGGGAGGATAGTAGAGCTGCCCCACAGCATGCTGTGTGCTCTGACAGACAAGTGTGAGTTATAACGGGCCCTAGCAGGTGGACACTTAATGCAGCCAGAGAAAGCAGATTTCAGAGAACTCATGACCCAAGAGCTGGGGCGTACAGGCTAGACAGAGAAGTGGGAGAAGGGCATTTCAGGCAGAGAGAGCAGCACAATCAAAAGCCTAGGAGCAGTTGGTTAACTGGCCTCGTATGTGCATGTACACCTGCAATGCTAGGCAGGATGGCATAAACATGTATGTATGTCATCTGTTTAAAAGGCTTTCAAAGCCACCTTTGCCTTTCTAATCTTCTAGAACATTAGAGCTGGAATGACTTACAAAATATCCAGTGTCACCTACTCACCCCAAAGAAGGAAAGGAGCATGGTCACAGTTTCACAGCTTGGAAGCTGTAGGAAGAATACAGTTGGGAAACTGTATAGAGAATAGCTTGTCTACTGTGCAAGGAAAGAAGAATCTTCACAATTACTATGTATCTAAATTTTTTTTTTTAGAAACAAGATCTCACATCAATAAGATGCTTCCACTTCCTTGTTTAAGAAGATGGAAATGTAAGCAATATTGATTTGATAGTTGCATAATGGATATATCAACTGACTTATCACTCTGTACCCAACCAATATATGTAAATAAAATACTGAAAAATACTTATATTTCCTGAAGACCACCAGTTGCAATTGATTACATTAAATGTGCTGTGTAATGCAATCTTGTTATTTCTCTCCAAACTGTCTGAATTGTGTTAGTAACCCCATTTACAGATGAGAAGACTGAGGAAACCCAAGTGACTTATCCCAAAATTTACAACTAAAAGGTAATACAGCTATGATCAAACCCATATCTGACTGACCTATGGCAAATATTCATGCTCCAGTATTCAATAATTGTCCAACTGATACGCTTCCATAAGCTCAGAGTGCTTTCCTAGGGCTTGGGCCCCTTTTCTGATCTTATCTAAACATGATTCAAGATGATTGAGCCAGAGGGTTGTGAGGGGGATGAATAATTCCATAGAACCACACTGTATTTTTACTTGATTTCTTTGACATTACCGTAGGAAATAAAACAATGTATTTAATAGATACATGATAAGTACATTACTTGTTTAAAAGAAAAAATGTTTTATTTTCTTTAATGAGACCTCCTTAAATAGGTCATCCCATATCTGTAAAGGCAAAGAGTAAATGTAGATAAATTCAGCTAACTATGCACACATATAGGCATGGGTATATTTTTATAGAAGTAAATGTGTATATATGTGTATGTATTTATATACACACATATATACACATATATATTCACACATACTTGAGTTTCTTCAGAGTATGTGTATGTGTGTATGTGTGTTGTTGTTGTTAGGTGTTGTCATATCCAACTCATAGCCACCCTAGTAGGGTTTTCAATGGCTGGTTGTTTCAGGATTGCTTTGGGAGTGGATTGTCATGTCCTTTTCCCATTGTGTGTATATGTGTGTGCATGTGTGTGTGTGTGTACATATATATATATTCACATGCATACACATTTTTACATATGTGAATACACACACACTTGGGGCAACAAAAATGTATTACTTTTCAAAAGTGAATTACTGTAACAAAGTGTAGTATGACGTTCTTGATTGTATTTCTACTGTCACATCAGAACAAACATACAGTACATTTTTAAAACAGCAAAATAGACAGTTTTTGTCCCAGGATGTATATGCATTCTTCATACTCTCTGTCTATATCCACATCCTTATATTTTATGGTGCATTCATCTGTTTTTAGTTCTTTGATTATTTATGCATATAAACATCTCTTTTCATTAGATTATGTGTTAGGATATGCCCAGGAAAGAATTAATATATAGATAGGTTCCTTTCTAGTCTAGAGACAGAATCCAGTCCTCAGTGTCAGATTTGGTACCTTCCTTGTCCTCGCTCTTCCCTGCCAATCAAACACAAGTCTTCCCATCCTGCTGTGTATGTCCTATATCTACCCTATTAGCTGATTACCCACTTTTACTGCCCTACTTTCAGGTCTCATCATTGCTCTCTTAGAACAGGAGCTCTCAATCATTGCACTGTTACATTTGGGACCAGATAATTCTTTGTTGTATGTGACTTTCCCGTGCATGTGGGATATTTATAATTTCCCTGGCCTCTACCCACTAGATGTCAGTACCCCAAGCTGTTCCCCACTCTCCTGAGATGTGACAACCAAAAATATCCCCAGCCCTATGTCGGCAGCCACCTCAATGGTCTCTTAGTACCAGTCTCCCTGCCATCTCCAACGTGGCCTTTTCAAGGTATACAGCAGCTTTTGTTACCCTTTTTCTCAAAAAAAGCCTCTGGATCTTCATGAGTGTCTCAGAAGTGTACATTCGAGATTAAGTTATCCCCAAAGGTAGAAGCCTGCTCGATAACAACTTGAACTGTAAACTGCAGGACTCCCAGCTGAGTTAGTGCGGAGGGATCTGTTTCTAGCTGAACTTCAGTTATGGTAGAGTAGATGGGCTGAGAATCATGGGAGAGGAGAGATAAAGCCTAAGAGATCATTCAGCCTGTGTTAAAATGATCACAGTGAAAGGCATCAAAAGCTGATACATAGGATAGTCACAGAACGGAGAGGAATGGAAGGTCCAGAGGCTGTTTCATAGATCAAATCGTCATGGTTTCCATGTTTCTTAGCAGCTAGGGAGGGTACTGATTGTACACTCTGCCTCCAAAACCTTTGTAGGATGTTCTGTGATCTTGCTCACTTCTCTTGCATCTCTGAGCTTCAGTTCACTAAATTATAACAATAAGGGTTTGGACTATTTTCTGATAATCCCTCCAGATTAAGCATAGACTGAAGCCTGAAAGGAGATTCCTCCAAGAACATAGGGTCACAGACCCCTTTCCTACTAGCTCCGTCACTAGGTGACTGGCCAAAATGAACACCTGGTGGATCACCAGTCCACAGCTATCGCAGGGCTGCCTGCCGGGGACCAGAAACAAGTGGCAAGAAGAGAAGGACATTACCAGGGAGAATATGCATGTTCACAGCTCTGAGGATTAAAGGCCCATGTTCTTATCACTGCTGAACAGAGTATTATAAATCCAGTCTTAGAATACCAAATCCCCTTGCGGCTTGGCCGTTGTGAGGGAATATTAAAAAGGCTGGAGACAGAAATAATCAGTTTCCAAATGACACATTGTCAAATAAACCATTTCTTACATTGTCCCTTTCTTTTCCTTTCTCTGGCTCCTTCTCCTGTGCCTGGATGTGTTAACATGAAAAATAGATAAAAATGAGGCCAGGCTGAATGGCATTCTAAGTTTGACTTTTCGGAAGGCTCTCTCAGTGGGGTGATTTAGGGGTGCCTTTTTTAAGGCTCTGTAACTTTCAGTTGTTGATATTTGGTGTGTAAGCAAACTGGCTAATGGTATGAGCATTGGGAAAAAGTCAGAACAGCAAAGACAGGTCGGAGAAGGTGTGCCCTGGGGGTCCTGTAGATGTTGGGTCAGAGCTAATGCAAGGACTCCTATTTGCATTCCTCCAACAAGTCTGATCACGGTTTTAGGCATCTGGATGTTTATTGCATACCTTCTCTGGGACAACTATGGCATGTTAGGCTGAATAAATAGCAGGTCAGGACCTGAAGTGGTAAAATCATTAATTAGATGATCAAATCACAGTGATGCAGTCAGATCGATGGTGAGCACAGAACGCTGTTGGAGAGGCAAGTTGAAGAGGCGAAGATGGTCCCAGAGGAAGGGATCTCCAAGCAGAGAAAAGTGGAGGGTTTTGATAAACAGGGCAGCTTCCTGGGACAGCTATAACCAACTGTCATGAACTTAAGATATTTCTTTTCTCCCAGCTCAGGAGGCCATGAGTCCAAAACCAAAATGTCAGCAGTGTTCACTTCTGGAGGCTCTGTGGGTGCAGATGCCCCAGCTTGTGGTGGTCCAGTAAACACTGGCATTCTTCTCCTTGTAGATGCATCACCCCAGTCTCCTCCTCCATCTTCCCATGACCTTCTTTGTATCTGTGTATATCTGTGTCCCATCCACTTTATAAGGATGTCGGTATTTGGAAGTGGTGATCACCTTAATCCAGTATGACCTCATCTTAGCTAACTGCATTGGCAAAGACCCAGTTTCCAAATAAGGTCTGAGATTTCAGGAAGACATGAATTTGAGGGACATTATTCCACCTGCTGCAGGGACTGAGAGAGTGGTCTGGGGAAGAAAGAGCCTGCTTCAGGGAATTCTGACCACTCAGTGTTGCTCCAGGACAGCCAATGCCAGGTAGGACCCATGAGGCTTGCAGGGAGCCATGAAGTAGAGGGAAGCAAGGACCCAGCCATGAAGAACCTTGTGTGCCAGGCTGAGGCGTTGGATGTTATTCTGAGGGTCCTGGGGAGGCAAGAAATGGGTTTAAGCCAAGGAGGACGGGGTAGTAGCATTTGGTCTGGAATAAGGGAATGGAGAAGCTGAAGGAATGAGGCTGGCATCTGTGGACGTCCATGGAGCGGGACTTCTATCCAGTTCTGTTATCGTCTTGTTTCATCTGTGGCATAGCTCTTCCCATTGGGAAGAATCAGCCTCAGTTTCATGAGAGCCTATTGGAGCCAAATGAAGGAAAATATTGTAGGATACTTGTCACAGCCAACAGCAAGCAAGGAGGCAGGGACATACGTGCCCCAGACCTGCATTTGCCCTGTCACACCGCTCTGCCCTTGACATCCCTTGCCCTCACCTTTGTCTGGCTCTGCAGGGGAATCTGAGACTCCTTGTCAGTAATTAAACAGGAGAATCAGGGTGAGGATGCCCCGGAGGTACTTGTGGAAGACACGCTTCCCTCCCTCCTTTCTTCCCCACACCTTGCCTGACAGCTTAGTGAAATTCTCAGAGCCAGAAGGAGGAAGGAATATGCATCACCCCCATACCTGTACCCCAGACACACAGAAGCAAACCCTAACTAATAGGCTGGTACTTTTTTTTTTTTGCAGTACTGTGAGTTGGACCCAGGGCCTCTCGCTTGCATGCTTGCAAGTACTGGACCACTGAGCTGTACCCTCAGCCCTTTTGTTTTTTACTTTTTGAGATAGGGTCTCACTAAGTTATGCAGACTGCCTCTGGTCTCAAACTTGTGATCCTCCTGCCTCCGCCTCCTGAGCCGCTGGGATTACAGGCGTGTGCTAGCACAACCGGCTCCTCCTGGAACTTTCAGCCCTCCTCTAGCCTTGTCTGTCTTGGGCAGCCCCAGAGTGAGTACTACCCGAACTGGATTGGGCATCAGGTTGGCCCTGAGACCAGCAGAGCCTCAACTTGCCACTCCTCCAGCCTTGGCCTCTGAGCTTGCTTTCTGGAAATTCGTAGCCCTCTCCCTGTCTTTTCCTTTCCCCTTAGCTCCCCTCTCACCCACACCATTTTCTCCACTACCAGGGCCTGTGTTTGCTCTCGCTGTGTGCTCAGTGTGCTCAGAGACTGGACGCCCTGGCCTTGCTCAGCCCCAATCGATTGCGGCTGCTGTCCTGTTTGCTTGCCCATGGTGAAGGAAGGCTGGAGAGAAGCGGGGGCATGTCTCTGTAAGCAGCCTGCTCCAGGGCAGGTGGACCCACAATAGTTTTGCCTTGCGTCTGAGTCTCTCATCTGATCTCCTCCAGTGGAATGGCCCAGCAGGTCAGAAGCAGCCCAGTGGTTCTTTGGAGCTGTTTCCTTAGGCATAGTGCTCTTCTCCTTGTAAGGAACAAGTCAGCTGTTTTCAAATTTGTCTTGCACAGCAAACCTGTGGGTACAAGATTGAGACTTGTCCTGTATCACGTTTACCATGTGCCAGGCACTGATAAGTTCTCTACATCCATTAGCTCACATCTCACCTCCCTGAACGAGGATGTTTTTGACTTGCATGTTTTACATATATTTGACAGACACACACACACACACACACACACACACACACACACACACACACAGACTTAGGCTTTGTTTGATTTGTGTTACTGGGTTTGAAGTTCTGACGTACGCAGAAACCATCCTGGGAATCCTGAAGTAGCTCATTGCCAAGGTCAAAGCAAGGCTTTGGCCCCTGCTTCCGTGCTGCCGGCCCTACCTGCATGCCTGGCCATATTTTATCCTCCTACCCCCACTCCCCACCTGCATAAGATTCCAGCATGGTGAGCTGAGGACCTTGCAAAAAGAACAAGATGGTTTCCCCTTATCTGCATGGCCAGCAGGATGACTGGACCACGTTAGTCTCCTTTTGGTCTGAACGGGTGTCCCCAACAGCAGTCACCTTCCCCTAAGAGAGCATACTCAGGGTAAGCATCTGTCTCCTTTGTGATGTGCTGTCTGGGTAGTTATTCGGAACTGTGTTCGCCTCCAGTAAGATTGTGTCTTGTTGTTGTTGTTGTTAGGTGCCATGGAGTCGAGCCTGACTCATAGCAACCCTCATAGGGTTTTCAGTGGCTGACTTTTGGGATTGCCTTGGGAGTGGGTTGCCACATCCTTCTCCCATTTTGTGGTGCTGGGAATCGAATTCGGGACCTCAGTGACTGCAGAGCAGTGCTCTACCAAATGAGTTAAATCCCAGCCCAAGATTGTGTCTAAGGAGGAGCAATTGATCACATAGGTGGAGGTGAAAGAATCAAGGCTTTAGAGTTAAGAAGCAAAAGCAAACTATGTGCGCACACTAAAAATGAGGCTCTGCTCTCTGCTTCTCTCCATCTGAGTTTCTGACCCTTGCCACACCCCCGCATACCAAGAATGTCCTTTCCCTGGTGTAGGGACTGTGCCCTAGGGACTCAACAATGTGGCCCCCAGTCTCCCAAACATGAAACAATATAAAGTGAAGTAAACAAGAAAATGTCTGAGAGCTGTCCCATCAGGGAAGTTTCTGGCACAGAGAAGAGAGGATGGTAGCAGTGTGGAAACCTCCCAGCCTCCTGTGCAAGCCAGGTGCCCCAGGGAATACAGATGTGTTTGGGGAATACTTTGCTCTTGAGGAACTCAGACCAGGTTAGTGCATGAACCTCATAAATCACTTAAGATATGTTCAAAAACACATTCGCCTATTTCTTTTCTTTTTTTTTCTTTCTTTTTTTTTTTTTTTTTTTTTTTTTTTGCGGTACTGGGAGTTGAACCCAGGGCCTCACACTTGCATGCTTTGCAAAGTGCTGGACCTCTGAGCTGCACCCCTGCCCTTTTTTTTTTTACTTTCTGAGACAGGGTCTCGCTAACTTCTGCAGACTGACTCTGGTCTGGAACTTGCAATCCTCCTGGCTCTGCTTCCCAAGCTGCTGGGATTACAGGTGTGTGCCACTGCGCCCAGCCACATTCACTTATTTCTAATTAATATATCATATGCATATGCAAACATTTAAGAGTTGGATGTATTAAAGCTAAGTAAACTTCAGGTGCCTTAACTTTCGGTGAAAGGAACCCTGGAAAGTGCATTTTCATTCATTCATTCAACAAAGTTTTACTAAAGACCTTCTTTATCCTAGAGCATTTCTTGAAAATCAGAGATTAAAAGATTAGGGTTTCTAAAAATGAAAAACGTGTAGGCTATGTAGAAGTTATGTTTAATTTGATAGTGCTGTCTTACATTTGCAGCAGGGTGTTGGAAAGGCTATTGTCTCTTGAGCGTTCAGTGAACTGCAGACTCTAGAAATAAGGAAGGAAGGCTGAGAAGGCACGATCGACTGTCCTGGGTTCACTCAGCTGGAAGGAGGCACAGTCCAGGGTTCATGTAAAGCCAAAGCCCTGACTTCCCAATGCATAGCAAGCTGGATTTCTCTGTCATGGCCATTATCTATCTCATGTGCTTCTCCTGTCAACCTTGTGAAGAAGGATCATGGGACACTAGTCATCCTTTATTGCCCATGGAAAACAAGGCTCAGAGAAGTCAAGCGGTTTGCCCAAGGTCACAGTTTGTTGAAGAAAATGCCAGGTTTGGAAGTGGTGTTTCTCTGGCATCTATCTTTCTCTCTCCCCCCTCCCCGTACATATATACATATGTGTGTGTGTGTGTCTATGTTGTTTTTGTTGTTAGGTGCCGTCGAGTCATGTCCGACTCATAGCGACCCTCATAGGGTTTTCAATGGCAGATTGTTTTTGGGATTGCCTTGGGAGTAGGTTGCCATGTCCTTCTCCCGTGTGTGTGTGTGTGTGTGTGTGTGTGTGTGTGTGTGTGTGTGTGTGTGTTGATAGACAGATAAATAGATAGAGATATATGATAGATAGATATTTGTTATTGTTGTTAGGTGTTGTCAAGTTTGGTCCGACTCAGAGCAACTCATAGGGTTTTCAATGGCTAGTTATTTCAGGATTGCCTTGGGAGTGGATTGCCATGTGCTCCTTCCTTTTTTGCAGTTGTGGGAACTAATCCCGGGACCTGAGAGAGTGCAGAGTGGCACTCTACCAACTGAGCTAAATCCTGGACCTTCATATGTGTGTGTATGTGTATATATGTGTGTGTATGTGTTTGTATGTGTATATGTATATATACACATATACACATTTATATACATAAATATTTTCTCTTTGTAAGGAAGATATATAGAATATATATAAAATATATAATACATATCTTATATATTATATATATATTAAAAGTTCTTCAGATTATCATTCATCAAAGAAACACAAATGAAAACAATTTAAAAGGATAGTCTCAGTAATGTATGCCTGTAATCCCAGTGACTCTGGAGGCAGAGGCAAGAAGGTCACAAGTTCGAGACCAGAGGCAGCCTGCACAACTTAGTGAGACCCTGTCTCGAAGTAAAAAATAAAAAGAAGGTAAGAGTATAGCTCAGTGGTTGAGAACTCGCCCAGCATGCAGGAAGCCCTGGGTTCAACCCCCAGCATTGCCAGTATTTTTTAAGAAAGCAATGGTTGTTTGTTCCTGAAGCTCCGTGAGCCACACTCAGGGTCCCAGGCTGAGCGTGGGGGATGCAGGACCCCCCTCTGATGCTCCAGCCCACAGCACAGTGGTCCATCTGCCTGTTCTTCTCCCCTCCTGCTCCAGGGTGGCCTCATCGCGCTGCTGCTGCTGCTGCTGGTGTTCACGGTGGCCCTGTACGCCCAGCGGCGCTGGCAGAAGCGCCGCCGCATCCCGCAGAAGAGCGCCAGCACAGAAGCCACGCACGAGATCCACTACATCCCATCCGTGCTGCTGGGCCCACAGGCCCGGGAGAGCTTCCGTGCCTCGCGGCTGCAGGCGCACAATTCCGTCATCGGGGTGCCCATCCGGGAGACCCCCATCCTCGATGACTATGACTATGAGGAGGAGGAGGACCCCCCCAGGCGGACCAACCACGTCTCCCGCGAGGACGAGTTTGGCAGCCAGGTGACCCACGGCCTGGACAGCTTGGGCCGGCCAGGGGAAGAGAAGGTGGACTTCGAGAAGAAAGGTGAGTCTTCCTTGTCACCTCCTATCTTCCAGGGGGCATTTGGGGGCACGGGAAGGGGTGCAGGAGCTGGGTGGCTGTGGACACAGGCAATGTCTGGAGGTAAGACACTGAGGTTTTGGATTTGTGACCCAACTGGCTATTGGGTTATCAGACTTTGTCTTCTCTGCCCCTTCAGTAGTGATGGGAGAATGAAAAGGCGTCAGTGTTTCTGGAATTGGAGTTTTGAGGGGCATGGAGTATACACAGCCTAACACCTCTCAGTGTTTCTTAATTTGCTCCCTTGACAGCCTTCTCACTACTCAAGAAAGAGTCCCTCCCATTTCTAGGTATCATTGGCTGTTAGAAAATTTTCTCCTCTAGGACTTGAAATCTGTGTCCTTCGTCTTTCCTGTCTACAAAGAAAGTGAATCTGATCTTCCCCCTCTGAGGTAGCTCTTGGGAACTTTCACGACAGAAAAACTAAAAAGCATCTGGAACTTCCATTATTGTTGTTGTTGTTGTTAGGTGCTGTCGAGTCGGTATCCGACTCATAGCGACCCTCTGTACAACAGGGGAAACACTATTGTCAGTGCTTCTCTGCTGTTCATAGGGTTTTCAATGGCAGATTGATTTTTGGGAGGGGGTTGCCAGGTCCTTCTCCCAAGCCTACAGCTTCTGGTTTTCCCAGGCAGTCTCCCATCCAGGTACTAACCAGGCCTGACCCTGCTTAGCTTCTGAGATCTGATGGGATCGGATGCCACAGGGCTATGGCTGCAGGCATTATTGTTGTTAGGTGCTGTCAAATAGGGTCCAACTTGTAGCAACCCCACGTATAACAGAAGGAAACACTCTGATTTTCTATCAGGCACATGATTTTTTTTTTTTTAATGTTTAAACCTATTGTTGCAGCCACTATGTTAATCCATCTAGTTGAGGGTCTTCCTTTTTTTCATTGACCTGCCACTCTCCCAAACATGATGTCCTTCTCCAGGGATTGGTCTCTCCTGACAATATGTCCAAAATACATCAGATGCAGTGTCGCCATCCTTGCTTCCAAAGAGCAACCTGGTTGCACTTCTTGGACAGATCTGCCAGTTCTTTCTGCAGTCCATTGATCCCAGCTTCTTCGGCTGCCTAGTGTGAACTGCTTTTCAGACGCTTCACCATCCTGGACAGAGTCCTCTAGATGGAGAGTCTCATTTTTTGTGCCCTGGAGTGCCACAGCTGGGGTGACACTCTTTTTGTCGAGGTAGGAACACTCAAGTGCTGAGCAAACTGGGACCTTCCCCTCCCTCTAGCCACGTATTATGCTCCCGTTGATGTGGCTTGAGGTCGCACTGTTTTTTGCAGCTGTTGCAGACTCATGCTGGACTTTTTGATGATTGACATCTCTCACTCCTTATAACACATGTTGTTGCAAAGACCCATTTCCTTTGTCCTGTTTGGTGACGGGCGATTATTTGGCCATAAGCACAAAGTGGGTTTCTGTTTGTCATTATGAAGGGCCTAGGGCTCCAGCTTGTTTCTGGGTGGAATTGGGCTGTTTTGCTTTGGCTAAATGCCAGCAAGGTACAGTTCAGTTTTTTCTCTTTGTTGTCTGGGAGACCAGCGATGGGGGTGGGTTAAAGATTTGGCCTGGAAGTCTTTCCATGAGCCTCAGGGAGCCAGCAGGGCCAATTGGAGCTTCTTCAAAAGGGGTGACTTAGGTTAGGTCTGGAAACTCAGGGAAGGAGTGGAATGTGCTCTGGATGAGAACAGAGGACTTGGAGTCATCTCGACCTGGGTTGAAATCCTGCCTCCTTTATTTATAAGGAGATCTTGAAAAAATGAGAATTCAACCCCCTAGGCCCTATCTTCCTCACTGGAGGACCCATGGGGGGATTAGATAGAAAATTTATGGAAGCTGATCATGGTGGCTGATGCCTATAATCCTAGCACTCAGGAGGCCAAGGCAGGAGATTTGATAGTTTGAGCCCAGCTTGGGCTACAGAGTGAGACTATGCCTCAGAAAAAAAGCAAAACAAAGCAAAAAAACAACAAAAAAAAAGATGAGGTGGGGACAGTCACTAGCCAAGACCTTTCCCTGACAAGTGTTGAAGTTCCAATGACTGTATTTATAGACAGCAGTCTTTAAATCTTCCCTGGGCTCTTCATTCTCTCCTTATTCCATTTATAAGGTTCCTCTCCACCCTTCCTCCCAATCCCAGCTTCATGGAACGCTCAGCTCCTCTGGGCAGATAGGACTTTCTTTTGATGTTTCTATAAACACTTAACTTACCATCTGCCACACTGAGTATTAACAAGCAGTTTCTCCTTCTAGACTACACTTGAAGATCTTTGAGGACACATAGAGTCCTTATTCTTTGTCTGACCAGCATCCAGCATAGTGGCTGACACTTCATAGTGCACTGAAAAAAACACCCATCGATGGAAGGACTGAAAGAATTGGTCAGTCCATCCAGACAGAGCCAAGCATCAGTTAGTGTCGGAGTCCTAGTTCTAGGCTTCCAGCTATCTCACTATCCTTAAGTCTGGTGACCCTAGGAACCAAAGGGTGAGCAGAAACCATGTGTGATGACCAGAACCTGGGGGAGGGAAGAAAGGCTGAGAATAACAACTCAGGAAGGATCATCACTGCCAACTAAGTGGCCACCAAGGGAAGGTGCCATGCTGCCAAGCTGCAGCTAATATAGCTGGATTTTCATCACCCGCCATGCACACGTGTGTGCACACACAGCGCTTCCTCTACTGAGCTCTGGATGGAAAGCAGCCCACATCTTTGACGTGGGGATGCAAGTAGGATGGCAGTCCATTGCCAGTAATCTTGTTTGACTGGCTTGCTCCTTCCTGCCATCCCTCCCTCTCCCCTTCCCTGTGTGTGGAACGGCTCAGGAGGCAGAATGATAGTTGCAGAGTTAGGGTGTCTCACCCATTGTTACCAGCTCTGTGACCCTGGCTAAGTCAAACACACGTCTCCTCCATCAAAGGGTGTGATGCTTGTATTCTGCCTTGCAGTGGAGGTGAGAGGCTTAAATAATAATAAAACCTCTGAGGTGTGGGGTCCACAGCCAGGGTTCCATATACATTGCCATTATGGTTATTCATTCCATCAGTTTTCAAATGGGTTATGCTGTGCCAGACACCATCATAGACATGGATAGAGGTGGTAGAGAGCTTGCAAAGCATATGTGAGACCCTGGTTCAACCACTGCCTACAGTACTGAAAATATATATGGAATAAGATCTAGCATTCAATAGTACAGTGGGGTTACTATAGTTCATAACAATTTATTATATATTTTATAAAGAACTAAAAGAGTTTGCATGTTCCCAACACAAAGAGATGATAAATGTTTAAGTAGATAAAAACTATAAATTATCCTGATTTATCACTCAAAAATGTTTATGTGTGTCAAATTATCAAGCATATCTCATAAACTGGTGTAATTAAAAGCAATAGTTTGGAATGAGAAAAAGCAAGCATGTGGCCTTTTGAAATTATGTCGCTAACGGTCAACCCTATCTGCACATTTCATATTTAGAGTTTGTCTTTGGATTCAATCGGCTTCATCACACTTGAGCTGTGCACCCTGCTTTTCATCTCAGACCTGCAGATGATGGAGGAGGCAGGCTGGAGACTGGAGGGAGGAAGTTTCATTGTAAAGTGACAACTGCTTGAGGTTCTAGGCCTCCGGGGTATTGTGCGGAGCAGGGCTGACATTCAAATGAGACCCTCCACTGAGGCCTATCTGTTGTTAAATACTGAAGCTTTCTGGTGCCAGGGGGTAAGTGTCCTGCTGTCCTGAGTCCCCCAGTGCCCACCTGCGGTCCAGCTGGCAGACAGCCCCTCCCTGAGGACGCTCCTGGTCGTCCCGCTGCCCAGCAGCACAGCTGCTTTAGGACTCCGCTCCAGCTCTATGGCTGCCTTCTTTTCTGGCAGGTGAGAGACTGTGACTTAGAAAGCTCAGGTATTTTGAATGTTACCCCTGATATCACTTAAGCAAGGGGCTGAGAAGTTACCTGTGTCAATGTGTGCATGCTCAGGACTGTGTTGGATACGTAACAGAAATTCGGTGCCTTTTAATTCCAGTTCTCCTTCTCCCACCTTATGTTTCCCTTGTCTGGACATTATTCATGGAAGCATAAGGAAATTAAAATAGCCGAGTTACACTTTTATTGAGGGATGGGATAAAAGGTGGGTGCATGGGTATGGGGCTTTCTTAATTTTGTTTTATTATTAAGAAAGAAATGCATGCTATTATTTGTAATAGGAGGAAGGAAAGAGGCAGGGGAGAAGAAAAGGAAGAGAGAACGATGGTAAGAAGAAAGAAGGGAGGGAAGGAAGGAGAAACAAAAAAAAAAAAAGAAAAGAAAAAAGAGGCCTGAACAGTGTATAGCAAAAATTAAAATTCTATCCTTGTTAAATCCTTTTTCACTGATAGGACTCAGAAACTGATAATAATTTGATTTGTATTCCTGTAGCATTCCTCAACAATATATGGATATATTTGTTATTCATAGGGTTTTCGATGGTTGATTGTTTCGGGAGTGGGCTGTTGGGTCCTTCTCCCAAGCCTGCAGCACCCAGTGTTCCCAGGAGGTTGACTAACCAGGCCTGACCCTGCTTAGCTTCTGAGATTAGATGGGATCACATGCCAGGGTGGCACAGCTCTAGACTTATTGTCATGTTAAGCACTATAATTTATCCTGAGTTATGTGAATGGGGTCATATCACCTATGCACGCCATCCTGCAGCACTTTGATAATTTACTCAATAATGTATGAAAAGTATATTTTCTTGTCAGCTGTGCATACCTACCTTATTCCTTTTGAAAGCTGTATAGGATCCTATAATGTGAACGTACCCAGCACACCAAAACTTACTTTACCATCCCCTTTGTTGGCCATGATCTTAATTTTCTGCACTTGGAGTGAGTCAACAAACATCTCTGTACCTAGAGCTAGCTAGGTAGCAAGGTAGATGGATACTCCTGCAAAGTGTGAGGATATTTCTGTAGGACAGATATGTTCCTAAAAGCAGAATCACTAAAGCCAGGCACCGTGGTGCCCGCCTGTAATCCCAGCGGCTTGGGAGGCAGAGGCAGGAGGATCGCAAGTTCGAGACCAGAGGCAGTCTGAGTAACTTAGCGAGACCCTGTCTCAAAAAGTAAAAAAATGGGCTGGGCCTGCAGCTCAGTGGTCCAGCACTTGCAGAGCATGCAAATGAGAGGCCCTGGGTTGAACCCCCAATACTGGGGGGAAAAAAACAAAAAACAAAAAAACAGAATCACTGCATCAAGAACATAGCTTTGTAAGCCATACCTCACTTCCTCATCTGTAAAATGTGTTTTGTGCTGTCCAGGGAGCCTGCATATCCTCTCTCATCCAAGTCGGCACAGGCTACACCCCACCCCACCCCACCGCCTACTCTCATATGATTATGGACCCAACAGGCCTTTATTCACCTAGTTGCCATCATTTCCTGTGTGTGCTCTTGTCTTTTAGTTCTTTTCGCTACTTGACATTGGTCCAAATTCCTTAGCCTGTTGAAGGTCAGTGTTCTCACTTACCCTGTGATGGGATTCTGCTGGTGATGTGATTCAGAATAACATCTTTCATCTACTCTTCCACCTCAGTTCAGGATATAGGCTGGGGAAGGAAAGAGAAATAGCATCAAATACCAGCAGTGGCCACAGGGATACATGGGAGGCATCACAGCCTTTCTGACATAGGCTCTTCCGGTTAAACTTGGTCATGGCTCAGGATTACAGTCCAGGATGTCCCAGACCTGTTGAGAGAGTGAAGAAGATGAGACCTTCACAGAGTATCTATAAAGACCCAGCTGCCATCCTATACATTTCTCCCATTGTTGTTGTTGTTAGGTGCCATCGGGTTGGTTCCAATTCATAGTGACCCAATGCACAACAGAACGAAACACTCTCAACACTGTGCCATGCCCGGAACTATTGCTTCTCTGCTATTCATAGGGTTTTCGATGGCGGATTGTTTCAGGACTGGGCTGCTGTGTCTTTCTCCCAAGACTGTAGCATCCAGTGTTCCCAGAAGGTTGACTAACCAGGCCTGACCCTGCTTAGCATCTGAGATCAGAAGGGATCAGATGCCAGGGTGGCACAGCTGTAGGCTTATTCTCATGTTAAGCACTATATTCACCCTGAGTGGAAGATGGATGGAAGGTTTGGATAGGGAACTGTTGTTGCCACCAGCGCTGCTACTATTGCCACTGCTGCTACTGTCTGATCTTCACTACTCTTCTAGAACTTTCCATGAATTATGTCATTTATACCTCAGAACAACCTATAGGGCATTTACTGATACTGCCCCCACTTTTCAGAGGAGAACCTGAAGGAAAGGAGGGGTATGTAACTTGTCCAAGGACACACAGCTGGAGAGTGGCTGAGCCGGTTTCAGGCTTAAGCCTGAGAGCTGCTGGCTAAGGGGCAGGGCTGGGATTGAGCATGCCGCTCCTCACCAAGGCTTGTGGTCCTTGGGAAGACACTCAGCCCTGTGTGATCGGATCCAGAGAGCTAAAGCATGGGGACCCTGGGCTGCTCCGCCCACAAATCATAGAATACAAAGCAGGCCATTAGAGTCTGTCCTGTCTGGCGGGGAGCTGCTACACCGTCACTCGGAGTCTCTCAGCTGGCAGGAGGGACTTGGCACCAGATCCCACAGTGTGCAGAGGTCTCCAAGGAGCAGGGAACTTAGGTTTGGTGTCAATAGATCTCTGGGGCATCAGAAACAGAGTAGCTGTTTGTTAGCTCATCCTCTGGCATACCCTGCGAACGTCACGTGAGTGTCATTTTGTGTAGCACTGTATCAATTTCCAGAGCCCTTTCCTAGTCAGCACCACATCCAGTGCCTTTGCTGGGCATTCAAGCTTCTTCACACTGAGGCTCCTGCCTGAGTTTCCAGGCCTCTCACCTTAGACCCACCAATCCCTCTCAAGCTGAGGCAGGCAAACTTGCTGGTGTCCTCACAAACACCTCGTCCTTATGTTCCTTCTTACTGGTCTTGTTGCTTCCATGCCTACCCTCTAGGTCCATTCTCCACATAGCAGTCACTCTGTAGTGGCTACTGTGGTCCTAACAATCCTGTGCTGAAACCATTCCTAGACCTCTCACTGTTCTTGGCCTCTACCTTCTCTGCTCCTACCACAATGTCCCTTTTAAGTTCTTCAGACCTGCTAAGTTCCTTCAACCACAGGCCCTTTGCATATGCTGTGGCAATCTTTGCCTGGGAAAATCTCCCTCTTCTTTCTCTTATCTGTCCTGGAACACTGACTCCTTCTCAAAGCTCTGGTTTCAGCTTAAATGTCACCTTCACAGACAAAGCTCATTTATCTGTGTGGTCCTATTTTATCTTCTATCAACTCTCCTATTTGTCTCAATAGTACTTTTTATATTTAAATTTATTAAATATTTTAATTATCCTGGAATAAGAGGTTCATGAGATCAGATACCAGGTCTGTTTGGTTTGTTCCATGCCTAATATAGTGCCTGGTACATAACCGCTATTGATATGGATGTGCATTGGGTCAGTAGATGGAAAAATGGGTAAATGAAAGAATGGATAGATGGAGATCTTAGTATCTTTCCACAACCTCAAAACCTCTTCATGGACTTCTTTTACTTTCCCTACACTGGAAAGATCTTTTCTAGTATCATTGTTGTTGTGGTTGTTGTTAGGGGCTGTTGAGTCAGGTCTGACTCATGATGACACTCACAGGGTTTTCAATGGCTATTTCAGGATTGTTTTGGGAGTGAATTGCCACATTCTTTTCCCAGTTATTGTTGTTAGGTGCCATCAGGTCATGTCCAACTCATGGAAACCCTATGTACAACAGAACGAAACACTACCTGACACTATGCCAAGCACATAATCTTTTTTATATTTAAACCCATTGTTGCAGCCTCTGTGCCAATCCATGTAGTTGAGAGTCTTCCTTTTTTCATTGACTTGCCACTCTCCCAAATATGATGTCTTTCTCCAGGGATTGGTCCCTCCTGACAACACGTATCATCATCATCATCATCATCATCATCATCATCATCATCATCATCATCATTATTATATCTGTGGTGCTGTATTATTTAGAATGTTCAAATCAATGTGTTTTTTTTAGGCTTCCCATCCATCTTATGAACAAAGTATTATCCTCATCAAAATGTAGGTCTCACCTCATTAAAACTTAGATATTCACAGCCAGGTGCCGTGGCACACACTTATAATCCCAGGAAGTCAGGAGGCAGAGGCAGCAGGATTGTGAGAGCAAGGCCAGAGGCAGCCTTCGTAACTTAGCAAGACACTGTGTCAAAATAAAAAAATAAAATAAAAATGGGCTGGAGGTGCAGTCCAGGGGTAGAGCACCTGCCAAGCATGTGTGAGGGTCTTAGACTCAAACCCCAGGTACTGCAAAAAATAAATGAGTAAATAAATACTCAGCCACAAGTAATGGAGACAGAATTTGAACACAACTTTGACTCTCAAATCCGAGAATGTTCTGAACAGTGAAGCTGACAATTGTTTGAGCACAGGAGGGAAGTCACGGGCTTAGATGCCAGCAGGCTAAGGCTTTGGGGCCAGGTTTTACAAACCGTTGAACATCAACCACAATGAGATGTGTCTTACGATGTGCCCCCATTTATATGTCTGTCTGGTTTGTATGAATGTGCGTATGCATATCTTAAAAATAACTTGTGTGAAAGAATACACATCCGCACCGTATGTGGCGTGCTCTGATCTGTTCTGATGTCTTTCTGTCACATCTCTAACACTGTGTGAATCACTGCATTGATTTCACAGTACGTGAGTAGGGCATAACCTGAAGTTTAATATAATGCTAGGAAGCCTGTTGTAGGGACAGGTTCCTGCCCCCCACCCCCATCTGGGCTGTCTTTCTGGCAGAGCTCCTTGCCTGGAGGCCTTGTTATTGTTGTTAGGTGCCGTTGAGTTGGTATCCAACTCATAGAGACCCTACATACAACAGGGTAAACACTATTGTCAGTGCTTCTCTGCTGTTCATACAGTTTTCAATGGTGGATTGATTTTTGGGAGTGAGTTGCCAGGTCTGTCTCCCATGGAGGTCTGAAGATGAAGATAATTCCTGGGCCTCATGGAAAGGGGTTGATAGAAGAAGTGGGAATGGTGCCTGAGACCAGCAGGGCACCCAGGAGGGCTTTATGTCTTACCTCTACCTTCCACGTGGCCAGCCAGCTAGTGCCTTTCACCTGACCCTATAGCCCATTGGTCCTGTGACCTCCATGGTTTCTCTTGACACTGTACGACCTGCCCTCCCAAGGGACCCTTTGTACACACCCTGTCTCAGTGCCTCAGGATACTTTATCCCCACCCCCCAAACTTTCCTCACTCTATGCTCTCTGAATGGAAAACACCACCTGTTATTTAAGCCACACCCCTTTTCCTAGCTGTCCCTGAGCCCCATGGATGTTGTCAGAGAGCCTGCAAAACTCCCTTTCTAACCACGATCCCACTTAAACAGTTCCTGGAGGCAGCTGCCAGGGCTACATAAGGGCAGCTGGAAGGCAGAGTGGGCAGAAATGCGGTACCCAGAGCAGAAGTGCAGCTCAGTGGCTCAGGTAGATATTCCTAAACCTGAAGGATGAATTCTTCAGCATCAAAAGATGGAAAGTTTGCAAATTACTTTCTCAATACCTGACTTCTTCACACTAAACAACCCCCCCGCCGCTGACTTCAAAGTGTCTTTTTTATTCTGCATTATAGATTGTCCGCCAGGCGCTGGGCAGGGTGGCATGCCTGTAATTCCAGTGATTCAGGAGACAGAGGCAAGAGGATCGCAGGTTCAAGGCCAACAGAAGCCTATGCAACTTAATGAGACTCTGTGTCAATATAAAAAAAAATGGGCTGGGGGCAGTCCAGTGGTAGAGCACTTATAAAGTATGTGCGAGGCCCTGGGTTCAACCTCCAATTACTGGAAACTAACAAACAGAAAAGAATGTTCCCTAGGCTACTGGATGTGCCCTGTGTGGTTTCGACATTTCCGCCATCTGAATAGTGAATGCCAGCCAGGGAGAAAGAGATGGGCTGGCACTTAGTTCCTGAGTCTTCTCCTTAGGTAAACCTCTCTATCAGTACTCATTCATTCAACGTTCATTTATTTACTTAACACAAATGTATGAGCACCTACGATATGTTACTGTAGGCATACAAAGCAACATAGGAAAATCTTCCTCTAGGTGCTTATAGTTTATTGTTAGGTGCATCACGTCCATATCGGACTCATAGTGACCCTAAATACAAAGGCGAAACACTATTGACAGTGCTTCTCTGCTGTTCATAGGGTTTTCAATGGCACATTGATTTTTGGGAGTGGGTTGCCGGGTTCTTCTCCCAAGCCTACAGCACCTGGTGTTCCCAGGGGGTCTCCCATCCAAGTACTAACCAGGCCCGACCCTGCTTAGCTTCCAAGATCTGATGGGATCAGATGCTACAGGGCTACAGCTGCAGACTAACTTATAGTGTAGAAGGGTATAAAATAGCGATAATTGCTAAATTTAAAAAAGTTCTTTAATTTTTATAGAATGGCTTCATAAACATTGTATGATAAACTCTGTGTTACTGACCCATTTTGAGAGATGAGGGATTTTGCTCTTGCTTGGAGAAATTAAGACCCTCTCCAGTGACACCCAGGATTTGGTGCGGGGGTTGTCTTCATGCCCAGTACCCCTTGAGTTCAAGCTTACTCACTGCACTTTGTCTGGCCACACTGCATTTGCCCCTGAAACGCCCTGAATATTATTTGACAAATCATGTGTATTATCTACATTGCTCCTTGGACATCACCTCAGAGTTTTAAGGATTATGATTGCCTTTTCTCTGGAAGTATTCAAACAAAACCATGTCGCCGTTGGTCAAAGATGGTGTAGCAGGGCTGGAGATTAGACACAATCGAATCTCTTCGAGTGTTCAAATTAAGAAATTGGAGCTTGATCTGTTTCCATTCCATTTTCTTCTTAGGACTTCTTTGAAAACAAAGGGGACAAGATCCGTGTTTGAAAATAGTTTCCTTAGAACTAGCTGGTGTGGAAAGCACTCAGAATTGAGCTTGCTTTCTTCCTTTTAAAAATTCCTTCCCTTTTTTTCTCCTCCTCAATTGATGGACAAAGCAAATGCCACTTGCAGCATGACATCTTTGTCATTTTTGCTCCAATTAATTGTACCACATGGTGGGGTTAATAAGATCGGCTAAGCCCAGATGCTGACTTGAGGCTCCTTGGCTCGCCCTCCTGGGGACCTTGACCCTGGTTGTTGCAAACATCCAGGCTCCAGAGAGGAGGGGGGAGCCGCGCTGTGACAGATAGGAGCTTGGCATCCCCAGGCAGCCATCCTCTGAGCTGTCTGCGCACTCGCTAAAATAAGATATAGACAGAGATTTGTCATGGAATCACAAACAGGAATGTCACCAAAGCTGTCACCAGAGCCCCTTAAAATGTCACATCCCGGCATTAATTGCCATGATAGCAAAACAAACGGGCACTCTCTGAACATTTGCTCTTCCCTCCCCCTCCCTCAAGAGCCTCTTCCCGTCCCTGTCTCCCCTTCCTGCCTACTCCCTCTGAGCCAGCCTGGCCCCCTCGCTTTATCTCATGGAGGCATGCCCATGGAGGCAGGCTGCCTTGATTGCAACGTGCCTGGCCAGGCAGCCCCACCGCACAGTGACAGATGAGGGCGAAGGAGGTTTGATAAATGTCAGGGGCTGCAGAGAAGGTCCTCTGATTGATCAGAGCTGGAGCAATTTCCCAGCAGTCAGGAAACTTTGTACCTCCCGTCCCGACCTCCCCTGAAATGGCTGGAAATCGTGTGGCAGGGGCTGACTGTCACCGAGGGAGAGTCCAGGGCCTGCCTCTGCTGTACCAACCTCACCCACCGTGGGAATGCAGTAACCCAACACCACTGCCCAAAAGTGTGAATCTGCTGCTATTCTTCCTCCTGTTTCCTCATCATGAAAG